>VZTF01004042.1:1003227-1080378 GCA_013397755.1 Cnemophilus loriae
CGCCGCAGCGGCGCGGGGGGACCGCAGCCCCGCCAGCAACCCCGGCCGGCGGCGCTGGGCCGCGCCGGGCGGTGAAGAGGACGCGGACGAGGGCGAGGGCCCCGCCGTGGTGGTCCTGAGCTACTTCTCCCGGCCGCCCTTCCTCAGCTTCGGCCGCCTGCGTGTGGGCGCCTCCCGCACGCGTCTGCTGGGCATCGACAACCCCAACGAGGATGACGCCGAGGTGGTCATCGACCGCTTCCCGGCCGCTGCCAGGGGCTTCAGCATCGAGCACCGCCGCTTCTTTGTGGAGGTATGGGGCGGGACCCGCGGAGCTGGCGGCGGGAGACACGCCAGGAGACGGGCGGGAGCGCTGGCGGCCGGGGGACAAGGGAGGAGAGGCGCCGGCCGCGGCGTGGGCCTGCCCGGGGGCACGTCACCCCGGATCTGAGGCGGCCGCGGCCCCGGGAGCTGAGGCCCCGCTGTGGGCGTTGCGTGTCGGTGGTCGTGTCTCGCGGTTCGCCCTGAAGGGCGGCGGCAGTGGGGATGGCGGGGTTGGGCTGTCAACGCTGCGAAGGCGCTACATCCTGGTTCAACTGAGAGGTGTTTTCAGCGAGGATAATAAAATGAAATTAACTGTTCTTTGGGAAGGTCTGTTTAAAGACAGAGACCTGTCAAAAAGTTTCAGGACGTACGTTTAGGAAAAAGGCTGAGAGAAGAGGATGCCAGTTCACTGTTCTGCACGTTAATTAGTGACACAACAGAGGACAAAGCATGCTTAAAATAGGACTAAGCATTTAGGATACCTAAGGAAATGCAAACTGTGGCTAGTCCAATCAATGCCAGTTTTTTAAAAGAACAGTTTAGACGAACATATATCTACGATTATCTAGACTGTCTAGAGTGTTTGTGAGAGAGGAAGAAACAGTCTGGCTATCTCTTGCAACAATGGGCTTATAAAACCAGGGTGAAGTCTCACTGCAAAGTGCTTGAATACGATCCTGTAGGAATAGAAAACTTCATTACTTCCTTGATAATTTGCAGTGTCTTACTTTTTTTCGAAGGACTTGTATGTCAAATTTGACTAAAAAAATTGACCCTTATATTTAGAGTCAGCTGCTGTCCTAAGTGAATCAACCTGTGATTATTTGTCCCACCATAATTCTCTCAAAATTACTCTAGGAGACTTAATTGGTTAATATGTGTGAAAAATTATGTAATTTCTTCTACTCACCTTTACTCAAACCTTCTCCTTTCTACTGTGTGTTACATTTATATGTATTCTTTCTTGTTTTCCACTGTAGTTTGATTAAGAGGTATATGCTCTTTTAGTAAGACAACATTTTTGATAGGAGTTGCTTAAATTTACGTGGCAGAGAGGGAAAACTTGCATTTAAAAGCTTGACGATTTTTTATCATTTCATGTTGTCAGAATATGTATTGCTTCTATATACTGCTCCTTGTTTGGTTGATTACTTGATCTTCAATGTTACCTAAGTGTACCTAAGTGCTAGACATTAAATATTTCTTTTTCTCCACTAGTCAGGACAAAGAATATTTGTTTCTATCACATGGACACCGTTAGAAGAAGGAAAAATCAGAGAACTGATGACTTTTGTTGTTAATGACGTTGTAAAACATCAAGCTGTGCTCCTTGGTGCTGCTGAGCAGCCCCCGAAGAAAAAGGTGTGTGTTTATTGTATCTTAATTCTGTTACTTTGGCGTCGCTGATGAAAATATTGGTTTTATTACTAGAAAACTCAGGAGGGAAGGAGGACTATAAAGTGATAAATGATGCTGTGAAAATGCCCATTGTCTTCAACTTTTTTTAGCTGATTTGGAAAGTAGGTGCTGATACACTACAGCTTAAAGAATAAAACTGAAACATGACCAAATAAATGGTTTGTAAGCCTGCAAGTAACATGTTGTGGATTTTTGATTGGGGGTTCTTTTCATAATCTTAAACTTTGAATGAGTATGCTAGTAATGTTCATTTTTACATGTAGAAGAATTTAGAAAGCCAGCACACTAACTTTTATTTACGGTTCTTTTTCAGAAGAGTCTTTGGGATACACTAAAAAAGAAAAACTCTTCAGGAACATCTGCAATAAAAGTTAAGAAGAGTACTTTAGAAATTAAAAATGCTAATAAAACATTTCAAGTTTCTCGGAAGGTGGATAGACTTAGAAGTCCACTTCAGTCATGTGAGAATCGGAACACGGTGCAGAATAATATATCCCAAGGAAATGATGCTCTTGCTGGCTCAGAAAATCAGCTGCCTCCATCTCCTATTGCACCAGTGCCAGAGGAGCATGGCAGTACTGTTCACACACCACTTGCCCTGAGAAGGTCTACTACGTTTGGGGATATTGCTGCCTCTGGAAATGAAGAGTTGTTGCCTGAGATAGACAGCTGTAACATCAATAAATGTGTTACTGAGCACAATAAATTGCAGTCTGAAAGTGCCTCCAGTTCTGCTGGATTAGCACAACTGCCAATTTCAAACGATGGAGGAGTTCTTAATTTTACACTCTCACCAGTTTCCACTCCGGAACACTCAGCCTCTGCACCTGTTTTAAGTACAAGGAGAATTTTAAGTCCAGATGCTTTTGTAAATGACAATTATCAAGTGGATGTAGATGTAATAGAACAGCCTCTTCCAATTCTGTCACCTGATCAGTTTGTGAAGGACAGTTTGTCAGATAAACCATCAAAGACTCCTAAACCTGAGGCAGCATTAGTATCGTCCACCACAGAGACTTATGTTGTTAAGAGATTTCTACCCTCAAAATGGAAAAAAGATGGAGGTGTAGAGACAGAAACACATGTTCACATAGAACACAGCTTAAATGAAGTCTTTGAGTTGCATAATGTAAAATCACAGGCACTTGATTGCGATAAACCCGAGGAAGATCACTGCACTTTTCCTTCTGCAGAGGAACTTCAGACTGACGATCCTTCTTGGAGAGAGCAAACAAAAAAGCGTCCAATTCTTTCTGCCACTGTCATAAAAAGTAAGCCTGGTGCTACTGAAGAAACCAGAGCAGAAACCCGCCAGCCAAAATCTAAAAAATGCCTTAATAAAGCAATAATAGGATGTACTAATGTGGTGCCTGTACATATGGAAGCAGAAACATCAAAACACCTGCCAGTTACAGGTCCCATTTTGTCTGAAAAGAAGTGTCACAATGACAAAGTAAATTCATCTCCTACTGGATCGACGTCTTTGTGTCGTAAGAGGAAAAGTGAAATGTATTTAGGAAACTGTAGAGTTATAGCTCCAGTGCAGGTGGAAGAAGTGGAAAGAAAAAGAGCTCTTACCTCTAGCACGGACAATCAAACACATGCGACCAGACGACCATCGGCCTTCAAACCCACAAACGGAGAGAGAGTAGGGCAGAGAAAAAGAGCTGGTGAGCAGTGTTTCCTTCATTTGCCATTTTCTGAAAGATGCCTTTGAGTAGGAAATGTGCATTGCAAACTGCACTGTCTAGCAACAGTCAGCAATATTTCATATCTCTGAAATGTGGGCTTTTGCGATTTGTTAGGTATCTGCATTTTAAAAAACTGAAAACCAGGTTAGAGTTTTGGTTATGTAATTGGCTTCAAATTTACTTTATTGCTGTGTAAATTTGTTAATGACAATAATAGGAAAAGTATCTGAAAGCTCGTGAGCAGAGACCTTGTTACGTAATTCAAATTTTCTGGAAACTTACTGCACAAGATTTGTCACATGTACATTTTACCGTTGTGAATATTTGACTCCATGGCTGTTGTCACATATTTTCAAAAGTAGAATCATGAAGGTTGGAAAAGACCTCTTGGAACATCGAGTCCAGCCATTAACTTGGCACCACCATGTTCACCACTAAACCATAACCCCAGGTGCCACATCCATACACCTTTTCAACACTTTCAGGGATGGTGATTCCACCTCTTTCTGGGCAGCCTGTGATAATTCCTAACCACCCTTCCAGTGAAGAAGTTCCCAAGTCTTTTTCACTCTGCCTGCTTTTGACTGTGTGTGATTAGCTTGTTATCAGCCTTGTGTAGATCTCTCTGCCTTATTGTTTGCTGATACTTTATTGCTTGAAGATCAGAAAATGCTGATGGCTTGCATTTCAATTTATTTTGGGTTTTCAAACTGTTCCAATCCCAAATATACTCTGGAATGTGAAAAGAACGAGGGTCTGTAACTTAAAGATGCATTTAATTTGCAAAATTTAACTGCCAGGAAACATTCATCATGGCTTTCAGATCAAAACAGCACATGCTGCTTTCTTCAGTTAAATGATCTGTTCTGTGATCTGGACTTGGTTTGGGGCTTTCAGTAATGCACTTCAGTGTCAGGCTTTTTAAGATGGTCTGCATAAAAACAACGTGCTGAAAGTTGAAATATGCAGCAGGAAAAGGTGTTATCTACCAGGTTATTTCTATTAATCCATTAGGATAAAGCTAGATGGGCTGGACAAGGGCAGAGTAGAGGGGAACAATCCCCCCCTTGACCTCTGGCCACCCCTCTTTTGATGCAGCCCAGGATTCAATTGGCCTTCTGGGCTGTGAGTAAACACTGTTGTGTCATGTCCAGCTTTTCATCCACCAGAACCCCTAAGTCCCCCTCTGCAGGGCTGCTCTCTCTGAGTTCTTCTCCCAGTCTGTTGTGTTGTCTGCACAGCTCAGCTTTGTGTCACCTGCAGACGTGCCAAGGGTGCGCTCGATCTCTGTCTCTGTGTCATTGATAAAGTATTAAAGAGCACCAGTCCCAAGACAGATCCCTGAGGGACACCTTTCATCACCAGCCTCCACCTGGTCGTAGAGCCATGGACCACAACTCTGGCTGCAGTTCCTTATCCACCCAATGGTACACCCTCCAAATCCCTATCTCTCCAGTGTGGAGATAAGGATGCCATGTGGGTCTGTGTTGGAAGGCTTTACAGAACTCTAGGCAGATTACATCAGTCGGTTTCCCTTGTTGACAGTGCCAGCCACTCCACCACAGAAGGCCACCAGACTGGTCAGGGACAATTTGCCCTTATTAAAGCCATGCTGACTGTCTTGAATCACCTGCTTGTCTTATATGTGCTTTAACATTACTTCCGTGAGGATCTGTTCCATGACAGTCTCAGGCACAGAAGTGGGGCTCACCAGTCTATAGTTCCCTACATCTACACCTCTTCCTTCCTCCCCTTTTTAAATCATCAATATCTTTTATTTCTGAATTACCATCTTGTCAGGCAGCACCTGTAGTTCTTCTGCAACAGAATACTTCTTTATCCTTCGTTTGGCATCAATGTGCAAAAATGATGGTGCTAAAAGGGTTTGTTTTACCATGTTGAGAAAGCCTGGATCTGCATTTTTTCTTGTGTTTAATTTAAGTCCTATAGCTATGTGTTGGATAATACTTATTAACTAGTTCCTTCCTATTAACAAGTCAGGCTGCTCTGAATTGAGTAGCATTGTAGTAAGCTGTCTAACTGTGAGGAGGGGTGAATAAAGGCTTAAAATTCATATCTCTTACCTCAAATGTTTGTGGAATACACCCTGTCACATGTTCTAATGAAAGTTTGTACAAATTAGCTTAGTGTTTCTAGCCATATAGTGAAATTCAAACACTGCATTTCCTTAGTGTTATGGAAGAACTGTGACATGCAAGAGCTGTTATTTACTCTTGAGAATTTTTCCCCTTTAATTGTAGCCAAAATGGTTTGTGTAACTTTCCATCAACAGGAGGTTATTGTATTTTGAATGGTTCATGGGGAATTACTCTAGTTCTGCGCTTTAGAAGTGATATGAACTTTAATACATTAACTTTCACGACATTGCTGTTGATATTTGTGTGTTAATGCTGGTAGGTTTCTCAGTTCAGAAGGCATCTAAAGCTACCAAGAGAATTAGTAAACCTGTCCCTGGATTGGCCCAGTCACACCTGACATTTGTGAAACCACTGAAAACAGGTAGGCAGACTCCTGGTGTTTAGTAAAATACTGTACAGAATGTCACAATTGTACTGCTGGTGTTAGGTAAGACCTAACGGGTTAGAGCTGAAAGGAAATAAAGATATTACCTGAAATGAATCAATATCTAGTAGAATAATGTGTGTAACCTTTTGTGATCTGTTTTGACTAATAAGAAAATTGGTTGCAACACATGGCCAGCTGAGGGTAAACGTTACTTTCTTCCAGATTGGCCTGGAAGTGTAAAAGCTACATTACAGTTATGCTCCCAGCTTACTGATGATTATCAGTTAAATGGCTCTTCCATATCTGGTAACATTTTAAGGCAACAACAGAATACCTCAGAAGAGAAAATTTCTTCCCAACAAGATAAAAATTTTGGAGAGTTAAGAATACTAAGTTGATCTGATCAGAAAAATACATCTATAAAATGGTTCTTCCTGGATGTAATCCAGTTCAATTTGGGTTCGCCCTATTGCAAATGGCCTGGGTTCTAGATATCTTATCTTAGTTCTAGTGCTGTAACAACTTAAGCCATGTTTTGTGGCTGAAATTTATTTAATAGTCCCTGATCAAGTCACTGAAGATTTTAACAATCTGCTTTCTTCGGCTGTAGTGCTAAATGGAGTGTCAAACATTAATCTTTTCCGCAATGAAATGTATATTGGTTATCAAACTTTTCAAGAACTGCAAAGACTTAAGTTTTGTTTTGTTTTGTTTTGTTTTTAAAGTCATCCCTAGGCACCCAATGCCTTTTGCTGCTAAAAACATGTTTTATGATGAACGTTGGAAGGAGAAGCAGCAACGAGGTTTCACCTGGTGGTTAAATTTTGTACTTACCCCAGATGACTTCAATGTAAAAACAAATACCTCACAAGGTAAGAGTACAATAATTTTGTCTTCTTATTTTCTTAAGCATTATATAATATACTTTAGTAACACTAATGAGTTGTAGTACTCATTTAACACTAAACCTTTTCAGAGACATGTTGTTATATTTTCTCCCTTCTGATAAGTGTAGATGGCTCACTTGCTCATGGCAAGCACAGCACACCACACCCCTGCATGGGGAGGGTGCTCTGCAGCAAGAATGCACTGAAATGTGTGGCTGTGGCACTCCTCAGTGGGTGTTGAGTGGGGAATCCCCACCTGCTGGAAAGCATTAAAGCTGGCACTTTACTAAAAGGATAACCTCCTTTATCTTTACCTTAGTTTGAAAAAACTGAAGATGGAACCATTAATCTTAAAACTGAATTCCTAGCACTGCTCACTTATGAAATAAGTGTTCTTATATTTAATACTTGACTGGTATTCTTGTACTTGACAACATCTGTTTAGTGCACCAGCTGACAAGCTTCCTGAGGGATAAATCATTAGAATAAAAATAACAAAATGTCAGCTTAAAGAGGGGAAAAAATAAATGAGGTGTGCAAAGCTACCTTTATTTGAGATGTAAATGCATGCTTTTTGTGCATGTTTAAACAGTAAACGCAGCTGCTCTTATCTTGGGGGAAGCGAACCATCACAAAATGAGCCTTCCTAAGGCACCCACGAAAGATGAGGCGTCTCTAAAAGCGTACACGGCTCGCCGTAAGCTGAATAAGCTGCGGCGCGAGGCCTGCCGCCTGTTCACCTCCGAAACCATGGTTAAAGCCATCCAGAAACTCGAGGTGGAGATCGAAACCAGGCGCCTGCTGGTCCGCAGGGACAGGCACCTCTGGAAAGACATAGGTAAGAGGATGGAAATCTGACATTCTCTCCTCTTGTAAGTAGGAAAAGGGTTATTCACACACAGAGTTTGTTTAATCTATAATTGGGCAATAGGAATTTTGGCTATAATATGAAATGTTTGCTGGATCTAATATTAAAAGATGCTCTCTTGCAGGAGAAAGGCAGAAAGTCCTTAATTGGCTTTTATCTTACAACCCATTATGGCTGCGTATAGGTCTGGAGGTAAGTGCAGTGTGTATAGTCTATAATCTATAATCTAAGTTTAAAGGACATTTAGCAATTTTTTAGTAAAGGTTGTTATGGGTTTCTTCATATTTTCTGTCATACTAATTCATTTAGGTTCAATTCAGTTATAGCATGATGCATGTCTTTTAAATTGTTACAACATATTTGCTTTAAAAAAGTGGTTACCTTATTAAGAAGGAAAATATTTAATCAAGGAAAGTGGAAGTTAATTTCCTGACCAATGATTTCCCTATCAGTTTCACTTTGCTAAACTGGAGAAGAATGTGGTTGTTTTAAAGAAGTTCCTGATTGATTTCTCAGTCGTAGATGATCATACATGTCTTGAAATGAGATTAGATCTTCTGAAATTTTCTTTGGCTTTACCTTTCCGGGACTCACTTGAAAACTGTTCAATTTTTAGAGAGCAATTGCCGTTTATAATTTTAGAAATTCAAAAATGTGCATTGTTCAAAAAATCACATAGTAATTAAGGTTACTTTTAACACTTCTGCTTTTTTTCTGCTTCTTTCATATTAGACTATTTATGGAGAACTGATAGCTTTGGAGAGTAATAGTGATGTTATGGGTTTAGCAATATTTATCCTTAATCGCTTACTTTGGAACCCTGACATTGCAGCTGAATACAGACATCCTGTCGTGCCCCACCTTTACCGGGAAGGTAATGACTACTTCCAAAATAATTTATTTGTAGCACTTAATTTTTAAACTATCACTTATTGAGTTCTATCATTTTAGGTCATGAAGAAGCTTTGTCAAAGTTCACACTGAAAAAATTGCTGCTGTTGATTTGCTTTCTGGATTGTGCCAAACGGTCCAGAATGATTGACCATGACCCCTGCCTCTTTTGTAAGGATGCAGAGTTCAAGGTGAGAGCTGTGATGTGGTGTCTCTCTCCAGTATTGTCCTAAGACTCAGTGTAGAATTTTTTTATTATTTTTAATCTGACAAAAGTTAAACTTAAAAAATACATCATTTTAAGAATTAGACAAGGAAATATGAAATGTAATTTGGGAGGTACAAGGGATGAAAATTGTATTCTGCTTGACAAGTATTTATAATGTTAAGATTTTTTTTTTTTTTTAACTTTAGGCTAGCAAAGACCTTTTGCTTGCGTTTTCCCGGGACTTCCTGAGTGGTGAAGGTGACCTTTCCCGCCATCTGGGCTTCTTAGGACTACCTGTCAGTCATATTCAAACTCCACTTGATGAATTTGATTTTGCTGTAACAAACCTGGCTGTGGACTTACAATGTGGCATTCGTCTTGTGTGCGTTGATACAGAATTCTATTGAAATATTGATTTTGTTTTATTATAATACTTAATGTGAGCTCATCAGAGGCATTAAACCATGCAATTACCTTTGTTAGGAGAACAGTGGAGCTTCTGACCAAAAACTGGAGTCTTTCAAAACAGCTGAGAGTTCCTGCAATAAGTCGGCTGCAGAAGATGCATAATGTTGATATTGTTCTTAATGTCCTTAAGGAGCGAGGAGTGCACTTGAAAGATGAGAGTGGTAAGGCCTAGAAATCAGGGTTATTTATTCGAAATGCATCAGATAACTAGTGCACACTTTAATCCCTTGTTTTATTTGATAGGTGCTTCAATTGACTCCAGGGATATTGTGGATAGACACAGAGAACGAACGTTAGCTCTGCTGTGGAAAATTGTTTTTGCCTTCCAGGTACTATTCAATTGCTTATTTTGTTTGGGTTTTGCTAGTTACAAAGGAGTTATAATGGAAACACCACTCTTTCAGGAATATTTGATGTCTGTGAAAGCCTCTACTAATCAAATTTTAGACTGAAATGATTGGCTTTGTACATTCAAAGCTCCCTGTAAACTTTACTAAACTGCTAATTGTTCTCTAACAGTACAGCCTGGATAACATTTTGACTGTGCTTTTTCTTACATATTCGTTCAAGTTTTTGGAAAATAGTGGACTTCTGAGTTTATGCTATATAGTAGCAGAATTGATACTTAAAAGCAAAATAATGTTGATCTCAAACTGCAGGTAGACTCTTAGTAACTGAAAAGGACATTTTGAGGTTACACTGATAGACAATTATAGAGTAATCTCTGAAGCTATAGCTCTTCTATTCTTTTTTTATCTGAAACAGTCAATTTGATGAAACATTCTTGAAATAAGAATGAAGATTTCTTAGGCATTACTGCAATGACTTTTCAAAAGTTAGTAGAGGAAGTAAAAATAATTTTCTTAAGACTGTTTAAAGAATTGAGTCAGAGAGTATTTTAAAAATAAGTGTCCAACTTACAAATCCATTTGGAAGGAACGTAATGTATGAAAGGCAAAATAAGATAAAAGTTGAGGTGGAATTTCACCATTAAGTAGTCAGGAATGTAAGTGCAATTAAGAATATGTAAAGCAAGAATATTAAAGACTTAAGCCACAGAACCATCACAAAGATAGGACAATATAATAAAAATCAAATGTAATTATTTTCTTTCTTAAATACTGTTACACTATTAAGTAGTTAACTTCCTTCAGTTAGTTCTTCTGATGCATGTGTCACAGTTGCATTGCTTTTGATTAGAGAAATAACTTTAGTGAGTAGTGGCTTTATCCAAGCCACGTGGATATGCTGCTTGTTCTCCAAATCTTCTCCTTCCATCACAACGCCAGCTCAAGTCCTTTTGGAATCCCTTAAAAGAGAAGGATTGGTACATGAGCTCAGTAGAACTGCAGGCAGGACTCTGAAATTTTTGTTTCCTCTGAGATCACATTGAAATTACACAGGGAATTTCCCTGTTTCTCCCAGCTATTAACTAATGCAGTAACTCTTTTACACTGAAGAGTGGGAAGGGTAGATTTAGGTTTTTTTATCTGCTATCTATGCTGCCAAGTCCAGATTATCTACTACTGACTGTGTGGCAGGTACTGCTAAGAAGTGAGTGTAGATTCTCTTTAAAATGCTGTGTCTAAAGCTCTGCATCCAGCAGCTGTAATGCAGGATATGTCAGACTGTTGATATGTCAATTTTTTGTTTTTCTTCCTAACAGGTGGATGTTTTTCTGAATGTGGAACAGTTAAAAGAAGAAATTGAATTTTTGAAGAACACACACAAGAGAAAAGCACTATTGGGTGCCATCAAGACTTTTCCAAATTGTTTTAGAGTACGGGAAGACAGTAGTAACTTCTCGTCTCAGACTTACAGTGAAAATGTGAAGCTGCTGATGGCATGGGTTAATGCTGTTTGTAGATTTTACAATATCAAGGTAAGTAGTTTTTTGTACACTTCCAGAAATACACCTTGTGCTGTTGTAATTCTTTACAGAGCGGAGTTCTTCAAACTATCAAATATGTGGTAGAAGTCAATGGTAATTTTTTGTAAATATTCCTCTGGACTTTGTTTAATCTGATTTGAAATAACCATCATTCTGTGAGTTTAGCTGCACCTCTCTTTTTAAACAAATCTGAGCAAAAAATTTCCCCTTCCAGTTAGTCTTCTGTATAAAAACGCTTTTTGAAAATTGAACATTTTTTGCTGGAATGGGAATTGTTTGTGGACTTTTAATGAACCTTCATTTTAAAAGTATTTGTGCATAGAATTTCCAGTGTTTATAAAAACTTTTGAGAACTAAACTAATGTTTGGCATAAGGTCAGTTCATCTCCTCAGAGATGTTTGTTTAGAAGGGGTATGTTTGCTCATTCCAAGACGGGAAGCCCTGGTCAGAGACCTGACTCTGGTCAGAATACAGCAGCAGCTGCTAGTCTTTCTGAAGGGTAAAACAGATCACTTAGGACTGATGCAAATTCAGAACTTATTTCTGCATTGAAAACCTAATGTAAAGGTATCTATAGAAGTTTATTTGGGATCCTGCTGTAGAAAGATTGGTTTCTTAAATGTTTCACTTGTAGATTCACTGTACAATGACTCACACCTCTTTTTTGTCTGGGCTCTCACTGCTGTATGTCACTTTACAGTAAGTGTTCAAAGGAAGCACTGTCTACCCAATTTTTTTGTTAAAAAATAATTTGTACTTGGTCACATTTAAAGGTACAAGAGAAGAAATTCTATATGCAGTTTATACCAATTAACTAGTAACAAAAATTCAAGGAATTTGTATTTTATTTTGTTTAACAGGTGGAAAACTTCACAGTGTGTTTCTCAGATGGCAGAGTATTATGTCATTTGATTCATCACTATCACCCCTGTTATATGCCTTTGGAAGCTGTGTGCCAACGAACAACTCAAACTGTAGAGTGCTCAAGAACTGTTACAGTGGGACTAAACTCTTCCTCCTCATCTGAGTCTGACACTTCTCTAAATGTTGTGGAAGAAATGTTTGATCAAAGTGAGTTATTTGATGCACAGAAGTTCATGTTAAATCTATTTCTTTTATGCACAATTTGTTTTGACTAATGTTTTGTCTTTACAAAGCTGTAACTCCCTCAGTCCTGTACAAAGAACTCTTGGATAATGAAAAGCAAAATTTCCAGCTGATCAATGCTGCAGTTTCTGACCTAGGCGGGATACCAGCAATGATTCATCACGCAGACATGTCAAATACAATTCCTGATGAGAAGGTAAAACGCCTTTAGAGTTGATATAAACGTGTTCTGCCCTCCTGTGAAAGTGTCCTGCTCTTTTGTACAGCCCTTACCCTGCTGTGTTCTGTGTTTCTGTAGGTTGTTATCACCTACCTGTCATTTCTGTGTTCACGGCTTCTCGATCTTCGCCAAGAAACACGAGCTGCACGATTAATTCAGGCTGCTTGGAGGAACTACAGGCTGAAAAGGGAACTGAAACTCTCTGAGGTGCTGTTTGCTTGTGCAATATTCATAGCTTCTACATGAAGAAAAATAGAGAATATAAATTCAATGGAAAATACAGGTTTATTGGAGTAATACGGGCATTTAAACTAATGAGTGCCATTTCTATCATCAAAATATGTGGTCTGCTTGGTGGTGTAACCTACTAAACTCCACTTTTCTTTTAGACTTCTGAAGTAATTATAGGCGTTTAAAGGCTACTGTTCTTTTTCGTGTGTCACCCCTTAAACTCTTTTCCCAATATTTCAAATATAAAATACTTGCACTGCTTCCTTAAAACTAAAGGAGTAGTTAATTCTTATTAATGTCTACAAAACAAGAGGAGTAACTGAACTTCGCCATGGATTTACTATTTCTGTGAAGGAGCTAAGCTTCACCAGTCTTTTGAATTGAATTTCATGAGTTCTGATATTCTGTATCTTGATTTTCTGATAGTTATACCAGATTTAGAAAAGGTTTTAAAACTATGACACCTTAAGGTTGATAAATGCCACCACTCTGTCTTCCTGAGTTACATATTGGTGTTGGAACAGTGTTCAAGTGAAATATTCTAAGAATCTGTGGTGTAGAAGGGGACAGATGTTCTATTTAGGCTTTTTCGTCTCCAGTTTCTTTCCTGTATGAAATCTACACAACCTTAATGATGATGACAAAACATTACAACTCTTTGAAATAACTAATAGTAAAGATTCTGGCAGGGGAGAAGGGATCAAAACCAAAACCATTTAAACATTGCAGGCATTATTTTTATTAATTAATCTTACAATGTGGGCATGTGTACTATATTTCCATGAAATTGCTCTAGATAATTATTCAAATCAAAAATTTGAGTGAAAATTCCATAGCTGATGTTCAGTGGAAATTTACTCTTTGTAGGAAAGAGACAGAGCTGCTCGGATAATTCAAAAATCTGCAATGAACTTCTTGGCTCACCAACGCATCCTGAGGAAAGAGAATGCAGCCATTTTCATCCAGAAGCACTGGAGAGGATACTTGGCCAGGATGACTCTTTTTGATCTGAAAAAGTCAAAACTGGAGGAAGCCAGAAATAAATCTGCCACAGTCATTCAGGTAATACAACCTAAAGTGAGATTACACAGCAAGGAAACCCCCTGAAACCTCCAAGAAAGAGCCCTGCTGAGAACCATTCGTGCTGCTTTGCAGCAATTAATGCTTTCATGAAATGTAATACTTCTTTTTATTTTTTTTTCCCCCCTCTGTTTTCAAGAGGTTTAGTAAGTTTTTGTCTCCAGAGAAAGATGGTAATGTGCTATTAAATTAACAATTATTCCTTCTTGGTAAATATTTTGGAATACCATAAGCATTAAAACAAAGGGCCTTAAACAGTCAGTGTAAGGACTGATGAGACTGTGTTGGTTTTCTTCTTTGCAGCTGCTGAACATTACTTAAAGAAGCTTTAAAAAAGACCCTAAAATTACTCTCCTAGTATTGTGTCACATGCAGCGGGCACATTCAGAGTGGCAGACATGGCAATGGTAGTTTGGGCAGTTAATTCAGTTTCTCAAGATACTTTCTCCACCATTACCCAAAGAAAAATATTGCACTCCTAAGACTTTTTAGAATGGGTATTAAAGAATTGCTGCTTTATCAAATAGTGTAAAAGGGAATCTGCTGTTGCCAGGGCAAATTGAGGCTTTTCCCAGAATTTAAAATGCTTAAAAAGCATTTAGCTTTTGCTTCTTTTTTTTTTTTTTTTTTTTTTTTTTTTTTTTTTTTTTTTTTTTGTATTTTTTTTGTTTTTTTTTTTTTTTTTTTTTTTTTTTTTTTTTGAGATAGATTGTTGGATTTACCTTCCTAGGGATTAAGACCCAGAGATGAGCTCAGCTGGTTAGAGCATGGTGCTAATAACACCAAAGTCATGGGTTTGATCCTGGTATGGGCCATTCACTCAAGTGTAGGACTTGATCTTTGTGGGTCCCTTCCAACTCAGAATACTCTGTGATTCTGATAAGCAGGAATAAGAAATCTTATGAAGTCTGAAGATGACAGTCCTCATTCATGCTTAGCTCAACATACTATGAAGAAAATACTAAATTTTTTCTTTTTTTACCTGCAGGCTTATTGGAGGAGATACTCTGCACGGAAAAGATACTTACAGCTAAGACACTGTGTTATTTTTGTACAAGCACGGATAAGGATGGTGAAGTCTGTTGCTGCATATAAACGAATTGTTTGGGCTACTGTTACAATTCAGAGACATCTGCATGCAACTAAGTTGGCAAAAATAGATCGGCAAAGATATGAAATTTTGAAGTCTTCAGCACTTACTATTCAGTCTGCATTCAGAAGATGGAGAAACTACAAAATTCAACAGAAAATTAAAGCAGCTTTGGTGATTCAGAGTTATTTCCGAAAATGGCAATCTTCAGAACTGGCCAAGAGAAGGAGGGCTGCCCTTGTCATACAGTCTTGGTACAGGATGCACAGAGACCTGAAGCAGTATCTACTTATTAAGCAAAATGTTGTCAAGATTCAGGCTTGGTACAGGTGTCAGCTGGCCAGACGTGTTTACCAGGAGCACAGGGCAAAAATAGCGACAATTCAGCAGTATTACAGAGCTTATAAACTGCGGAAAGCTGAGAGAGAGTCTTATTTGCAAAAGCGTGCAGCAGTGATAGTTCTCCAAGCTGCTTTTAGAGGCATGAAGGCACGAGAGCTGTACAGACAAGCAAAAGCAGCACGTGTTATTCAATCGCTGTGGAGAATGAAACAAGAGAAACAAAGATTCCTGCAATTAAAAAAATCTGTTATTACATTGCAGTCACATGTGAGAAAATACCAACAAGTAAAAAGATACGAAGCGATTAAAAATGCTGCTTCTGTAATTCAAACCTGGTATAGGGCACACGTGGCCGCTAAAAAAGCGGCTGCTGCTTTCCAAAGGGTGTGCCTGGCTGCTATTGTTCTCCAGTCTGCCTACAGAGGGATGCAAGCCAGGAGACAGGCTCGTATCCTGAGATCTGTGATCAAAATTCAGTCAAGTTTCCGTGCTTATGTCGCCCGGAAGAGACTGAAAAACTTGAGAGATGCCACAGTGAAGATTCAAGCTCTTGCAAGGATGAGGCAAGTCCGGAAGCGTTACTGTGCACTGAGGGAAGCAACGCTTTATGTTCAGCGGAGGTATCGCTCTCGGAGACGTGCTCTTCAATTTAAAGAAGATTATAGGAAATTGAAGAGAGGTTGCATAAGAATTCAGGCTCTAGTTCGAGGCTGTCTTGTCAGGAAACAAATACGAAGGTGGAGGGAGGCTGCAGTATTACTTCAAGCCTGCTACAGAATGAAAAGGGACCGGCAACGGTACTTAAGCATCTATAGTGCTGCCATTGTCATTCAACAACGTTATCGAGCCTGCAAAAAGACCCAGTGTCACAGGCAGAAGTTCTTGCAAGTTAAAAAAGCAGCTGTGTGCTTACAGGCAGCCTACAGGGGTTATAAAACACGTAAAAAGCTCAAACTTGAATGCAGAGCTGCTATTAAAATTCAGACTGCTTTTAGAGCTCATGCTGCACGAGTGAAACACAAGGCAGTGGTTCAGGCCTCCGTTGTGATTCAGAGGTGGTACAGAAATTGTAAGGGTGGTAAGAGGCAAAGGCTGAACTTCTTAATGACAAGAGCAGCAGTACTTTCTTTACAAGCAGCTTTTCGTGGCTGGAAGGTGCGAAAGCAGATTCAAACACAGCATGTTGCTGCTATTAGGATACAGTCTACCTTCAGAAAATTCATGGCTGTGAAGAAATTCAGGCTTGTGAACCACGCTGTGCTAACCATCCAAAGGCATTACAGAGCCAGGGTTCTAGGCCAGAGACAACGGCAAGAATACATTCAGCTGCGTAACACTGCAGTGCGTCTTCAGGCACTATGGAGGGGGAAAGCTGTGAGAAAAACGATTCAGAAGAAACATCATCTTGCAACAATTATTCAATCCTATTACAAAATGCACGTAAATCATCTAAAATACAAGAAACTAAGACAGGCCACCTTGGTGATTCAGAAATACTACAGAGCCTACTGTATGAAAAAAAACCAACGTGCAATTTATCTAAAAACCAAGGCAGCTGCGTTAGTCTTGCAGTCTGCTTACCGTGGGATGACTGTGAGAAAACAACTGAACAAACTAAACAAAGCTGCTACAACTATACAAGCTGCCTTCAAATCTTACCTGGGCAGGAAGGAATATGAAAGACTTAGATCTGCAGCTATAGCCATTCAAAGGCATTACCGTGCAGTTATTCATGCTAAATGTCAAAGGCAGAGATATTTGTCTTTAAAAAGAGCCACAGTCAAAGTGCAGGCGATTTACAGAGGTGTAAGAGTGAGGCGACAGGTTCAGTGTATGCACCAAGCAGCTGTTTGCATCCAAGCCACTTTTAAGATGCATTGCATGAGCATAAAATATCAGTCAATGAGAATGGCAGCAATAAGAGTTCAAAGGCAATACAGAGCATTTTGTTTAGGCAAAGTACAACGCAAAAAGTACTTGGAACTAAAGAAGTCTGTTATTATCCTCCAGGCTGCTTGCAGAGGCATGAAAGTCCGACAAGACTTAAAAACTATGCACCAGTCAGCAGCAATAATCCAGTCCTATTATCGGATGCACAAACAACAGAGTGATTTCAGAAAGTTGTTGTTTGCAACGAGGCAGATTCAGCAGTGGTTCCGTGCTTGTAAGGAGAGAGATGCACAAGTTCACAATTACACGATTATGAAAAATGCTGTACTATGCATCCAGGCTGCGTTCCGTGGTATGAAAACAAGAAGACTCATGAGAACCATGAATGAATCGGCTGTGATTATTCAAAGAAGGTTTAGAACTTTCCTTGAAAGAAAACGTTTTCTTTCCATTAAGTCAGCTGCTGTTGTAATTCAAAGAAAATACAGAGCAACAAAACTAGCAAAAATTCAGTGCCAGAAATATCTCTCTCTCCTTAATGCTGCTGTTATCATACAGTCTGCTTATAGAGGATTTGTGGTAAGGAAAAAAATGCAGCAAATGCATCAAGCTGCTACAGTTATTCAAGCAATGTTAAGAATGCGTAAAATTTACACTTCTTATCAAGCACTCAGGCTTGCTTCAGTAATCATACAGCAACGTTATCGAGCTTACAGGGAAGGGAAGCGTGAGAGAGAAAAGTACGCAAAACTGTACAATTCTGTTTTAGTTCTTCAAGCTGCCTTCAGAGGAATGAAAACAAGATGCCTCTTGAAGAGACAACATGAGGCAGCACTTACAATACAGAGAAACTACCGAATGTATCGGCAGTACTGTCATTACAGAAGAGTTCAGTGGGCAGCCCAGCTAATACAGAGGAGGTATAGAGCCCACAGGCTCAGGAAAGTTGCTGTACAGCGTTACACTTCGTTAAAGAAAGCAGCAGTTTGTATCCAGAGGGCTTTTCGAGATGTGCAAGCGAGAAAACAACAGCAAGAAATGCACCGTGCTGCAACTGTGGTTCAGAAAAACTTTAAAGCCTTCAGAGAACGTCAGAGATACCTCTCTCTTAAAGCAGCTACTCTTGTCCTTCAGAGAAGGTACCGAGCTTTGGCTCTGACAAGGCAGCATGCTTTGGAATATCACTCTCTCCGCAGAGCAGCTATTCACATCCAGGCTGTGTACAGAGGTGTCAGGGTGAGAAGGAGTCTCGAGCACATGCATTCAGCTGCCAGTACCATACAGGCAGCCTACAGAATGTTCAGGGATAGAAGAGCCTATCAGAATATGAGAAATGCGGCTATGGTTATACAGAACTACTATAGATCCTATTTGAAAGGAAAGAACCAACGCAAGAAGTATCTGACAATGAAGAAATCTGTTCTTTTTATTCAAGCAGCGTACAGAGGCATGAAGGCACGGCAGGAACTGAAAATCCTGCGTGTCTCAGCAGTTGTAATACAGTCCATCTATCGCATGTACGTACAACGTAGGTGTTACAAACAGCTGTGTTGGGCTGCCACAGTCACACAGCAGAGGTTCAGAGCCAAAATGGCAAGAGAAGCTGCCATGAGAAACTATGCAGAAATAAGAAAGGCTGTCATTTGCCTTCAAGCTGCTTTTCGTGCTAGGAAAGCCAGGCAGTTGTATAAAGCCAATGTTGCTGCACGGCACATTCAATCATTCCTACGAATGCGCATGGAGAGGAGACGGTTTCTTGCACAGAAATCAGCAGCAGTAATGATCCAGTCGGTGTTCCGATGCCAAAGAGCGAGGACTCGCTACACACTGATCCGGAGCTCTGCAGTTGCTGTTCAGAGGTGGTACAGATCGTGTCTCAGGGCTCGTTCACAGAGGGCAGAGTACTTGGCTCAAAGACAAGCAATAGTAGTTATTCAGTCTGCCTTCCGAGCTATGACAGCAAGAAAAACAGCAAGGCAACTACGAGCCGCAAGAAAGATCCAGTCTTTTCTTCAGATGGCTCTGCAGCGTAGAAAATACATCCAACTCAGAGCAGCAGCTGTTACATTGCAATCCTATTACTTAATGCATAAATGTAAATCACAGTATATGAGCTATAAAAGAGCAGCAGTTGTCCTGCAGTGGCACTACCGATCCCATCTGACTGTGAAGCACCAGAGAATGACTTACTTACAAACCCGGAGGAACATTATCCTTGTGCAGGCCACAGTCAGAGGATACATCGAAAGGAAGAGGTTTCACAAAATTAAAGAAAGCACAATAAAAATTCAGGTACTTCTGAATGAATAGTACTGACATTTGGGTGTTTTTTCATTCGCAGGTGTTTTAAAGATTTACTGTTCTTGCAAACCACGGTTTGAGCTAAAGTTGAATCAATTTCTGAAGTGTACTACAGGGCAGATATATAAAGCTTACTACCACAGTACACAGAAATAAGGTTCTTTAAGACAACTGAATTTCACCTCTAAATATTAGTGGCTGAATGAATGTTTTCTTTGATGGAAATATGGATGAAAGCTGTCTTGATGTATTGTATGAGAGGGCACTGGTAGTGGGTATGAAGTGACATAAATGGCAGAAAACACATGGTTTCTGCATTCTTAAGGACTCATTTTTAGGAAGGTGTGAGTAAATCAATCATGTTAGTCCTCCTAGGTTTACTAATTGGTCCTAGACTAATCTAAGTGCCTAACTAACATTTTGAAGAGGAATTTAAGGAGGGAAATTCCCCCAAATCAAGGAAGAAAGGGAAATAAATCATCTCTCATAATAATTTGTGGCCCTGAGAAGCCTGATCTAGTGGGTATCCCTGCCCATATTGGAGGGGTTGGAACCAGACCATCTTTAGAGGTCCATTCCAACCCAAACCATTCTAGGATTCTATGAGAATTTCTTAGGTTGGTTTTACTCTCTTGTTGGAGACCACATGCTCTACTTAACTGATAGAAATGAGATGTGCTTTCCTCACCTCCATGTTTTAGGGGGATTGATAGCTGCTTATTTATTTTCTGAATATTTAACTTATACATCCTGAACAACGTAAGTATGGTTACTTTCCTTAAAAGGTAGAAAAAAATAATTCATTTTGACATTGGAAATATATTTATTTATATTGTTGTTTTTATAACAAGCCAGTGAGTGCAGCTGTACATAGAATGTGCAAACATTTCCAGCTGATATGATGCAAGTGGTGAAATATTCTGAGACTGTCTTTTTCTTTGAAGGCCACTTTCCGTGGATTTCTTCAGAGACAGAAATACCTTCGGTGCAAGTTTTCTGCTGTGTTAATACAGCAGCGCTACAGAGCCCATCGGATGCGAAATATTGATCAACACAGATTCCATCAAATGAAAAGAGCTGCCATTACAATTCAGGTAATCATTAAAGTGGTTTCTATTGTGTGTTTGTTTGAGTTTTTAATCTCCTGTATTTGTTTCTTCACAATATAATTATTTTTTTCAGACTAATATTAAATAGTGGCATTTGTGATATTTCCCTGAATGTGTTTCGCTTGCTTTTGAAAACGTCTAGTTGTGAGAAATTAAATATTTGTAGTACTTTAGAGGTAGAAATCCTAAAAGTTGTTCCTCTTAATGTGATAATTTTCCTTCTAGTTTTGTTCTTCCATTAAAAGTTCTGATTTATTTTTGTTGTATTTTTATTTCCCTAATAGGCAGCATACAGAGGCTATAAAGCCAGGCAGTGGGTTAGCAAAATGAGAGCAGCACAAGTCATCCAAGCCTGGTTCCGAGGTCACAAGGCACGGAAGGAATACGTGGCTGTGCTCGGAGCTACCCTTGTTATTCAGAGTCACTTCAGAACCAAACAGCTGCGGACTCGGTAATACCGAATCTGACATACAGCATTCTACTTTTCAAAGCTTTTATTATATAATTAGTGCTGCACTGCACTCTTTAGAACTCTTTAGGTTCTCAGGCTCTGCCCCTGCAGCATCCTTGTAATGTGCATTATTATAACCCTATTGGTAAAGGTGGAGTTATTCTTTTGCACAAGATGTTTATTACATTTAATTGTTTTTCTGGAATGGAAGCCCCTTCACAAATTTAAATTTTGTTTATTGGAGCTCTAGAAGAGTAGACCTTGATCTTTTTTTCATTTCTCTGTTTTGCAAGAAAAATGTTCTGGATATTGTTAAAATTCCAGCATAAAACTCGTAGGTTGAAAAGCTATTTCAGGTTAATCCACAATGGAACAGTTAAACTGGTTTATGTTTATTTTGCTATGAGATCAGCCTGGTAGCTCATCTCATTCTGAACTGTCCCATGCCAGTAGCAGTAGGGGATGCTGTTCAGGGATACTAGGTCCTCCCTCAGCATCCCTGCTTTTTAAACATCCTGCCTATTCCTGTTATTATCCTTTTATGGACCTGTTGTATGTCAGTCTGTCCAATGCCTTTCAAACTGCTGTGTCCCTTCCCAGCCTCCTTTGACAGCAAGTTGGGGAAATACCTCCTTATGGGAAAACAGGAAGCATCTTCTGTTTAAAATCAGTCTTTCTGCCCATGTTGCTGGCTATTCCCATTTTCTAGTGTTCCAAGATCTGTTTGAGAATAGCTCTGCTTTCCCAATATCTATCTTAATGTTTTCGTAAACTATCACTGTTTTCTTACTTAAAAATGCATTTCCTTATTAGGTTTTTGAAAATGAAGTCCTGTGCCCTTACCATCCAAAGAATGTGGAGAGCGACCCGCACGGCGCGAATGGTCCGGCAGCACTTTCTGGCAACAAGGAGTGCTGCAGTTAAGATTCAGTTGGCATACAGGCAGTACAGGGCCAGGAGACTTCTAAGAGAGGTATGTTTTTACTCGCACTCTAATGTGTCACAGTTATTTTAAAAGTTTTCAATACATTTGAGTAATTTTTGTCATCAATGTGCAGAAGCGTAGAAAAGGTAGAACCAGAGCGAAGATCGTTCAAATCAAAGCTCTTCAATCTTCAAAATATTAAATATCCTTTTTTGCTTTAAGCAACAGGGTTGATTCTTGGTTTTGAACAATTCCAATTGTTGAACTACCCCTCTACATACTGGTACCAAAATAAATAAAATGCCAAATTTTCTGCTGGCTTTATTGCTTGTAAAAGATTAAGCCTGTATTTTGACCCTATTTAGGTAAGTGAAAAGACCTTCCAAACTGTGAAAGTGCATTTTATATAAACTGCTACTGTATGAGTTTACTTGTATTTCTAATTCAATTTTTGTTCTTATGATGGAAAAGACTACCTGGAACTGAAAATACATGTATATTGATCCTGACATGAATGAACAAAAGTTTAATTATCAATGCTTTCTTTAAAATCTTTTTCAGAAGCGCCAGGCTGCACGTCTGATCCAAAACGCATATAGAGGTTTCAAAGCAAGAAGGAAATTTGTTCAACAAAAAGCTGCTGCTGTAATTATCCAAAAACATCTGCGGGCTTGGCAGGAAGGCAGGCTTCAATTTATGAAATACAATAAGACTAGAAGAGCTGTCATTAAACTGCAAGCATTTATCCGGGGTTATTTAGTCAGGAAAAAGGTTGGTGTAATTCAAATTAAAACTATGCTTTGGATGTAAAGTAGAGAGCTGTTTTACCATTAATTCTGACTGGCAAGGAGAGGAAAACTTGATTTCTTGGTGTTGAAATCAAGTTCTTGTTGGCTGCTTTGAGTATTGGGCAGGTCAGAACAGATCAAACACAGTTTGAGCCTTTTCTTACAATCCTTTAGAACTAAAGTAGATTTTCACTGTTGGGTGTTGTTTTAGCTTCTGAGATCTTTGTGGCTTACCTATACCTGATATTTCTGCACACACAGGCTTACAGTGAAATTGTTCTCTGCTATGTGTTGATGTTGTGGCTTACAGTCACTTGTCTGTTATCACTTAGGTCAGAGACCTAGTACTGCAGAGGGGTAGCTTACTTTAGTTCTGAGATGATTTTCAGTATCTAATAGTATATTTGTGTGTACTGTGTTCTTTGTGTGGACATCCAGCTACCTCAGAGTATGAGAATTAATGATGTTCCTTGTTTTGTTTTCTTTCTACAGATTTCAGAACAGAAACAAAAGAAGAGACTTCTTTATTTTACAGCAGCTGCATATCATCATATCTCTGCAATTAAAATTCAAAGGGTCTACAGGATTCACCTCACCTTAAAACTTGCACAAACCCAGATCTCATCTGTTCTTATAATACAGGTTGGTCTGATTAAGGCTGAATGATTTGTGTAACAGTCTAATTTGTTTTCTATGAGTTAAGCTATAGCACTAAGACAATGTAGTTCCTTCACATGTGAAAAAGCTAAATTATGGAGACTGTGACTTATTAAATAATGCTGCTTATACCACAGCTAAGCAAGCTCTGGAGGCTTAAGCATTTTAAAGCTGAGGATGGATGGGAAAGTTTGTTTCCTTCAGACCCTCAAGCTTGCTAAAGAAATCTGAGTGCTGTCTTAGCCTATTTCTTTATATCCTACTGGAGGTAGAAAAGATCAGACACAACAACCTGTAAGGTTTGTGAAATGTTGAGCATCTCCTTACATGAACAATCCCTTGGCATACTGTTGATTGGATTGGTTGGATGTTTCTGATCTGATCTCAGTGGTACCAGAACCTGTCTAGGCTGCAGCGTTTTAACATAACCAGGTTTTATTTATTTGAAAACAAGACCAAAAATCAGGTCTGTATTGCAGCACTACCAAATTGTAAAAATTATTTCAGGTCTCCAAACTGACCATTAGCTTAGTTACAGTATGGGAGGCCAGCACTGGATAAATGGAGAGGCTGAAATGGGAGCCCTGAAATAGCTGTTCTCTGGTCAAGGATGTCGTGGCAAACTTTGCCCTACTACTTCTCCATATATATAAATCTGTTATTTCTCCCCATAAGTCAGATTTTCCCTTTAAGGCAAGAGAGAATGGATGGAAAACGGGTTTGTTGCTCTGATTTGGCACGCAGTACCCTGTCTGCCTTCTTGGTTTGTGAAGGGGAAGAAACACAGCTGGGAAATGAGAAAAGTGGAGTGTTGGTTCTCCTTAAAAGATGGCCAAGAGAAAGAGAACTGCTAGGACATAGTAATGCTGGACACAAGTATAAACTGGGACAGTTACATATTTTACATTTTGATCAGCCCTGAAGTGATCGGACAGTTGGGCTGGATGATCATTGTAGGTCTCTTCCAGCTGAAAACTATTCTATCTGCCTCCTCCTTTACCCTTCCTTCTCTACCCTTCTCTGCTCAGAATGCTTCCCTAGTGACTCCTAGTCAAGATTTCATTCTGCAGTCTGGCATTTCAGCTACCCAAGGCCAATCAAAGTCATGGAGGTTATTTGTGACTGGTGATGCTTATAGTGCCTGTATCTGTCAAAGCTCATGTTAAAACACTCAGTTTTTATCAGTGCTCATTTAGGGTGGGGAAAGGGAATTTAGAGGAAGAGTTGTAAATAAACAGAAAGGTACTTTCATTTTAAACAGAGATGGTTCCGAGCTAAAATGCAGCGAAAGAGATTTTTAAGAGATTATCAAAGACTCATTCGGCTACAACGTGCGGTTCGAGGCTGGCTGAACCACAGGAATGAGGCAGCCACCATAATCCAGAGAAACGTGCGGAGATTCCTCGCCTGCAGACGCAGGAGGAAATTTGCGGTGGGAATAATTAAATTTCAGGTAAACACCTCTTGTAAGAAAATAAGAGGTCTGAGTTTGTGTGTTGGCTTATTTTTATTTTCTATTTTTTTTTCTCATGGGTTTTTGGGATGAGGAAAGATCTTTGCTTTGATTGATGAATTTATCAGTGAAATTGCAAGCCAAGTCAGCTGAAGGCAAACAGATCATGAAGAAATATTAAGCAGATAATGGTTGAGATGACTTAGGTGGGAGTGTGTGTGGCCTGTATGTGCATGGGGTTTTTTGCCTTTTGTCTTGAAAGTCCAGTATTTGAAAGGTTAAACAATGAATGTTAATGACTTAAAATTGCATACCCAAGGTCATTCAATATTTTGTCAGACTTGTATAAAACTGATTTGGAATGCTGATGAAAATTCTGTTGTCTTGTCTCTCCTTTACAACTTTTTTTCTTTGTGGAATTCCTTTTTTTGTAGGCATTGTGGAGGGGATATTCTTGGAGAAAGATGACTGACACAGCAAAAACCAGAGCTTTAAGACACAGTTTAGAAAAGGCCAATGAAAAGAGCAGAGAAGAAAACAAACTGGGCAACAGAACTGCAATTGCAATTGACCACCTTCTAAAATACAGACATCTCTCCTACATTCTTGCAGCACTAAAGCATCTTGGTCAGTATTTTGTTTTATAACAGATGGATTTTCAAAATGATGAAAACTGGATTTTTTCAGCTGAGTAGAGTTCATAATGGTATTTAGGCCTTCTGCATGACTATAAAATGTGAACATTAGAGGGTATAATGGAGGGTTTTCCAGACTAGAGTAAGATTATTGATTTAAGAACAATATTTAAATGGTTATGTAGACAAAGGGAATCCTGTGTGATGGCTCTAATTTCCTGTCAGTCCTAGTAATGCTATATCTTACATAAATTTATTATCGTTTTTATTATCAGTATATCTTCTCTGTGGATTGTTTTGTCTGCTTAATTTTTAGTATGGAATATTAAAACTATTGCTGTAGAAACACTTAAATCAAAAATTGCAGGTTTGCAGGTTTTGACTTTGCGCTTCTACTTAAAAATAGAGAAAATCCTGGTTTGCAATTATTTTGCTTGAACTGCAGAGTTTTCTTTACTCTATTTGTGCTTCTTTAATTGTTATAGAGGTGGCTACCAGGCTGTCCCCACTGTGTTGTGAAAATATGGCTCAGAGCAGAGCAATCTTCAGTATTTTTGTTCTGATTCGAAGCTGCAACCGGAGTGTTCCATGCATGGATGTGATCAGATACTCAGTTCAGGTTCTACTCAATGTTTCGAAGGTAACTTGAATGTTTTCTTTTGCAGGTTTATAAGCAGTAAGCTACTTTACTGTAGTACTTGTTTATCCACAAAATTTCTGAATAAATCTGAAACAACAAAAGTAGTGGTTTTGAACAAAAACAATTTCGGATTTTTCACTGTTACTTTGAAACCAGTTATTTATTTACCTCGTAATAGTTATATGGAGGTTTTTGGTGAAAAAAATTATTTCATGACCTTAAGGCATTGCAAGGTATCACAAGTAGTTTTAAATTGCTCTGAACTTACTCTAATTTATTTCTTTATTTTGAATATAAAGTCAGATTTTATGGGTTTCTAAACAAGGGGGGAAGCACAAAAGGCACCTTTTTATAATCTGTTACAATTGTGTAAATACAGAAGTGATTTGTATTGCTTGGATACCAGGTTAGCTACAAATTTATTCTAAGGGCTTTGCTTTTTCCTCTAACCTCTAAATAGTAACCGGTAAACTAAGGATATTTTAAAGATCTGTCTATATAAGCTGTCTCGTCTCTTTCTTGTTTAACAGTATGAAAGAACTACTCGAGCAGTTTATGAAGCAGAAAATTCTATAGATACTTTACTAGACTTACTGCAAATGTACAGAGGCAAAGCTGGGGACAAAGTTTCAGAGAAAGGAGGAAGCATTTTCACAAAGACCTGTTGTTTGCTGGCCATCCTTTCAAAGGACTCGAAAAGAGCTTTGGTAAGACCTAAATGTTTTGGGTTTAATGGTTTAATTTAACATACATTTCTTGCATATTTTGGTGGTGTTTTGTAATTTTTTTTTCCTCCCTCTCTCTCATACCTTTTATGGCTGTAATATTAATTATGACTAAACTCTGGTTTAAAAAAAAATGCATTTCCAAGATGGTGAGCACACTCATACTTTCTTGATTTAAACTGCTTTTGAACTTGCAGTATTGACTGTGTGCTGTTTTCACCTTTCCTCAGGAAATCCGGGGCATGCCAAGAACTGTTTCTTGCATCCAGAGCCTCTATAAACTCACAGCTCGGAAGCACAGGATGGATGCAGAGAGAACACTTGTGAAGCAGAAAACAAACACTGCCTTAGGTGGGAGTTCCTCTGTTCCAGTAACTCCTTTAAGAATAAAAACAGTTTCAAGGTAAGTGCTTAAAAATTAGACTTCTATTTTTGCTGTGACATTGAAATATTTTAACGCAAGCCACTAATCTTTTCACAGGATTAAACCAGACTGGGTCTTGAGGAAGGACAACATGCAAGAAATCGTGGATCCTCTGCAAGCAATTGTGATGGTGATGGACACACTTGGTATTGCCTGCTACTGAAATGTAAATGATGTATAGGAAGATGTATTTGTACAGTATGTATGTAGTAGATGGATAAATGATTTTGAAAAAAAGCAAATAAGTGTTAAACTACCATGGAAATGTTTTTTCAGATTGCCATTAACATTTTGGTAACTTTTTGTATTGTATACAGTTTTGAAACCCTATTTTGTACTACTACCAAAAGCAATTGTACAATAAAATGAGTTCACTGGATTTTACTGGAAATTTAACTGGTGCAGTAATGTATTGTTGTCACACAACTGTGAATATTACCAATAGCATGGGATTCTTCACTCTGATTAGATAGTGCAGAATTCTATTAAAAGCAGTTGTTTGTGGGGGACAGTAATGTTGTCTGATCTAGAGAGGTGTAGAAAGGGAGGGTTGGGCTGTGGATTTCAAAACTGGCTGGTTTGGGGGAGCTCGAGTCTACTTTCTAGTAAAATCTTGAGGGATTATGTATGGCAGCAAGAAAAGAAAATATAATTCCTCTGTTTTTTAAACATTGCAAGATAGTGATGGAACAACAGGATGTTGTAAGGGTGAATTTAGAAATTCTGACCTCACATTTTAAGGGAGGTGGTCTGTGAATTTTTTCTTCCTATCAAGTGAGCAATACATACAAGCATGCATCTCCTCTGGCTGAATAGATTGTGTTCATCACAGCATCCCCGTTCATTCTGTTCTCTTCTGCATTCTCAGAATTGCATTTTCTTAGAGAAAGGCCAAGATAATGCAAACTGTAAAATTACACCCTCCCACTCCCAAATTTAAGAATTATACTTCTAATGATGCTAAATCAACTGGTAGCCATTAGTCAGTCAGGTGACTGTAAATGAAGTTCATTTTTTTTGGTTTTGTTTAAAAAATACTTTGAAGAGGCTTGCTGTATTCAACGCAACTCAGACAGATAATAATAGTGGCTATGTTGTTCATGCAAGAAACTCCAAAATTATTAATATCTACAGCATGCAACTGCCTGGTTTACTCTGGGGGTTGGCTGGAGGATAGGGGCATTGTCTCTGATTTCAGCCAAGGTAAATAATCTGATAACAGAATGCCCTTTAAACTTGGGACTCAGGAGGTTGTGAGGGGAACAGTGATCAGCAGGTTTAAATTGTTCCATAAGCTCGTTGCCTGATTTCACTGTAAAATGATAAATTACAGATGGCAAAGTGTGCCAAATGGAAGTAGAATCCTGCCAGCCTAATGCTAAGGTATTTGGAGAACTAAAATTAATGAAAATAGTTTTTCCAGTGAATTAACTTGTTAGAAAATACCATAGACATTAAGGCATTTGTTGAATACCTTTGAAAATTCAGTTAATTATTTACAGAAGTAATACTTAGGGAGTTTTCACAGGTGGTGGAAACTGTAGATGGAGACAGTAACGAAGATGAGATTTAAAAGCTGGTTTTTCTTCCTAGTTACGGTGTGTTCAGGCAGACTCTTTGCAGAAGGTAAATACACTGAATTTTATTGTCCATTGAATCTAGAATGTGCAGTCTCTGTAACTTAAGTGCAGTGTCTTTCATCTCTTTACTGAGTAAACGCTGTTTGTTAAATTTAAATACAATTCCGTTGTGACGTGGCCGATGATCACGATTCAGCGGTTGCCAGTTCCTGTCTAAGCCTCAAAGCTGTTATATTGAAAGGTCCAGACTTTAGTTCAGAGGAAATTTCTTTTGAAATGTCTTTGAGCTGTTTCAAGGCGCTTACACAAATTGAATTTTGTACTATTAAAACATTTTATATATTGAAGTGTCTTGGGGATTGAAATGTTTTCACTTTGTTACAAAGCAAAATAGTGGAAGTTAAATGGAACCTGCAGAAGTTAGTCTGGGGTGGTCCTGCATTTTCTATCCCTATTTTCAGCATTGATTTCTTCTTTCGGTTATTGGTTTTGGGTTTTTTTGTTCATTTGTTTGTTTTGGTTTTGGTTTTTTGGTTTTTTTTTTAAAGTAACTTAATGTCATATTCAGCACTACTCTTTAAAATGGTTTTCTCCAGTTACTGGGGGTTGTTTATTTTTTTAATTGCCGTTCGGCTTGTTTTTTCCTTAATCTCCACTTCTTGTTTCTTTTCTGTTGACTGTTCTTAAATTCCCTTTCATAAGCAAGCCTAACTCCTATATTGCCTCCTGGCAGTTTGTCCTACTTTTTTGGTAACATTTTCTGAATTGAGGAGCTGAGGCACTACTAATCTTGACACTTGTCACTGAATTTTACAGTAGGCATTGGTGTGTTTGTGCAGCAAAGGTGCTCATGCTTCTGGGCAAAAGAGTAAAATGAAGGTGTCCTGCATCAGTTTTGCCCAGTTCACATTAGGAGGTTTCATTCTACAGCTGATATTCTTGTGAACCCTAAGAACAAAAGCTGATAAAATTGTAGTATGTCTTCTTTTCAGCGGGTCTTAAAAGGCCCTTCGTGCTTGTAAGTATTCAGAATTTTGTTCTTGTTTGAAAACCTGAATCGGTCAAGGTGATATTATATAAATTAATGCAAAAACATTCGTATCTGGGCTGAAATTTTTAGTGGGAAATATATTTATCTTTTTGCAGATACATCTTGTGATTTGCCACAGATAGAAAATGGAAATCTTGCCCAGTACTATTACAGTTTCAAAAGTTACTATTTCCCTATGCATAAAGGAAAAAAGCTTTCCTATTCTTGTATGGTTGGTTACACAACTGAAAGTGGGACTCAAGATGGAAGAATGACTTGTACAGCAAAAGGATGGTCTCCAATGCCACGATGCTACAGTGAGTTAGCTTTATTCATCTCCTCACTGCTTCCAGCAGGAACATTTCCTAGCTGGTTTTCCTGGGACATATAGGAAAAGAAGCTGCATAACAGAAGGGATAAAATGTACAGGGTGAGACCATATATTTATGTTGAGACTACATAGGTTTATGTATGGAATATTTTTACAATAATACATATTTTAAGGGCATTTACCCATTTATATTTTTTTATATAAACATAAAGTTGCCCAGTTTTCTTACTCTGGGAAAACTATTAGTTTTCCCTTAGATGTATAACTTCTTTAGTCTCTCTTCCTCTAGATTCCGTGGCTGTATTCCAGGTTGTTACTGGTGGTTTGATGTATTGTTTGATGTTTGGAGCAGAGTTTCTTCAATAGGTCAAGAAAATAAGATTTGATCAGTATAGCTACAACCCCCTTCCTTTGCTTCCTGGAGAACAAAAATATTCCATTCTTTCTAACCAAGCTGTCTTCTTTCATTTAGGAAAATGCACCAAGCCTCTTCTGGAAAATGGCTCTTTTTACAGTACAGAAATGGACTTCAAAATCCATGAAAAACTGCAATACAAATGTAATCCAGGCTACCACACCCCAAGTGGTGGAACTGAAGATACAGTCCAGTGTCAGCCACAAGGATGGTCCTTCCAGCCAAGCTGTACTAAAAAATTTGGTGGGATTCTGCATTTTTCTCCTTTTTAATCTATTGCAGGTGTATGTAATTCCACTGTCCTTGCTGTACCTGTAGGGCCAAACTGCCTGTCATTTGAGTACTCCTAAAGCAGGTTCTCAGCTGTTCCTCTGGCGAAGAACTTGTCAGGGTTCACATGCTGCTGGTTTTGTGCATTTGTATAGACACAATTACATGTAAAATGAATCAGTAGAGATGAAACCACACTGTTTCAAATAAATCCATTGCCATACAAACAAACTTTCTGTTCCAAATGGCAAGTGGAAAACTTGTGCGAACAACTGCATTTGTAATTATTCGTTATTTACCAAGATTTTGCCTGGGATATGACCACTTTTAAGGTGTATCTAAGGAAAACTTTGGAATACTCGCAACAAAAAGAGCATTTAACATCATGCCTGTGCTTTATTTCTTTGAGAGTCGTGTCAGGTGCCTGAGTTACGCCACGGCAGCTACTCTGGAGCCGTGCAGGAGGTGCAGCTGAACGGGACGCTGCAGTACTCGTGTGAGCCGGGCTATCGCACCGCGGCGGGGAGCGCCTCCGAGGCAGCGCTGTGCCTCGCACGCGGCTGGGCCCTCACCCCCCGCTGCACCAGTACGGCATTCTCTCTGAAACCTGGCTTATTCTACACTTAAAAATTGGCAAAGAGGCTTCTTTCATCAGCTGGTGGAGGGAGCCTTCCTCAATTGGTTTTCACTGCTGCGTTTTCTTCCCAGGAATAACTTGCTCCTCTTTGAGTGAAGTAGCTCATGGAGGTTTCTATCCCGAGAAGAAAATCTATGAAGAAGGAGATGTAGTTAACTTTTTCTGTGACAAACATTATTCTGTCACCGGATTTGACTTAATTCAGTGCTATAATTTTGGGTGGTATCCAGACCCTCCAGTGTGTGAAGGTACCCTGTTTTTGTAGTTTTACTATGTCAAATTCCTAGAGAAAAGCTAGCACCTTCTTTCAAGAAATGCTTTATGAATGCAAAATAAAAATACGGGGTTAGTATCAGTTTGTAGCCTCAATGGAAATCAAGTGTTAGTCAAAGGGCAGGGAGCAAAGGTAGGGAGGGAGGCAATGGTAACTGGAACTACATTTCAGTGAATTCTAACAACAGAGCAGATACTGTCTCCTACTGTTGCTTCTCCAAGTTGTATCCTGGAGAAGCAGGAATCAATAGTTACAGGGAATTTTTTAGACCCTGAATTTCAATAAACTGTGTTCAGAATACATGAAGGTTTAACCAGGCCTGCTTAATCCTGCCTTGTGTGGGGTAGGGATTTACCTCTTCAGAGGCATTAAAAATAAAATTTGTGACAACGTCTTCCTTAGCTTGTGGTACTTTTCAGAGTTGTACAGCCTCCCCTAACTTCACTTGTTTTGAACAGAATTAATTAAAAGGTTGTCCTGAGGACAGAAACACACCTTTAGCAATTGCTATCACTTCCCCAGTCATGGGGAGATAATGGAGAGTCTCAGTAAAGAAAGTTCCAAAAGGATGAAAGGTGAACCAGCTGTGATACAGAACAGAGCAGAAAGCAGCACGAATCAACCTTTACTGTAGCTTAGACTCCAGCCCTGTGTTTATTCTCATGACACAGCAGTAACTTTTCTTGAGTGAGTGCAGTGAAGGTGGAGATGAGCAGGAGGATGAAAACAAGGCCTAAATCTACTTTTGAGGATACAGTAGTCACAAACTTGATTTGGAAATAGGAAATGGGCTATGATTATTGCTTCTTCTGTAGCACTAGAATTAATACATAATCTGCTTTAAATATTATATGAATGGAGGGTATGGGAAATCTCTATTTCCTGGAGTCCTTTAAAGAACATTTCATTAAGTCTCTGTGGAGAAGTAACAAATTTGTTTATAGCAGTACAATGACACAGTACTTCTATTTTACATTTGTGGAATGTAAAATCACTTGTTTGTTCAAGTCTCCCATTGTATTAAGAAAATTAAGGAAATTTTATTAAGAAATTACTTTGGATTAGCCAAAAAAGCCTTTTGAGTGATAGGCTTGCATTGTGCACGGTGAACTTAATTGTGTATGTGGTTTTGGTGAGAGAGAAAACAATATGCAATCTTTTATTTTCAGATGTAAAAACTAAATGTCCTCCACCACCACTCCCTCATGGCCATATCAGCACAGCCAGAACATATCATAATGGAGACAAAGTTCGTGTACAGTGTACCTTGGGAAGAAGAGGATCTGAGGAAATCCAGTGTGAAGGAGGAAAATGGACATCACCCTCTATCTGTATTGGTTAGTACTTCTGTGAAGGCTGACAACTGAACTGAAATGATTCTTCAAATCATGCATTAATTTTCTGGAGAGTCTCAGTTTCTATATCTTGCAAAACTGTTTGCCTTTCTCTGTTAAAAGGCTTCAGAGGCAAAGTGCTGCAGGTAATCCGTGGTTCTCAGATTAAAAAGGATGAGCTAGGTGAATTCAGCTGCAACCTGTGACATCTTCCCTGGAAAACTGGGATTATTATATTTTGCAGTGCATAATTTCTGTCTGTTTTAGTACTTTAAAATGACCTGTCTCTGTGAAAACTGGTTCTGAGTCTCTGCTATGGTTACAGGAACTGTGGATAAACAGGAATCTGGGGCACCACCACCACTCGAGGCAGATGCAGAAATAAGGGCAAGCCAAACACATCACAATGAAGATATGAGTAGGTGAACATTGCTCTTCTATTTATAAAGAGACTCTCCAATCTAATTATAGCCATTTTATCACAGAATCACAGAATTACCAGGTTGGAAGAGACCTTCAAGATCATCGAGTCCAACCACTGTCCTAACACCTCAACTAAACTAAACCATGGCACCGAGCGCCACATCCAATCTCTTTTTAAACACGTCCAGGGATGGTGACTCCACCACCTCCCCAGGCAGACCATTCCAATATTTTATCACTCTTTCTGTGATAATGATTGATTATGACTACTTTTATTCTTTTGCTGTAGGACAGTTCCTTGTTGTTGAAAATGTTTGCATGTGCTACAGATGTCAATGTAGCCAATTAATGAAAGGCCATTGTTGCTTATTTCTAAATTATACCAATAAGCCTGCTCTGTATTTGTAATTTTATTTCATACAGAGCATTTACTTTCAGTCATTTTGTACCCTTTAATATTATTTGGACATGCAAATTCATGAGTATTTTGTTGTTCCTTTGATTAATACTTCCAGTGAGGGTTGTTTTGTTTATTTTGAACCACACATAGTTGAAACATTTCAAGTAACAAATAAGATGGTCCAGTCACATAAAAAGAACTAATCTGTATTGAGTGTAAACCAGCAAGAGTTTAAAGTAGGCATAGATGTAAAGTGTAGAGGGAAACAAAATGCATGTCTGCAATTCAGTAAGGCAAGTGTAGAGTTTCTGAAAATGAAATTTGGGAAAGGAATTATATTGGTTTAGAATCTATTTGTATGCAAATTTTTTTACTCAGTCTAGTATTGGTCTAATACTTTCACCAGTGTTAACAATGTTGTAATCTAATCAAGATCTGATTACCTCTCTCTCTATCTCATATTAGAAATGCAGCAAGACTGTGCCTCTCCACCTGTGATTAAAAATGGTGGTATCCTGGGCCCATTATTGGCAAGTTACAAAAATGGTTCCTCGGTGGAATACGGTTGTCAGCATTACCACTTTTTGGATGGGCCCAGTACTGTTTACTGTGACCATGGAAACTGGACAGAACAACCAACCTGCTTAGGTGAGGCTTGGAAGGAAAAGCGAGTTTTGTCATACGTAATATAAAAAGGGAAAATTGGAAAGAACCGCTAAATAATCTTTTTGTTACTATGTTTTCTCTTTTATTTGAGTTAATAAAGATTCCAGAAATACGAGGATGAACCAAAATTAAATTTTTAGCAGGCCTCTCTTGCTGGGTGTCCTCTGGCCTGTTCTTAAAACCACCCAGTTAAATAGATTCCTCTGTTTCCTGAGTGAGCTATTCTAGGATATAGCTATCCCTGTTTCCTGGGAGGATTCTCCAATTTCTTTCCTCCATATTGTCCATTCAGTTAATTTCTTCCTGTCTTTCAATAGATGATTAGAAGGAATGGTGTGGCCATTCCCAAAATGGCTTTTAGATATAATTAACAAAGAATTAGCAATAACTTCTTGGACTTTTGTTTTTAACCTTTCATCTTTTTTTTTTTGTTTGTTTTAATTGTGTCTTTATATCTGTTGTTTCATCCTGGCCTGGACTTTTTAATTTTTCAGTGCTGCTCTTATGTATGCTGCTCAAGACAATGTATAGAACTCCCACTAGAAAATTACCAATGCGAGCAGGAATACAAACAAGGGTTGTTTGTTTATCTTTCCTTCCTTCCTCTAATGAAATAATTCAATTTTACTAACATCCTTTGTTAAATTGGCTCACCTTTAAGTTCGTAATCTACCGTGAAAATGAAAATAAATAACCAGTTCAGTTTTAATTGCTTATTTCTAAACAAACAGAAGTTACCTCATCTAGACTTAAAGGTCCAGGACAGCATTTTTGGATCTGAATACTCAAATTTAACAAATCCTGTGAAATAATGAAGTCTCATTTCCTGTGAGCATTATTTGTCTCCTAAGCATCCAAATAAGCCCATCATCCTTTGCATGTTTTCTGAGGTTTCTTTTCAATGCTCACCTAATCAGACCTGAAAGAGCACATGTTGATGTTAGCTTCAGGAAAATTCCACGTGAGTTTGGTGTTACACTGCTGTCACCAGACTGCCAATAACTGAGTTCTCCTTGCCTTTCCCTCAGCAAAGCATCAATAAGGGCCTTATGATGCCAGTGATTCTCGTGGAACTTGTAGAAATTTATTTTTGTAGGTGGCCCTCTGTCAGGCTTTATTGACGTTGAACAGTGGTTTCAGAAGTTAATGAGGTTAACCACCTAATGGAAAGCTACACTCCCTGACGTGATCCTGGCACTGGGTTTTAAGAACCCTGTCAGAAAGCACCCATGACAAGCAGGTGTGTTTGGTTTTTGTTGTTACTTCAGACCATTTCTTTCCATTGGCATTTTTTTATGCATCTGTAGGTCTTTGTCTTGCAAGATTCAGAAGCATTTTAGAACTATTGACTTGGGGTTCTCTTTCTTCACTCCTACTAAAGGGCGCTAAGAAATAATTTAAGGTGGCTTTTTATTAAAATACACTTTTATTTCCTAGAACCATGTACTCTTAATGTAACTGATATGGACAGCAACAACATAACATTGAAATGGAGACGGGAAGAATTAATTTTCCTACATGGAGATCTCATAGAGTTTGAATGTAAACAGGGATATGGTTTTCTCCAGACTGCCATTCCATCTCCTGGGAGGACACAGTGTGACCATGGCAGACTGAAATACCCAAAATGTGTTATTCAAGGTAAAACAATTTTTTTACTGCCTTTTTAATTAATCAGTCTTAGACCTATTTAGAAATTATTTGCTTTGCTTTTAGTGTGGGCCTGGAGTCTGTTGTAAATAATCAGTGCTTAGGCTTCAACAATACAGATGCACAAGGCAACTGTATTGTTTAATATATCCAAGCATGGAAGAGTGATACACCTTCCTTTGACGGGCAAGGATGTAGAAAGGAGGGGGAAGCTCTTCTCCGAGCCCAGGAAACTGAAAGCTCTGTAGAAAGAGAGCTGTAAAAAGAAAACCTTCATGTTAATTTAATTTATGATAAAGCTGTCACTTTGTTAGTTGCTTATGCTGAATGTTTCTGAAATGTTTTTATTGTTATTGCAGCTGCTACAGAAAAATGTGGCTCTCCACCATCTATTGCAAATGGAGCTCTTACTGTCCCAGCACTGCCTCAGTATGACAGTGGTTCTTCAGTTCAGTATATTTGCTCTGACTATCATTTTTTGCAAGGCTCTGAGAGAATCTACTGCTCTCAAGGACAATGGACTTCACCACCAGTTTGTATAGGTAGGTGTGATAAATAAGATAAATAAGCACTTATTTCTCTATATAATTCATAGCCTCAAGGAACAGCCTGGTAGTGATCTGTAAGGGCCATCTAGTCCAATCCCCTGCGACAAGCAGGGCTGCTCAGAGCCCTGTCCAGCCTGACCTTGGATGTTCTCAGGAATGGGGTAACCACTGCCTTTCTGGGAAAACTGTTCCAGCGTTTTACCACTCTCACTGGTGGTAATGTCTTCTTTATGTCTAGGCTGAATCTACTCCCTCTTAGTTTATAAACCAAAACCCTCTGTCCTATTGCTCCAGGCCTTACTAGAAAGTCTATCTTCATCTTTCAGGCTGTGGAAGGGTGCAATGAGGTCTCTCTGGAGCCTTCTTTTCTCCAGGCTGAACAACCCCAATTCTCTCTAAAATCAGATACTTAAATTTTATAAATTGAGTATTATCAGCTAGAACTTTTAGGTCTCAATTTCAGTGTGTTCAGTGACAGATGAAAGTTTTAATAGAAGCAAGTTAAGCTCATCTGGCATTTTATTTCCTTAACTATGATATGCCTGCAGTATAATAAGACAATGGGAAATAATTTACAGTTTTAGTGTAGCCTGGTCAAAATATTCTATTCCAAAAAGAATCGATTTATTAGCACTGACCAAGTCTCTCTCTTTTAGAGCCTTGTACTTTGTCAAAAACTGAAATGGAGAAAAATAATGTGCTGCTCCAAGCATTCTATGCAGCTCAAGATTACTTTTACCATGGGGATTATGTTGGATTTTACTGTAAACAGAACCATTTTGGAGCAGAATCTGGCACAACTTTATTTCAAGTACAGTGTAAGAGAGGACAGCTGGCATATCCAAGGTGTGTTGAAAGAGGAAAACAAGTATGGGCTTGAGGAAAGCCTAGAGGAAAGGTATGTACGTATTCTTTAGCTCCTATTAACAGGTGAATTAGGGTGGCCTCGTTCTCCAGGTCACCCCCCTCAGTGAAATGAGCCATTTGGGAAATGAGTGCTGGGTCTGAGCTGGAGGAGGGCAGAAGGGAAAGGGCTTTGTGGGACGAGGATGAGCAGTGCAGCACAGGGATGCAATACTGGCATACACATGGAAAAACCTGAAGGAAGGAGTTGTACAGCTTAACAGCCCTCATGTCTCCCTTCACAGGTAAGGAGCCTCTAAAGGACAAAGCTTGAAGAACAATATAAAACAGCAAGTATAAAAAAAAGTTTTTAAGGGATCTGTAAAACTGCTTAAAAACCTAAAAGTATACAAATTTACTGAGAGGTTAATTATTATTTCTAAAACTATTTTAAGGATATTAAAATCCAAGTACTTTGTATGATTTCCTATGACACTTAAATATTGGTACTGTTAAGGTTCTGCCTGTGAACAAGTGTGACTACAGCTATGAAGAAAATCCAGGAATATGGACAATGTTAACCTTGCATCGATTTTAGTCTGTTTGAATAAAAAAGCCACTCTAAGAATGTCTTCTGTCTTTTATGTCTAAACTCATCTGTCTGTGAAATCATAGCATGTATGGTGTTCTGTATGGGTTTCCAAGGCTTTTGCAAGAGTTACATGAATGAATAAAACAGAAAAAGAAATGAAAGCATGCAGCAATAGACAAATTCTGCTTATTTAATCAAAACCCAGTCAACCAATAGGTGGAAAAAAGGTTGATAAAAATACCTTACACAGTGTATATAACAGCATTGCCCTTCTTCTTACAGAGCAAACTCAGGGAAATGGAGGGAAAGAGGTTAAAAGGCCCCTGCTGGAACAGCTGTTGGAAGTAGAATTCATTTACCACCCTCACTTCCTCCGGCTGCACACACAACAGTGGCTGTGTGTCTGGGGGCACAGGACAGGAGGAGGAGGATTGCAGACGTGAAGGCAGCATCTTGATGAACGTTGAGGCAAAGAATGCATCGAGTACTCGAGCTTCATGTGGGCCTGCTGCCACTAAATCACGTACCTGTTTTAGGGACGTGCCACATTTCCTCATTCATTGTTTCAGTCCTAGTGTAGTAATAGAATACCTTCTTGTGACCCTTGATGCCCCTTGCAAGTGCCACTCTGAGCTTCAGCTTTTCTAACATTATCCATACCTGCCCCATCAATGACATGGACAGCTCACCTTGGAGCCTGTTTTTGCCTCAGTTCCCTGTACATTGATTTCTTTTCTGTTTTAGAGATCCCTGTGAAGTCTCTTATTAGATAAGCCAGTCAAGGTAGGTGTGTTCAGGAGGCTGAAGATGAGAACTGAATAATCTTGTGCTTGCAGGATTCTATGCTTCAAGACCTATAAGCTTTTCTGGACTCCTATGACTCCCAAGCAATGCCATCTCCTCTTTTCCTAAATAAGTCCATCTGCTCTCCTAAGGTGCATGATTTGTACTCTGGTACTTGCTTTTCTCTCTCTTCTGAATCATGAACTGCGTTAGTACACGGCTACCAGAGCCAGGCTGCCACTGATTTCCACAGGCACTTTGCCCATTCAGGACCTGGACCAGGAACCAGTCCCCACCTTCACCTAGAAACCTCAATTACTTGCACCCCAACATCTTGCCTTTGCAGGCATGATCTGGCTCAAGCACCCCAGAAGAACTGGTTCTGGCTAGAGACTTCCTTGAGTTGTTCAAAGGAGACTCCACTTACTTGCCCTTTCTGCTCAGGCACTCGGGACAGTCACCCCAGGCTCACTTCCAAGCAAGTGCATGGAGAAGAAGGTAGGAATAGACAAGGCCAAACATGCTCTGTATGCTGATACTCAGATTAGCTGTCAGCTTTAATTCTTGTTTCAGTATGCCACCAAAGCCATCCTGTTTTCAGGACACAATTGTTAATAAAATAACAGTGAGATTAGTATATAATAGATAAAATGCAAGCACAAGCCTTTGGCTGGATAGAACGTAAATGCATTTACAAAACTAGATCTAATGTGGATAATATGCAAATGCAATCATCCAATAATAAAAACAGTAACAAATTCCAAGACAGAACAGTGGCTAAGCTGCAAACAAAGCACAGCAAAACGGGAAACACCAGGAGAAGTTGAGCTCAAATCACTGGGTTGGTTGAGGGCTCTTGTCATTTCCTCAGCTGGGCTCCCTCATGCCATTTCCATTCGCCTAGTTCACGATGATGCTGTGTAAAGAGGAAAAAACGGGGAAAAGGCATGAATACCAATCCTGACAGACCCCAGGGACTCCTCAGAGCAGTGGGCAGGCAATTTCAGCAGAACTGCCTCCTACAACCCCTGCCCCGTGTCTTTGGCAGCGAGCACTTACCTTCACACTCAGGATATGTAATCCCTCCATCCAGGCACTGTGCTCTGAATTTCTCCGTGTGGGAAACGTGCCGGTACCCGTGCTTGCACTCAAAGACAACAGGGTCCCCTGAGCTATAGTAACGGCTCGACTGGCTGGATGACTGCAACCGAATATTGTTCCTTTCCATAGTGTTCCTATCCAGGGCACAGTTCCCTGCAAAAAAATACTTCTGTTATTTGCCTGTAGATCTCACACTGGACAACTGATGCTCTGTTGGTACCCTTTGAGTGCCCTTTCCCCAGCAGTCTCCCCAGCTCAGGTGTGCTGGGCAATGACTTTTTGGGGGCACTGCTCCTCCATGCCTGCAGCGTCCAGGAGGCTCCCACACCCTGGCTCCTCCCAGGTGCTCCCCCAGGCAAGGCAAAGGCTTTCTGCTTCCCTTCAGCACTAAAAATGCAACATAAGAGCAGCGAAGCTGAAGAGGGGATGACTTACTTCCCAGTGTGCACCGTGGGTATTTCAATGTCCCCTCCACACACTGTACTCTGAAATTGGGAGTACTTGGGTCTTCCAAATATCCTGGTTTACAACGGAATTCAATATAGTCACCCGATGTGGAATACAGCTTGGTTTGTACAACCCATTTCAGCTCAATATTGTTTCTGTCCATATCTTCTTCTGATGCTGTACAGGCCACTTGAAAAAGTCAAGAGAAGAGTGTCAGCACTTCATACAGACACGCCACGTGCAATTGTTTTGCCCCTAGTGCCTACAGAAGTTCTTCACATCAAAAAATGCTTCCAAGTATTCGCTCTGACCCTCTGTTACTTGCAACAGAAAAGACATTCATGTCCAAGTGAAAGGGAAAAAAAAAGCCCTGGAGAAGCCTTGTCACACTGACAGTCACACAGGTGGGGAAGGCACCAGGCACCAATGAACTTCCCCATATAGTTTTTGGGATTCCTCCTTCCCTTCTGTTCAGTACTTCTCTAAATTTGTTTTCGCATCATAGAGGCAACCCTGGCTTTCCCCAGCACTGCCACTCATGCAGACCCATCCTCCTGGCTCAGAGCCTGCTAGGTGGAGCAGTGCCCCCAGCTTGGGAGCACTCAGGAGCTCTGCACAAGTGATGGAGATCCCCTCACAGAGGAGGGTTCAGCCAACTCCCCTCCTCGTGGACCTGTTGGCAGCAGAGGGGACTACACAAGCTGACTTTAAGAAGAAACTCCTTTGGGACAAAAGGAGGACTGGCTGCCATTCTGCCCCGCCAGCGTCGTGGCCCCAGAACCAGTGCTGCTGCACCAGTGCTGCTCTCAGGGTCTGAGAAGACAAGAGGAGCAGTCACACAGCCTTTGGCCACCCAGCACATGCTTCAACCTACCTAGGCAAACTGGGGGGTTTGTCCACCGCCCATTAAGACAGGTGATTGTCGGAGTTCCTTTCAAGATATAGAAATTCGGGCATTTGTATTCCACAGTATCACCTTGTTGATATTCTTGCAAGGGGAAGACAAGAAGCTCTCCACTTTGAATAGCTGGAGGCATGCCACATCTCCTAGCTTGTCCTGAAAGAAATTTCCCAGTCAGAGAGGAAGTTCGACTGCAGAGGAGGTCTGGTCAGAAGTACCACCCACACTATGTTGGCAGTACTCAGAGAAGCAGAGGAAACCAGAGAGAAAACCCATTGGCTGGCAGGAGCAATAGTTTCTCATTTCTCTGATGTTCAAGCTCGCAATTGCCAGCTCACCCCATCTGAGCACAGTTTAAGTGCTTGCAGCTGTCTGCAGGATTTCACCTTGTCCTGCATAAGGTGTGGCACTTGGCCCTCTTGAGTGAAGCCACCTGGGTCACTCAGCTTGGTGAACTCATCTCATCTGAACAGAGACCTGGGAAAATGGCCTTGTCCTGAGTGTGCCAGATCCATTGCAGCTATGCACGGTGAGGGCACTAAGATGCTAAATGCCAATGAGGCAGCTTCATGATGCTATTAGTGACAGGAGGCTGGATGGAGAGAGAGAGAGAAATTACCTTTGCATGTTGGCAGCTCTGTCCAGGTCCCATTCTGGCACACTACAGTGGAAGCCCCAGTCATCTTAAAATTTTTCCAGCACTGATACTTTGCACTCTCCCCAGGGATATACTTGGACTTTTTAATACCATCAATTCTACCACCAGCAATTTCTGGAGGAGGTTCACATGTCACATCTGAAAAGAGACACAGCTGCAGTCACCTTTGCAGTTTTTAAGATGTTCATCTATACAACCAGAAGTGAAAAGAATTAGCCTTATTACAATTTCTGTGCAGATTTTCTGCCTCAGGTGAGTCACAGGAGTTCACCATGGGGAAAGCAACGAGTCATGGCAGTGGCAGCAGAACACTGTCTGAGATGCTTAGGAGATGGCAGGGCCAATAGGAGTTTCTAGAAAAAGCCAGTGTTTCTGTACTTATGCACAAGAACCACACGAGCCTTGTCTCTCCCCAGGGAGCCCTGGCCTTCCTGGAAACCACAGGTGTAGCAGCCAAACTGATTCCCTGCTGAAGTGCAGAGCTCTGGAGGGCTGGCAGTGCTGGAGGAGCTTGTCAGCCTGTGCTGCTCAGGGCTGGGTAAGCACAGCCAGCTCCACGGAGCTGTGCTCACCCTGCAGCCACAGGCTGGGACAGGGGACTCTGGAGCACAGCTCCTGAATGTTCCTTGTCACAGGAACGATCTTTCCACTTCCATGGCCCTAGCAGATCTTACATGGTTTAGATCTGGGTCTCTGCTGGGGTCTGCATTGGTCATAGTGGAGCCCTGTAGAAGAAGAGCTGCTTCTCTGTCCTACTGCTGCTTCCATTCAGCTTTGAACACAAGAGAGAAGCCTTTACTTGTCTGTCCACTGAAAGCCACTGAAGTGGTGGACACTGGGGAAATACCAACGGCATACAGGAGAATGACAGAGCAGCACACTTTAAGACCTGCTGCTTCTGCAGCGTTTTTGCTGCTGATGGAAATATTCCCAGTATTTCTAGAAGGATCAAGTTAAATTAAAGCACTGTGCAAGGAAACAATAGCAAGTTCAAAGATGGGGTTGCCAAAGAAAACAGAAGTCAAAAAGGTAAAGTCTTTAGAGTATTTGGGTAGAGAACTGGTTGCCTCTACGCTAACAGGCAAGGGGAAAGCACAGATTCCTACCTCTGCAAACTGGTGCTTGTGACCATTGACCATTTGAACATAAGATGTAATTTCTACCCATCATCTGAAAATTGCTTTCACACTGATAGTGCACACTGGCACCAGGTAGATACCTCTCCTGAGGAGTGCTTGCAATGCGCCCATTGGGGATTTCAGGCGCAGCTCCACAGCTGATATCTGGAAAGAGAGGAGTGTGTGGTGAACGACAGAAGACTCACACAACACAGCATTCCAGAGCTCCTGGTGAGCAAAAGCACTTTGAGTAAAGTACATCATTTTCTACAGGTAGAAAAAGAAGGTCTATTCTGATATATTATAGGGTTTATTCTGCAATGCTTCAGCACTCAGCATTATGTTTGCCTAAAGTGACTAAAAAGAGAGAAGTCACAGGGGTCAGCCAGGTGTGCTGTACAGTATTGTGTGCCACTGGGCTGGAGACTGACGTGACTTATTTACTATTTGAAGGTGCCTGTCAGCAACTGACATGCTTAGCGATGTGAAAATAAGATCAATTACCCTACAGTTATCTGCTGCTTTGCAGCATGCATTCCTCCATAATGTCTGCCTGCTTGATTTCAGCAGAGAGCCAGGATTCAGCTACCAGCTCCAGCCCACAGGGAGATGATTGCTTTGCTGATCTACCCTGCTTGTTGTTTCCCAGAAGCCGGAAAAATAGGTGCTGTAGCAACCCATTCAAAGCAAGTCACCTGTTGGCTCTATTGGCCTGACTCACCTGCATGCCTGAGTAAAAATTATTTTAATTCACAACATGAAATGCTAAGAAGGATCGTGGATTACTTAGAAGTAGAACCTATACCTTCACAGAAGGGTGGTGCTGTCCAATTTCCTTTTCTGCAGATAATTTCAGGGGAACCTACAGTCAGGAACCCTGAATCACACTGATAGCTAATTGTTTCACCAGGCTCATAAAATTTCTTTTTTCTGCCTTCAAGTCGAGCATGGGCAACTTTTGGAACACTTCCACACGGCAATTCTGAAACGATAACAGAAATCTGATGCTTGTGCTACTGATACACATTGAAGAAGTGTACTTTTTCCATCAAACAGGGGCTTTAGAGAGCTGTTTCTAACATCAGCATAGTCATCTGCTGACAGTGGATTATATAATTATATAATTATAGTTAGTTAGTAATTGTATAAAAGGTAGAATACAGAAGATTAAATAAGTCCTTCCCCCAAATATACACAGACTTCAGCTGCTGAAATATTTCGATTCTGTTTCTAAACATGCCAGAAAGTTTTACTCAAGACTTTTGTCCCTTGCTACACTGAAGTGATTTCCGTCACTGAGGCACCAGTGGACGCTGTAGAAAAGAGATCCTTGGATCAGGAGGGTGTGCCTAGGACTCATCTGGCAGAGATATGAACGGAACAAAGACTGCAAGAGTATGAACGAATATTTAAAAACTAAGCTGCATTCAGAAAGTCGGTTTTGCATCCAATGAGGATTGTTCTGAAGACATCCATGATGGAAGATAAGATTCCACAGCAAAATGTGGAGTGGAAAAATACACTTTTACTGATCAACCTTCAGTTTAAAATTCTTTCCATTTCATTGCTAAATGCACTTCAAAAGTAATTTTTGATATTACCCAAGCATGAAGGAGCTGCAGTCCATTTTCCCATGGAACAATTTGTCTCTGTTGGTCCATCTAACATGTATCCAGAAAGAGAAACATACTTAAATCTAGCACCAGCCAGATAAGCTGTTTCCCCTTCTCTTTCAATTTTTAAGTTTGGATTTTCCAACCTGGGAGCATCAGCACATTCTACAGGTTCTGGTGGCAAACATGGGCTTTCTGAAAAACACAGATAAACAATAATGCAAGACAATCAACACTGCAACTGGAACTAAGTAATAAATAATTTACAGAATACAGGACACTATTTAAGGCCCCCAGTCAAAAGTGAGACTCTGTTATGCAATATACTAAACAAACAAATAAGCACACAGCTATTGAGGGACTACCTGAAAACTGTATATGCCATCTCAGATAAGTGTGTGTAAATGAAAAGACTGCAGTTGTTTGCACCCTTTTTAGAAACATATTCTACTGCTTTCCTGCAGTAGAATATACCTATTCATGATAATCTTAGGTAACTAACAGCAGCCTCCTGCTCATGATGGCTTGCAAATGAGTAACACAGATACTAATAACAAAATGATGGAAAAGAAATCTGCTATTACTGACCCACACAGTGAGGTGGTGATTGCCATTTCCCATCTGTACAGGTTATTTCCTTTCTACCGACAAGCCAGAAACCGTCAGGACATGAAAAAGCTGCTTTACTCCCATTCCTGTAGCTTCTTCCCATTGTTGTCTGCTGAGCACCAGACACCTGAGGTGGAGGTGGGCACACACTCTTCTCAGCTAAGGATACATATTCACGTTACAATAGAAGAAAGAGAAAGTGTAGCAGTTCATCAGAGATTACAGCACAAACAATCAAGACGACACTGGTGCTAGATAACTCCAATATCTATCTCAAGCTTTAATCCATACTATGATAATTTTGTTCTGCTTCAGAAACACCAGAGCTGCCTGGAGGTGCTCATATGCTTTCAGAGTCATAGAAAAGACAGTCACAGTTGTCTGCACCAAGCTAAGATGGAGTTTCTCATAGTCCCTCCTTTCCCTTTCACACAGCTGCACATTCTTGTGGGCTTTTCCTGTTCCTCTCTCTATAATGAACTATTTTAGGAAAACTGAACCAATTTCTGGAGTTCTTGTTTTGTTTCTTCTTCAGACTAAGCTGATAGAGAGAGCTAAATGAGAAAGTTAAAAGAAAAGAAAGAAATAGGCTAAAATTTTCCCACTCCAGGAATGAAGGGCTCTTTCTGCCAAAGGAAAGAAAAAGGGAGAGAATGAGGTAGATCTAGGACAGAGATCTGAGGAGACTTCCAGAGCTTGATTTCTTGCTTCTAGTGGTTCCAGAAAACTAAGGTAGGGACAGTGATTGCCATACTTCTCCCACTTCCATGCATCATTTCCTGTAAATCTGGTGTAACCAAAGCGAGGAATGAAGCAATGGTTGTTTTACAATCACACTTTCTACAGACAATATCCTGCTCTGCCATGCATAAAGGCAGCCCTGAAGACGTTGACCTCTGGTGTGTGTTACATGTGGGCAGCCTCCTCTGGGTCTGTGCTTCTGCACTGGCCAACTCAGCTTTTTCCTCATAGCTTCACTAGGAAGCAATTTGAAAAATGGAGGAAAAAAAATAGAATAGAAAAACTTTGAAGGTTTAGAGGAAATAAAGGAACTTTGAACTGGAGCTTGAGCTATGTGCTCTCTGATTTGCATCAGGGTAAAGCCCTTTTGAAGAACTGAGCTTAAATTTATCATTGCATCTTTTCTCACATCAGAAGTGCCAGTGACAACCATTCCAATTGTCAGAGTAGAGAGCATTAAGTCTGCCTTACTAAAGCAGTGCATTTCTAAACCTAGTTAACTGCTCAAATGATGGCCACAACTACCCTTTAGCATATGACCAAGTAAATATTTCTATTTCAGCCTAGTGATACAGCAATGCTAAGAATCCTTAATAACGAGCATTTATCATGCCTGCATCAAAGGAAATGGTGCAAATGCAAAAACACACCTTTACATGCAATCTCTGGTGTCCATCTCCCAGACACACAAGTTGCCTCTTTAACATTTCCATCAGTTAATGTACATTTATAATGTATAACTTTATGGAACCCAGTCCTCCTTCTTGACATGTGATACTGGCCAGAGTGCACCAGCTCAACGTCCTCTGGAATTACACACTGAGGGGATGCATCTGAAAAAAATTAGAAGAGCTTTAAAAATAGATTTAGATCTGATAATATGTACTGATGAAGATGTCATCAGTTGTACAGAAGTTCCATGTGAATATGAGGAAAAGCTTTACTGAGTGGGGGCTTGAGCAGGGAGGTTGGACGAGATGACCCACTGTGGTCCCTTCCAACCTTACTCATTCAGCGACTCTGTGAGAAGGACTAATCCACGCATAAGTGGTTAGGGTGGGATAAGCCTAACACTTTATGGCTATAAATATTACTTTTAATTCCTTTCAATACTTGATTTTAAGCACTGTGCAAGTGTCTATTTCCTTCTCTTTACAAAGCTGTAGGTGCAGAGTCTTCCCAGGATGAAGGACATGCTTCCATTTAAAAGGAGTAAATTAAAACCACTTAGTTTTGATGCATGAAACTATAGCATGTCTGGCTACATACTGATGGCTGAAGTCCTTCTAATTTTGTATACAACTATGTTACACTCACATCTGAAATATTATGGAAATAGATTACCAGCACAAATAGGTAAAGGTTTCCATTCTCCATTAAGACATTTTATTTTCTTCTCCTCAGTATTGTCAGAGCCTGGTTTACATCCACAAGTTACTTCATCCCCATGTGAATACTGAGTCTGCTCTGCCTGACGTAGAACAACATTTGGGATAGAAGAAGGTGATTCACATGGCGTTTTGTCTTCTGTGGAAAAGAGCAGAAGTATTCCACAATAATACAGGAATCACATATCAATAGCTGAAAAAACTTAAATGAAAATAACTACATTTGCATTTGGTGAACCAAACCTACACCCACTAATTGTAGCAACTAAATTTCAACACAGCTGAAGTACGTATATCTTCTAGTCAGTCTGCTAAACTGCTCTCCTGTCATTTCCCTTTCTTTTCCAACACAGGCATGATCCACAGGTAGTTTCAGCTGACAGTACTTTCCCAAACTGTTGGTACATAAATCATAAAGAGTAAGGAAACCTTCAATTAATTCAAGTCACCTGAACCCCCGATTCTGATCAGTCAAAATTACAATGGATCATACACTTGTACATTTGTAATGTGCCCTTTCAGTTAGAATTATTACAAGAACTGAAACCCATTGTAAGGTCTCTTGGAGGACTGCAGAGCTGTCAGCTCTCTGTGAGAACTGCAGTTCCTGCTTTGGGCTGGCACTGCTGCAGTGGTAGTGACAGCACAAGGTAATGGCTTGTCATGCAGTTTCATCTTATTATTTTATTACTTTGAACTCACCATTACATCTGCAAATACGTAATTTTAATTGTGAAAACATCTATGATGTAATAGCCTGCAGAGAATTACAGACTTGTCAGAAGTAAGAGTTGTGTAGATTACCTACGCAAGAGGGAGGAGGTGACCACTGTCCATCAACACATTCTATTTCCTTTGATCCAATCAACTTAAATTCACTGTTACATTCATATTGCTTTCTGTCCCCATGCTGGTACTGTTCCGCAGAGCCATCAACAATATTGCCATTAGTAATTTCAGGGGGAGGTCCACAGCTGCTGACACTCACTGAAATCAAGAGATCAAATCTCTGCTCTGAACTCAGTACTTTCACTACAGTTATTTGTCATAACATAAAATAAATTGAACGTATCATTTAAAGTGAAGAAAAATCAGTGGAACAGGTTAAACAGATCATTGATTTATGCCTTTGAATATCTGGATTCGTGCTGGGCTGGAGATCACAAACAGATATCTGTGACCCAGGCTCACTCTTGTCTCTCACTTCCATGCACTGTCAATGCCTGCTCTAAGAAAAGTGGTTGATAAAACCAACCCAGTTTTAAGAGAAAAAAAGTGTTACAAGAATGGAAACTTCAGTATTCTTAAAAGAAAATTGACAATTCTGCAAGGAATGTCCTAAAAATTACCCAGCAAGTGATAGATATCTGCATATATATACACGTACACACAAAGTATATTAAAGGAATTCACTTTTGATGCAGTGAGTGGAACTCCTATTAAGGGAGCTTGAAATGTTCCTGAGCTAAAGAGCCAAAAATATGAAATAGACTTGCTTTTAAATGCAAAAGAGGGTGAGCAAAAAGAAGGATGACAGAGGGAAAGTCACCAAAAAAGCTGACTGAGTGGGAAGAAAGGGAGGTCCCGTCTTCCTCTCAAGCTTTGTGAAAACCTAAGCACCTCATGAGAGGGCTCAGCATTAGCACAAGAAACTCTTCTCAGATGCCAGGAAGTTCTGCTCTAAGTTAAAAAGAATGCTAAGTACAGGGGTACATATTTTTCCTTCTGCATGAATTTGTTCATCCTACTACATGAAACTAAGAATTTCACAGGAAAATCCTTCACTCGGTTTCTTTTGTTTGGGTCCAGCTCTATGTCATCACCAAAACAGTTTTTTTCCCTTCAATTTTGTATGATCAGGAAAAAGAGCACAGGATGCAATATCTGATGGGTATCAATATTAGGCAATGGCAAAACTTAGGACCTTTGGAATACAGTAAGAAAGGACACTACTCCAATTAGTCATTGCAATACTGCACATTATTTATGCAGTTTTGAACAAAAAACCATTTTTCAAACATTAAAGTCAATAACCTGATTAATATTTTGTGCAAGCCGTTTACCAGCTCAGTTTCAGTTATTGCAGAAGAATTACCTTTACACACTGGTGGTGATGGAAACCATCCAAAGTGGTAGCACTGAGTAGAGGCAGGTCCCACCCTTATGTATTTGCTTGCACAGGTAAATTTCACAACATCTCCATTGTGGTATTTACCTTCCTTGGGAGAGAAATCTCCATTGTGCAATGGCAGCAGTGCACATTCTATTTCTACAGAGAAAAAACAGTTTAACATATAGTGGACAACCTACAGAAAGTACATAAAATGCTACTGGTCAGAACAAAACCAAAGGAAGGCTTAAAGAAAAAAAGGTTCACAGACTGTATACAGAGTGACACTGATTAGCAAACACAAAAATATTCACCACGACACTGGGGTGCTGGACTCCATTCTCCATTTTTGCCACACATTGTGGTATCAGTTGGCATGTTATTTGTAGTTTTATATCCCTCCAAACATGAATACTCAATTGTATCTTCAGGCACGAACACAGTTTTATTTGTGTGGTAAATCAAAATGTCACCTGGTGCTTTACACGATTCTGTAGAATAAAACGAAGTTAGTGCATTTAGTTATCCAGAAACACTGCCCTTTGGAAGCATCATCCTTGTAGCTATATTTGAAACATCAATAATTCTGCATTGCCAGAATATTATTGTAGAATATGCAGCATATTCACATATTATCTACTGCATTAATCTTCCAAAATGTGTCTAGAAGTAATATTTAGCATAAATATTTCTTCCTTAGATTCAATCAATTCCTTTTGCTACGTATTATTATCATTATTATTAATTTAGGTGTCACAGCAAATGTTTCCATGGTCAGTTGTGAGTGAGTCAGAAAAAAGCCACAATATCCTAGGTAAAGGCAGTCTGAAATAAAAGGACAAGACAAAATAGGAGCTAAAGTTGATCAATATTATGACCAACGTATAACAATAGAAGATTAAGTCTCTTACTGTACTACACCTGTGCTCATGAGAGGAAGGAACTTTGAAATAATGACTCCTATTCGTCTCTAATTTGGTCACATTTAAATAAAGTTCTTGGCAGAATGCCTTGGTTCACAGATGTTGCTTCATAAATTGGGAGAAATTTGGGCAAATGTACCTCATATCAGGTAAGAACCACTGAAGAGGTCAGTGATTACCATTTACTCAGTGCTAAAGACATCCAAAAAGATCCAAAAGGTGTTTTCTTTCTATTTCTTGGAGTCTGAGAAAGGTTAATCTCTGGAGGATCAGCCCTCTATCTGAGTCTACCTCTGCCCAGTAAGAAACCTCTACAAATCAAGGTGACAAATCTGAGTCCACAGGATACCATGTCCACAGGACACACTGGTGACAATGACAGGGAGCTCCTTTAGCTACTCACTGATGCACTTTGGAGGTGGAGTCCAGCCACTTTCTTGGCACTGTGTGTGTCCTGTTACTTGTCCTTCTGGAGTCACAAAGCCAGCATAACATTTATATAAGACCTTTTCTTTTAAATGGAATGTTGTCCTGTCCGAGTTCAAATAGCCATTCTCAAAAGTGATATCCTGGCATTTTTCTGAAAGAGAGAGATAAGATTTCTTCCAAGTAAAGCACGGCTAAACTACACGCATAAAAATCACAGCAGAAGGATAACAATAGAAACAGCAGTAGGATTTAGAAAACTTGTTTAATACATGGTCAATTGAATACATTTTTAATTTAATATATTGTTAATACATAATGCTTAATATGTTGTTTAAAAGGATGGAAGTTTTGGTTGGATGTTTCAGTCTTATATTCTGGGAGAAAACTTTTGCAGCGCGTTAAATTCTTTACTGCTAAACCATTCTGTGAAGGAGAGTCTTCATTTTCAGAAATTACCACTTGAACAAATAGTTTTAGATAGAAACCTCACCAAAATACAAGCACACTCACTTTTACGGATACATCTCGGAGGAGGTGCCCAGCCATTCCTTGTGCACGTGACTTCTTCATGCTCAGCTTGGTAGTCATTGTAGCAGCCATAAGTGACTCTTTCACCTTCCTTGTAAAAATCTTCCCTGCTGTGACGTGGGAAATAACCATTTTCCAGCCCTCTGATGGAACATTTTTCTAAAGAAGGAAGGAAAGTACATTTAACCACAGAAATTTCTACAGCAAGAACTGAGGGAAATTAATCTTTAGGAAGACAGTTACTAACAAACAGGCCTCCAAGAACCTTTCTGTAGCCTTGTATCGCAAAAAGACACTCGTGTGCAAATCTGAATGAAAGCATGTTTTGTTTCAGTGCCTTGTGATTAATGGACCACAGGAACAGAAGTGGAAGTCACTACGAAAAGTGATATGAGGCGGCCTAGTAACCAAAAATCTCTTACCTATTGTTCACAAGCAAGCTTGGCTCACTTCAGTGCTTCTCACATCAGTTTGGTCTGGTATGTCTCTGAAATGTTGATGTATGCCCAGAGTGAATTCCAGCATTTGCCTCCAGGAGATTTTATCATCTCTGTGGAAGTGTATCAGCCTCCCAAACCAGCTCTAGATATTTTAGCAACAGCTTAGCACACCAGCTCTAAGGCCTCCTGTCCCTAAGAGCCCAGACATAAGGCAGATGTCTGAAGGAATGTTATACTGAGTTATCTGCGCGCCTGCTCATTTCCTCCAGGCAGGGCTCCATTCATTTCGGGCACTGAGGACCATTGCACTGAGGGCAACAAGGAATGAGCATCCTTTTGTAATCCATTTCTGTGCCCCACCACTAGGTAGGAACTTTGCTGTGACTGAAGATGTGTGAGAGGAGGCCTCATCTCACTGCTTTAGATTAATTTTAAGTCTAATTAATTTTAAATCTGAGGCAATGTATCCAGTTCTCTTGCTGTTACCATGATCAATTTCAGCTTATTGCAAAAGTGTGACACCTTTTCAGCCCTAAAAGTTTTCCAAAGGGACCAGGCAATGGTTCTCAGAGAGGACAAAGACTAAGTGCCAAAGTGCCCAAGCCACAGAAGGGAGAATATATTGACATAGAGTAGAAACACTGTGTGTGCAGCTGTGGTGCAGATGAAAGTATATGCTTGCATGTTACCCAGAAGCCAGAGAAGAGGAAGGTTTACTATGTTTCTTACTCTAATGAACATTTTCAGGAGTAAACAATCTTCAAAATCCAAAACCATAATTTCTGCCTGACTCATTTCAGAATGTCCCTAGCTCACAGTTTGTGCTCTGTAGGTAGGAAGACAGTCTGGGTGCAGTTCCAGGGGTCAGCTAAAGCAGTTTGACTTTCAGAAACTGTTTTGTCTTGTGTTCCATCAGAACAAGTTCCGCTGCATAGACCTTTGATAATTATAACAGAATTGAGCATATAGTGGAAATGTACTTACTCAGGCATTTTGGCTCTGGAAACCAGCCCCTTTCAGAACAGGTAATTCGAACCCAGTAAGCTCCAGTGGGGGTTGAGTAGCCATTGAGGCAGTAGTAATCTACAGTCTGTCCAAATGTTTTTGGAAAGTAATAGAGTCTGTGGTACTCATGTGAATAACTTAACTTGCCATTTTCTATAGGTGGGTAGTCACACGGTTTCCCTTGGAATAGAATGTAACAACAACAGAATCAACACATGCATGATGAAAAGCTCAAGACACAATTAATTCAGATTCAGCTTCATCATCTGAATGTTTTCAGAAACGGACAGAACCAAGACTGCACACCCTGGCAGAGCCTAAGGAGTGCAGGAACAATCACACTCTGCTCCTGGGGTCTTTGTCAGTGCCTATAGCTGTGTTACTTCCCTCAATTCCATTGCAACCAACAGAAATCCAGCCAGCATTCTCCACAATCTCCTGAGGGTGATTCATGAGACCAAAGGTTAGTATTCGTTGTACAGTGAGATGACACTGTAGAGGGTCTTGATTAAATTTACTGTTCTGACCATAAAGGGAGTCCAGTCATCAGGCTCAGATATAGAACCTGAACTGTGAACTCTTAAAATTGAGATGACTCCTGCCACTTCCACTTATAGCTTTTGGGATCCTGCACCAAAAGTTCTTCCTGACTCTTCTCATTTTTATTTTAAAGCTGCAGCATTTTAATTTTCTTCACTTGGTTGCATGAAAGAACTGACCCATTCCAGGGACAAGTCCAGGATAGAAGGAAGAGGTTCTCAGAAGCTTCCATTCAAGTTTACCCAGGTTCTTCCTGAAATGCTCTGACCCAGAGCCTACATGCCAGGGCAGAGCAGATCACCCACTGGACAGACCATTCAATAATGACTGAAGTGGACTCAGAATGATACCTGAATTTTAGAACCCCACTGATATAGAGAAAACTTTAACTCAGATACTAAAAGAGCATGTTTCAGAAATAGCTCAAATCATCTTATCCAAAGGTTCATTTACAAGACTGATTTCATCAGGGCTTCTCTTACATTCTAAGTTTTATTTTCAGTGATCAAAGATCAAAGATTGTTAAATTATGAAACTAGCTGCTAATTTATATGTTTATTTTTTTTATACTGTGCCTACTGGGCAAAACTATCATTGCTGCTATGGGAAGTTTAACGCAAGAAAGAAATCAACCATCAAGAACACCTTGCTTTGTTATCTGACAGGTTATAAAATAGATAAAATCCTGTGACTGTCCATAACACCAAATTACAATGCCAAGTAAAAATCTAGAGCTGTGATACTACAAGGAAAGATATCTTCCAATCATTACCTGTGGTTTGGCTACTTTAAACTCCCCACATCCTCTAATCCTGACTGGGCTGCTATCCCTTGGGTGGAGCACAAGTGTTCCTGACAATGAGCTGACTACAGCACATTATAACAGATTTGCAAATACAGTAATAGGTAATACCTGTCTTAATAAACACAGTGTAGATCTGGATTATACCACTGTTTTTATAGGTGATTTTTCTAAACCATCAAATTAAGCTTCACAGCACAAAGAAAAAATAATAAGCAATGGTCATGTCTAATGTTCCTCAAGTTTTGCATTTGACTTCTTTTCTCTGAGATACTTCCAACAATTCTACATTGTAAATTCATTCATGAGAGCTACTTACGGACACAAGCTGGATCAGGCACCCAGCCATTCTTGGTGCATTCAGCTATGGTACTGCCAGTTGTCACTTTAAAATGATACCCATCATCACACTCTACTGTGATTTTATTACCCAGTATGTACTTGTCTCTTTGAGGTCTAAAGTTCCCAGAGGAAATTACTGGAGGAGAGCATACAATTTCTAAATAAAAACAGAAAAAAATGAAGAATATGTTTAAATTTATTGCATTAAGTTCTTGTTTTCATGGTATATTGGCCATAACTGCATGAAATTGTTAAAAAGATGTTTCTTAGAGCAAAGAAAAGGTTACATTTCTTCCTCACTCTTAGAAATGTATGGTTCTGTAAGAGAAGAGCAACAGCTGTTACTGATGTTATGTTAATTAGCAGATTAAAACTTAATTGCAAAGAGAATGACTGGAGAAAGAACTGGAAGCCATCAAACTGAACCTGACTAATTTTCTCCAGTAGATCAGTCTGCAGCTGGGCTATGCTGGGCTCGTATATGGACACTGTCCCAAAGGAGGGCAGTTTCACTGGCAGGCCCTTAATGCAGAAATAATTATACTTGACTAGGAACTGATCATTCAAAGGCTGTGTGATTAAGATTAGTATCCTTCAGTGACACTGGAAGTATTTCAACAACTGAAAAAGGTCAAGAATGTTATACTGAAAAATTCAAGATATCTTCATGCTCGCAGAAGTCAGGCAAACATATTTATAAACTAGAGCCTGTCTTTAGGTTTTTTGTGTCTTCTTCCAGTTCAGAAAACATCATCAACACACCGAGGGCTGGGAGGGGATGACTGTAAGGTAACTGCAGGTTGGTGCTGCTGTGGAGTGAGGGTGGGCGAGTCAGTTTTCATGCATGCTCTGCTGAATCCTCCAGGTCCAGTGATAAGCCCAGTAGGATCCAGAACCACCGTCTGAGTACACCCCAAGTACCAGAGCCCAGCATATCAGTGTCTAGAAGAATGTTTTGTTTGGCAGTCCTCAAAAGCAGTATGTTGCTAAACTGTAGGCAATGCATATTAATTAGTATCATTACTAATCTTGAATCAGAAAGGTCAAAAACTGAGTGGGCCCCAAGATTGACAACAAGTCTTTATTTCTAAAGGAGTCTTTCTGGAAGAGGTCCCAGGAAGGTGGGTGGTGCATAAAATCCTACAGTGCTGCTCTGTTGCCAACATTTTTTTTCCAGTTTCAAGATTTTGGCAATTTCTTGAAGAAAATTCAGGGCACTGATAAATTACCCAAAATTTCATCAAATTGTTTCAGTTGGGATATGACATGCATATTTCTGTTTGTGAAATTTGGAGATTTAAATATAGCCTTTAAGTGCTGTAATTGAATGAAACTAAAGTAAAACCCATGACCCAGAGGGCCGATGTCAAACAGGACTAGCCTCAGGAATTATAAACTGCTCAGAAGACATTTGAGAGTTAAAAAGCAAAATGGAGCTTTAGCATTGTTAATATATTAAATTTGTAGAGAATCACAACAAGATTCTGGTTTTGCTACTGCTTTTCATGGAAAACTCTTATCCAGTTGTTTGGTCCCTTTAGTACTTAATCCTTCCAGTCTTCATGGATATTGGCTGGATGTGGATAGATTTATTTTGTTATGAATGAACTTATTAATTTCTAAAATTATTTCCAAACCCAACTAAAGTGCAAAACCACTTTAGGCAAGACTGACCAGTGCAATAGGGAGGTGGATTCCATCCTGATTCAGTGCACAGTGCATCTGCTCTGTTACTGTATTTGTATCCTTCTACACAGAAAAACTGCATTATTTCATTTTGCTTGTAAGACTTCCTTGGAGAACGGACATATCCATGTGGAATTTCTGGCACGTCACAGACAACTTCTGAAATTGAAACAGACAAAAATCCAGGTATTTTTATTTGCTAAGAATAAATTTCTATGATAATAAAATTTAGGGGTTTGGGGTTTTTTAAGACGAATTCATAGAAACTTTTGCATTTGGAAGCTGTTTGGAACTTATTTGAGCATTTAATTGATTCTGGGTTCCAGGTAGAAAATGTGCGCATTTTCTGTATGAAGCTATAGCGCAGCTTCAGTTGCAAATTGGCTGATGAGACAGATTTCAGGGCTTTCCTTTGGACTTTAACGGATTTCAGAATCAATAGATAAGGCAGAAGACATTCCAAAATAAGACACTAGGCTAGCTGAAATTTGGGATTTTCCATTTTTCAGATAATTTCTTTGGAATTTCCAACAAACCTAGCGTGTATTTGCCATCCTGACATGTGTGTTCTGCTCTTCTAAACACTTACTTCATGATCAAATAACAGAAATAATCTAAGAAACTTGATGTTCTGAATATTTAAGCATTTGTTACCGTAATCTTCCTGTGATCCATTCTTATACACTGACAATCCAATCCCATCCATCCTCTGTTCAGAAACTGGGAGGAATAACCCCATCCACCAGTACCAGCTGCAGGCAGGGCAGCATGGGGTTAACTGGTTGAAAAGCAGTTTTGCAGAAAACAAATTGGTGGTCCTGATGGACAAGCTGGACAGGAGCCAGCAATGGGCCTTTGCAGCAAAGAAAACACCCTGGGCTCCACTGGGAAAAGTGTTGCTAGGAGACCAAAAGAGGCAATCCTGCCCCTCTACATCTCTCCAGGTCAGAACTCCCAGCAGAGGAAAGATAGGGACATATTGCAGCAGATCCAGTAAGGGACAGGAAGATAATTAAGGAATTGGAAATACTGACAGATAGAAAGAGGTTTAGAGAGTCTAGAGAAAAGAAGGCTTGAGGGAGGAGGAAGAGTCTTTTTTACCTGTGTAAATTCCTGGCTCCAGTGGGGCAGGCAGAAGTAAAGATGATGGAACCAGACCATTCTCACTGGCCACCAGCCATACAGTGAGAACCAATGGGTACGAATTGCACTACAGGAAATGCCACTTGAACGTTTTTACTAAAGAGAGTTCAACCACTGCAGTGGGTTATCCAGAGAGGCTGTGGATCTCCATCCTCGGAGATAGCAAAAGCAGACTGAACATGTTCTTGAGCAACTTGCCCCAGCTAATTGTTTTGAGGGACCTTCAGAAGTTCCACATCACCTCAACGATTCTGGGGTTCTGTAAAATTAAACATGAACGTCCCAACTCTTCCAAACACATTAGTGTGAGGAAAGAAAAATCCAACATGATTTTTTTTGGTATTCTATATACCCTAAGAATTAAAATCCTACTTGTTTACTAAATTTGGTTCACACAGATTCAAAGTTGTTTCTGATTTCTTTGGTTAAATCAACCCTGAAGAGGTTGACTCTTATGCAGACATATCAAAGAATTTGACTGCAGCCTGGCAAAACATACAGCTTGTAGGAAAAACGTGGAACAAACAGATGGTCTGTTATGATTATATTAGTGTCCAATATTATTATATTTCTCTTTCTTATCCTACTTCTTCATATACGCAAAGGAGACTGTTTACAGACAAACTATGCTTAATTGCTATGAAATAAAGTGAAAACTTTGTGGCTTCCCATATGGTAACCATGATTTAGGAGTCTATGAGAACAAAGCTCCTTAATGACAGCCAGTAAAATGTCCTTCTTACCTTTGCACTGAGGCACATCGTTACTCCATTTTCCATTAGCAGAGCAAACAATTTCTGCAGCTCCAACAAGCTTGTGTTTTGCATTACATTCAAAATTTACAACCTGGCCAAAGGAATATTCTTGGCCTAGCTCAAATGCACCAGTCATAATTATCCTTCCATTTTCAGGTTCTTGTACAGGTAAACACTTTATCACTGCAAAAACAAAACACAGAAAGGAAAAAAAAGTCATTTTGAGGTCTATTCTGTAAAATAAGCTAAAACATAAAAAAGTTAAAATACAGAAAAATCACTGTAATTTCCTTACACATTTAAAAAACATACTCTAGCTATGTATTCAGATACCATTTGCAGCAAATGTAATACAAAGCCCTAAGCAAAAAGACAGAGTGACATAGGAAGAAGCTTTTAGACCACTCACTTCTCATCATCTTCTCTGCCCTTGAAGGCTAAAGACAGAGCATCCACTGAATTAGATGACCTCACCCAATCTAAATTATCCTAGGATCTTGCATTCAATGGATGAGCCTTGACTGACACCATTAAAATTTGTCAAAATCAGTTGACTTTGTTTAGAGTTGTGCCAAACTGAGTTTGCTATGGACAGATATCTGGAAAAGTGCTGCATTACAGACTGGCTAAAAGAGTTCAGTTATTAACTAAAATTCTAATTAAGGATATCACAGCAATTATATTACTAAAGTAAACAAACACAGTGTCAGACATTAGTTTAGACCTCTTATACCTCCCAATTTTGTAGCCGCAGGAAAAAAAAAAAAGAATTAACCTATGTCATCAAATATGTCTTATTAAGGGGGGAAATGACTATCAAAGTTCATTCTTAGATGTTCACATGGATATCACTGAGCAGTGGTACAAAAGTGGCTTCTGTTTTGTCTGCCAAAGCTACTTCTCTCTGACATCTGCCATCTTAAAAGTCATCTGCCTTTTCTGTGAGCTCATATTCTGTCTCCTGGGTTCGTCACATTTAGGACATGATACAAATTCTTTCTTTCACAGGCAACCATATTTCAGTGCAAACTCAATCATGACAGAAATAACTTAGAAGGACTTTGAAACTGAAGTATTTTGCTGACACATGACAAAATATGTTGGAAACCCTTGCTCCATATGGTGCGGACAGACCTCAATATCTAAACGTGAGGGCAGTCAAAATCCAGTAAACTAAATGTGAAGTATCTAAATCAAAGGCAATATCAAAACACAGACAATAAACTCTAGCCAAGATATCTACTTTCATTTGTTCTTAGAGACCCTTTCCTGACATCAGATGCTTAACCTAAAGAAAAATGTCACTGCTGCCCACGTAAGTTAAAATAGAGCAGTTAAAAATGATCTCTGTGAAGAACAGGAACATTATTTTCATGATCATACAGGTTTGAAACTGATGAAAAGGTTTCTAAAATCATCATCAGAGCCATCCAGTCTATTAAGCCTTGATGTCTGTGTCCCCCTTGCTCTCACTCTTGCTTACCGAATGTCTTCCACAGTATGCTACTAGGGAGACCTTAACAAAATCTTAATGCTTAGGATGTTCACAAGGATGCAGGAGGAAAGCAGCTAAAAACACACACGTCTTCTCACTGGTTTGAAACACGTCATCCCAAATGTCATTTGCAACCATATCTTGCAGGCAGTGACTATCAGGGCTTTTAGGTGAGACAGAGCTTTAAGCCAGTCTGGAAGTGACAGGTCTCCATGAAGGGTTTTTAACGAAAGCTTGTTGGACTAAAATAGCTGAGCAGGCACTCTAAGAGCTTCACTGCTGCCTAACTTGAATTTAAACATATGTGAATTAATACTAGTAAAGCAATCACAGACTATTCTGGATAGTATCAGACAGATAAAAAGACAATTTGATAGAGAATTAAATTTCAAACTCCATTTACCTTCACAGTGAGGGATGTCGTTGCTCCATCCATCTGCCTGACACTCACGGTAATTCCTTTGGCTGAGCATCTGGTATCTTACCAAACAAAAAGCAAAAAATGCTAAAATACCGTTTCATTATGAGACAGAAACAACAGTGCTGCTGTTTTTGAAACAAAGGAAGATGGCTTCAGGTGTCCCAGCATAGAATAACCAAAACGTGACAACACTGAGTATTTTTTTACCTGCATTTTCCCTATTTGCTTTCTTCTAATTGCATATGAGAAAATATAAAATAAAATCAGAGTAGGAAGAAATAAGTAAGAAGGCTTCTTCATTACAGAGACAGCAAGCTTTGGCTACATAACAAATGCACTCAGAGGAAGGAGAGCTACTCTGAAATGACAGTGATGAACTGAAGGGATTAAGGAGAATATTTATTTTGGAACTCTCTTTGTGGAACTCAGACTAGATTCCAGTAATATAATAACTGCAAAAGCATGGCTAAACCAGTGTACCAAAGCTGATTTGCTTTTCAAGAGGAAAATATCAAGTCACAGGCACAATACCATGTATTTGATTTGCTGCAGTTTTCAGAGAAGATGAATAGAGGAGGAAGAGAGAAGAATTTCTTTCAAGCATTCAGTGAAGACACGTTAGCGAGTCTGCCAGAAATGTCTTCCTTCAAAGATTTTTTACAACACATATAAGCAAGCATCAAATATTAGTAAGCTGCATTACAGAGAACAAATCTATAACTGACAGTATAATTAACACCTTATGTTAATTCCCATACATAGAATTTAACAAGTATTACCCATCATTACATCTGTACTCAACTCTGGCACCAAACACAAATTCACTTCCACTGGTAAGTTCAAAGAAACCAAACTCAGTGTCTCCAGGATGTCCACAGGGCTTATCTGGTTAAAAAAAAAAAAAAANNNNAAAGGGAGAAAGCCTCACTTACACCATACAGAGGAAGGTGAAAATGAGAAAGACAGCATTTTTCCAGTTATTAGTAGTGAGTATGGGTCTTTGGGGCCTTTCAAAAATTCAGAAATGTTCAGCATAAGTTTGATTAACCTCTCTTTTTTATCACTATTTTCAAAGATTTCAATGATAACATACTGGAGTATGCTTATTTTAAAAACAAGACAAAAACAAACTACCAACAAAAAAACCCCAAAAAACAAATTGGCATGTTTTCTTCCTTTAAAAAGGCTGAACTCATATTCAGCTTTATGACAAATTTATGGCAATTTTCATACAATTTGTGTCATAATCTGGTCCAAAGCCTCCACTAGAGAATCTATCCATGATTAGAAATGAAATTTCCTCAATCTGATGGGGATTGTGTTGAGTGAAGTGGGGCGATTTCAAGCCACAGGAGTTATTTTAGTTGCTGCTCAAAACTCCCCACAGGACTTTCCTTATGGCCTGGCCAACTCTTTGCCTTGGATTCCTAAAAGAGAGGCAAAGATGAACACACCCTCCCCTCACTCATCCCCTTCTGATGTTATAACATGGACCGCAAAATAAACTGCATAGCTGAAACATACAAGCCCTCCTCAGCAGAAATCTTTCCTGATTCTTGTAAAGCAAGGCAATTTAATTCTTGGGGCATACCAATATCCTTCGTTTTTTCCAATGAAGATGTGTTTGAGTAGGCCCTAAACCTGCTCCAGTGGGATTCAGAGAAAATGGAAACTCGTGGTCAGTGTTTCTATCTTCCGTCCTGCCAAGGGACCGCGTTCCCTCAGCCTGTGGCAGAGCATCCCCTCCTCTCTCGCCACGCGTTCCTCGTCGGTGGCAGCAACCGCTCACTGGGTGGCAGCATTTGCTAAAACATGCTACAAACTACACCAAATTTTGTATAGGTCCGTGTTCCCTGACTAGTTACACAAAGAAATCTGAACACTGAGACAGAGACTAAGTACAAAATACAAAAAAAGGTATTAGCAACTTATTAATTCTTACTCACGGTGTGTATCAATCTCTGTTTGAATGACACCCAGGACTTACATTTATATATCAAATCAAATATTTATACTGTACTAGTAAAAAATTTGTATGTTAGACACACAAGAATAACCCCTTGTTTCTAAAATTCCTTTGTGTTTAAAGCTCATTTATTACAGAAAATAATTATCTGCCTGACTAATGATAACAAACTTCAATTTCTTCATTAATGAATTCTGTATGAGGGTGTGAGATACTTGTACTCTCAGCACAGTATGCTAGAGATAATAAATAGCAGCTCTCATCCTAATTGTGAATTAAGCTTAAGAGAAAAGGCAGGGAAAAATAATTTCCCACTTGCAAGAAATTATAACTTTCATAGAACTAGTTGAATAAACTGTCTCTCAACTCGCATTCAGAAGCTGGGTTCATGCTTTATCCTGCTTAGACTAAAAAATTTTGAAAGCAAGCTTCTCAGAACTAAATAATTGATTTTAATAATGTAAATTGGGTTAATAAGACTAGCCTAGAATAAAATCTTCTGTAAAGAAAAAATATAAATCCTTTTATCTGGAGAAAAGGAACTTAAAAAAAGTTCCCTTAAGCACGAATACTTTTTAGGGTGATGTTTTAAAGAGTGCAGAAACAAGTAATAATGGGCAAAGATACAATTTCACATTGACATTACTGGCAAGGAATATGATCTGCCAGATCAAATGTCTGCAGATATTTTGCATAAATACTTACTTCTGCATTCTGTCGCTGGGGGCAGCTGCTCCCACGCTCCATCAACGCACTGAAACGCAACTCGTCCAATTTTTACATATCCAGGCCGACAATTGTATGTTGCTTGAGTCCCGTGTGGATAGGGAGGCTTGTCCCATCTTTTAGTAGGCACTTCTTTTACCCTCCTTGGAGGAGGTTCTTCACAAGCTAAAAATTTTAAATAAAAATATTGGTGACTGAAGTACATGCTACAAGCACCAAAATAATTTTGCAATAGGAAATGTAGCAAGAAATCCTGGGGCCATTTGTGATCAAACAAGAATGTGTTTTCTACTGAATCAGCACAAAATAGGAAACTGCCAAGGATCCACATTTTGTTGGAATGCGAATAGACATTTAGAAGGACATAGGAATATCCAGGTGCCAAGAAACCACAGAGGACAGTGACGGTTCATGAAACAGATTTTAGTTACAAAGCCTGAGAGGAGATCAGTGCCCTGGTTCCAACTGCAGACACCTCCTACCCTTCCATCTGCAGGAGCTGCTCCAGACCTGTCCTTCCACTGCCACAGAGAACAACTCTGTGCACTCCATGGTTTCCTTTCAAACTATTTTCTTCTCCAGCCACCACTACCTTTACTGACATTATTTCACATGTCATTTGACTAAGTTCTGCCAAACCTTATCTCACCTTTACACTGCCTAAACTTTCTCTCCAGGCTCAGATCACCTGATATTCCAAAACTTATTTCCTCTTGTTCCCTACTACACAATGTAATTAATTCTGGGTATTCACTCTGACCTTTAGTTTCCAAGCATTTTGACTCAGTTTGGGGAGTGGATGGTGGTTTCTGGTATTTCTTATTAGCTCAATATTATACAGTCCTTGCCCCAAAGCTCCTTTCTGGGCCTTCTTCAGTGCACGTGAAATATACAGCCAAGTCCATATGAACTACAACAAAGAAATCTGAATTAATTTTATTAAGAAGTTCCTCAAGAGCTTGAGAATGAGAAAAGCCAGACTAAAGGGGAAAGAAGCAAATATTGGGAAGCTGTTAATGAAAGACTAAATGATTTTGTCAAGAAATAATTGACCTAATTTCAGTGACTAATCTTCGGTGCTTGGGTGACTGAAATGGACTCATTTTGGAAGCTGAAGCTGCACCTGGAGTAACAGAGTCTGAACAGCCTAGCTAATTAAATGCAATGAACTCTGTTTTCCATCTGAACATGAAAGGTGAGCATTCATCACAAACAGATAAAACAAGCCCTGAGAAATGAAGCCTTGGAAAAGGAACGAAACCTGTGTATAGACTGTAAATGGGAGAAAAAATGTCCACCAGAGAAGGAAATTCCTTGGTGAGTAGATTCATTACTCAGCAGAGACCTGGCACAGATTTCCTCTCCCCAGTTTAGCTGTAAGGCCACAGGTTTGAGAAAGCAGCAGTATTCTCACTGAAACCTTCCTATGGGTTATCCAGGTGCTGCCTGGAAATAGGGCTATGGGAAAAATATTTGGGATCTTTCCTCATGTGAGGGATGTGGAGTTATAGCTCACTGAACTGCATGGCAGAGATCACAAGCACACCTATATTAGGTAGCTGATGTGGAAGAAGGTGTATTTTATCTGCTCACTTTGTGTTAGAAATCCCAAAGTGTGGAAAGTGAGTTTTACTGAGTTTACAAAGACATACCCTTGAGAACTCACTGTTTGTATTTCAGTCAGGGGAGTACCGACCAAATTAGAGGCATAATTTTATAAAATTGTTTAAAAAGAGGGGAAAAGACTTGTTACAAGAAAAAACCTGTATAATTTTAAGTGTTCTGTATGTCATTTTGAAAATATAAAGACAATAATGTTAATTGTGAGCTCTAATGACTTTAGTTTGGCTGTTTTAAGTAGCCAGAAGAATTAGACAAGCTTTGACAATACTGTTGAGATGCTAAAGGGAGAGTGTGCCCGCACATTCAGATTTTTTCCAATTACATTGATAAGTATTCTCCCTGCTATGAACGATTACATCTGAACAAAAATTATTGTTTCTGTGCACTAGAGGGTACTAGGCTACTGTAAAAAAAGTAGAAAGGACTTTTTTTAGAAAGACTAAGATTGAAATTCTAACAACATTTTATGCAAAATGTAGGAGTAAGCAAAATGAAGAGGAATCCTCTAGCTAGTTCTTTCAAATGTGTTAAAAATGGTTAGTTTACCCAAAAAGTTCTTTGTAATGGTGAGAAAAAGAATGTTTCTAATGCCACATATTTTTAATCAGACCTTGTTTGAACTAGCACTTTCATTTTGCAAGCTGAGAGCACACACTGAAATCTATAATTTAAAAAATAGGTTATTGAGTACGGGGAAAGCTTCTCTGCTCTATTCCTCCCCCTAAATTATATCATATTTTTATTGTCTGCTGTGCACAATGCAGCCTCTTAACTCCTCCTTGTTTACATTTAAAACCCCCCCACAATGAAAGATAACCTCCTTAGTCTCTTCACCATTACTAAAATGTGCTGGGTCTTGCTGGGTTTTATCTCAACTCTTCTCCACTCCTGCCCTGATGTTAAACTATGTGTTAACATCAAGTGTCAGAGTATATATATATTTTTTTTTTTATCTTTTTTTTTTTTTACACATATTTCTGACTACAGCTAATTATTGGGGTTTTTTTAAATGCAGTTTGTTAGTGGCTTGAGGTGAAGAAATCTGCTGGCAGGTTGTACTTCAAAACTATATTAATCCCATCATGCACTCACCATATGTATTCACCAATACTAGAAGGTTTTATTTCTATATTAGAAAGCATGCACTGAATGGATACCTTCAAATTCTTTAGTGACAGATCAGGAGAGCTGGAATTACTCATTTAGTATTTACATGTGACTTGACCTCAGTTAGAAATAGCTCAAGCTGCTTTTTTTTGCCAACAATATGCTGGTATCAGCGTCTACAAAGTACAAGCACAATTACAAATCCAGGTACAAGTGGCTTTTAGTCCTTGTGCAAAACCCAGCTCTCAGAACAACTCTCACAGACTTTCGGCATGAAGCTTAAACAAGAATCCTGCATGACCCATGGTAACAGTTGTCCTGAATAAATCAAATTTTGCTACATTCACGTTCCTTTCCAATCTCCCTGACCTAAACAAGGCATTGTGAAAACAAAGTGCAAACTCAGGCAAACTTTCATTTCAAACTCCAGGACTTTTCTGTACTTCTTTGCAAACAAATTAGACTATTAGTTGCTTTGAGGCAGTATTTATTTATATTTAATTAAGATAGGATGTTCCTTTAATTCCCTGATTTTTTAGTTCTTCAAAGTAAAATCCATTGGATTTTTTTTATTAATGAGATTGTCATAACTTTCAACTAAAATTAAAGCCAACCTGAGCCAAGCAAAGACACACTAGCTCAAAACCACACAGAACCATCTGCACAACACTCTATGCAAAGAAACTCAGACAGAAAGCAAACAAACTAAATTACTAAGGATACGCTAAATAATAAAAACACAAACCAAGAAAAATAGTCGAACCCAGAAACAGAAAACAACAGAGACTTCGGAAAAGATACATAGAATACTAGCTACCTCTTTAAACATGAAAAAAGCATACCTGTATATATTTATCTCATTTCCTAGACTAAAACCAGCCAGTCAATGATATATTAGAAGCTTTTCAGTCAATGTAGTATCATTCACCTTTCTCAGATCATCTCACAGATTATTCCAGACAGAAACAAAATATTCCACAAATGTGCATTTCTATTTTAATCTACCAGTTGCTTCTTGGTTTTTGATATTAGAATAATTAGCAAACATAATTAATATAAAATTAGTTATCTGGCTCTAGTTTATAGTGATACCAACCATTAAAAAAGTCAGGCAAGAGATTAATAACAGCAGTAGTTATCCAAATAAATAGGTGAAAGTAATCCTATGATAGGACACTAAATACTAAAGGTGCTAAATGCTGCCAGAAGAAATGTCAATTATTGTTGTCAGAAGTTAATGAAAAAAAGCTACAATGCCTTTACAAATTGCTTTAGTTACCATCTTCACATACACTTTAAGACAGGAGTTAAAGCTTACCTCTTTGTGCAGCACAATGCATACACCACAAGAGCAGAGCTGCATAGCCCAGGAACGACATTCCAGAGATTCAAAAACTCAGCAAACACATCCAGTACTGTAGCCTACTTTTTTTTAATACTTTGTGTTATTTCCACTCCTTTTTTACTTAACTGGTCCGGGGACTGACCTTGCAAAACGTTTATACTCTGATTTCAGCAGTCACTTCCCCTAAACCTCTTGCAACACACAAGTGTTTCTTTTTTTTTAAACCCCCTCTCTAAACCTTGCTAAATGAAAAAATAAACAAATGCCTGGCAATTTAGGTCGACACATTCCTTTCCCTGTGGTCTGCTTGTTTTTACATCACACTTTTTTTTCCATATTTATCCCTTCCATGCTCATATAAAGTTATGTCTTTTGATATCTAAAAATTGTACAAATAAATTATTTTGCAATTCCTTGTGTATTGTATGCTTAGCTAGAAAACAAATTCATGTTAAGTGTGTGTAAAAATGAACTTCTCTACACATATAATTCAAGATATATGTTGCAAACAATCAAAATAAAAAGCAGGCAAAAATACAGAGTGACTTAGGGGTCACTCACTGTTTCCTATAGAAGATCACCAACTATCCAGAGCAAAGGAAATGTATTTGGTCAAATTCCTCATTAAATATACCCAGGTGATGTTGAAGCACTTCAGTCTCACATGAGAAATGATAAGATAGAGAAGATTTGAATGGATTGTAAGACAGATAATGAACTTTCCAAAGAAAAATATAAAATTTTGCAAAAAGAATTATATGCCTAACAAAGGAACTTCTCGTGGGTTCATGTAAGCAATGGTCTTATCAACAGTTTCATGAAATGTCTTGGCTTTACAAGTGCTGTCCAGTGGAAACGTAGATCATACAAAGAGAATTATTTGAGGCTGAGAATTAGGGGGAAAAAAATGTAATAGTACAAAGTGCTCACAGGAGATGTACATAAAACAACTAGAGGCCAGATGCCCCACGGTGGTGATGTCTGACTGGCGTGGAGTACAGATGGAGTACTGGAGACAGATCCATCTTGTTTGTGTTCCCAAAACCCCACATAACTTATCCTTAAAAATCAATGTCTTAGTTAGTATGCTGCTATAGGATAAAAACGAGTGCCTACCGAACAAATCTCAAATCAAACCTGAATTCCACAGCACTTACAGCGGCTAAAACTTTTTCTCTTCTTAAATGAAGGTGGATTTTTTTTTTTTTTAACTTTGGGATGTGTTTTCACTCACCAGTTCTAAGAAATGGTCTTAGTAAAACCGGCATTCAGCTGTTTCTCCTACAGAAATTACTTCAGAGGGCATAATGTCTCTTCCTTTCCCTTCCCCTTGACAAATGACTCATGTGGAAAATGAACTCTCACCATGACCCTGTGATGATCAATCTACATCCAGTGTGCACCCGTTACTGGTGCACACCTTATCACTAAATGGATATTTCATGCACCTGTCAAAGTTGCAACTTCTCCAGTTTTAAGTATTAAATCGTCTGATATCATGAAGCTCAAACTGGTTCAGGTCTTGTCAAACTGCTTTTGGGTTATTAAAACACTTGTCAAATAATTATGGGCTTGAAATACAGTCAAAGATACTTTCAGGTACAGCTGAACCAGAACTGGAATTGAAACAGTACCGTAAATTTCCTGACTGCTCTCTATAAATACAGGCATTGCTAAAACTATTTAAGCTAAAAGATAACATCAGCACACAAAACCAGATAGACATAAAATGTCTATGAATAGATTTAAGCTGGAACTCAGAAGACTCACCTCAGCTGGTGAAGCTTTGAAGCAATATTTGTATAGGCATGACATAGGCCTATACAAAGAAACCATCTTCAATCACAAAGCAAGGGACCAAGCTCAGTCCTTTCCAGTCCTGGGTTTGTGATCTTCTTAAGTCATTGATTAAACTTACCCTAGGCAAATGTAAATAGAATCAGGAGCTTAAACTTTCTTTCCTTCCTCACCTCTTCCATGGGCTATCAGATCAAAATCTACTGTCTTTAATCGGGTCTCACTTTGTTTAGCCACCTCCAGCCTCTAACAAAACAGAGCACACAGACAAATCACGCCTCAGGACCTCTAAGGCAAGGAGAAAAAACCTCATCTCTAGAGCTTACCTCCTACTTATGAGAAAGGCAGAAACATCTAAGTAGTTATGTAACCAAAGACAGCTGGATTTTGTCTAAGGAAGCAGAGCTACTGCTTTGAGAACTGGTGTGACTGCACTCAAAATACTGCTGTGGACACGGCCAGACAGCCATAATATCACCACATATTCCCAGTACAAGCAAAACTACACGTCAAGGTGTGAGATCATAGGAAAGTACAGGTTGGAGGTTATCTTGCTCAAAACTCCTCCACAAAGCAGCGTCAGTGTGAGGTCAGAATAAGTTACTCAGGTTTTTATTAGGTCCTTACTCAACACGGAGGCTTAACGTCAAAGTACACAGTGTTTGTTCAAACTTGAACAATTTTGAGAACAGTGTTTGTAAGCCATCTTGTGTTAAGAAAACTGATCTGAGGAAGTCAATATATCCCATAGGGGACTAATGGTAACTAGTAATTGGAGCTTAATTAGACACAGCTGAAATAGCATCTCTGGCCGGTATAATTCCAGCATGTTCTAACAGCATGCTTGCTGTCACACTTGAGTTTAATGACCTCATTAGAGCACACAGAAGTCTAGCATCAGCCACTGCTTTGCCCAGCAATTGTCATGAAAATGTCCTATCCCACTGCATTAACAGTGAGATTGTCTTTGCATCCTCAACATTTGTCTCTCCTCCCACTGGCACACAACTTCTGTGACTCATAATTACACTAACACATCATGTAACAGCTACAGTCACAACCTAAGGGTGTGACAGGGAAAAACTGGTCAGTTTACTTCGTTTAAACCAAATCATAATCAAACTGGTTTATTGATTTATTAATAGAACACAATTAACTGGCAATCAGTGGAATATACTTTCAGGTTCAGTATGGGCAATACACTGTTAAACAAAATGTTAATAAACACCTAACAAATAAAGAACCTTTCTTCGCTAATCCTGCAAAGTTCTAATTATTCACACTAAGCTGTGCACCCACCCACCCACGGTTATACACACAATTTCCCTCTCACACGTACACCTGTAGGAGATGTGGGTACTTATCGTGTACTTTGCTGCTCCTTACCACCTGCTAATGCACACGGCAGGGAGGAAGCACCACACCCCCAGCTGGGAGTCCCGACCCGTTGCACCTGCCCAGTCACTGCCCGAGCTGGATAAAAGCTGCTAGCTTGTCCACACAGAGTTTTTGATGCCGGGGGATGACCATACAACAAACGGTGTCAAACCCACCTCTTCTGTTTTTGACAACTTGCTCCATTCCCACTGTTTTCTGTCCTGTTACAATTTTATTTGTCCCATACATTTTTTTCCGAATTGACCCTTCCCTTATTTCAGAACTCACCTGGTAACTCCCTAGTGGTTTGTCATCCCCTTTAACAGGATCAGCTGTAGCATAGGCACTCTCAGACAGGTTTGGATGCTTGAACTTGCACTCCTGTCTTAACAGCTGTTGCTGTTCAGGCCATTTTACCAAGAATGGCCTGAACAGCCATGAGAGCACCCTTGCAAGCAGAAACACAGTATTAGGAATTCTTTAGGAATACTCCTTCAGCTTCTTCTAAGGTAAATTAGATAACAGCACGTGCTTAGGCAGGGTTTTGTAGCAATGACAGGAGATGTAACATGTCCAATTCTGAAAGTAATATAAACCCACTTCTGATTACTTGTGTTTAAGTACCACCTCATTCTCCTACCTTGGTGCTCTATACTCAAAAGTGAACTGCAAATTACTTGAAAAGGTGTTCTTTGCAAAAAAAGATGTTCTCCTTCTATATAAAAGCAGCTGTCAGTAACCCTACTTTTAAATGAAGTAAGTCCTCCTACTCACAGCCAAGTCAAGATTTACTGGAAGGCAATTCCCAGGTTATCACCATTTCCCAGCAGCTTGCTCTCCTGTGATGCAGTGCCGCTGTTCTCTTGTTCCTACGGCTCCTTTCCAGGTCACCACAGATGCCAGAGGACCAGGGTGCACCAGGCTCCTGGGTGGTCCTGAAGCGTGCACAGCTCCCTTCAGATCTGTGTTGTGATGGCTTAGCACAGAAGAATAAAAGGATCAGGTCATAACGGATGCCCCGTATCCAAAACAACTCTCTAAAGATTGTGCTTGCAGTGCAGAGTCCTGCTCACTGGGCTATGGAAAACATGCCCTCTACCTACCAACACTGCAGTTTAATTAGATACCTAAAACCACCTTTTTTTAATGCTTTCAGAGGAATTATCAAATTTGAAATCTCTCATTTTGCTTTCTGCCCTAGCTTTGCAGCTTTACAGTGACCTTAAAACTCTGTTCTCACTTTGGGCTATTTCAGTCTGTTACTGTTTCTGAATCACTATCAAACCTTTCATGCCAGCAGAACAGTCTGCTACTGCACAGCCATTTAAAAAAACAGGCATCAAGTGGAAAGACAGGAGGACTCCAAGAATATTTTTTCCCCTGAAGTTTAAACAATTCCAAACATTGAGGCATTGCACTCTGGAAGGTATATCAGACAATAAAATAAAGAGATATGCAAAATAGACAATAAAAAGTAAATAGGATCAATAAAGATTTAAAGTTATGTAAGAATAGCAAGACTCGCTTAGAAATAGTCCTTTTAGAAAAAAAACCAGCATGGAGCAGTCTGGAGCTTGTAAAAAATTATGATTATGATTTTTTTCAAAATTTCATTACATATCAGTCGTATGCCCCCAACGGCTGCACTTTCCTGAAAGACAATTAAAGTTACCATCAACTCTTCCTGTTACTAGTCCAGCACACAACCCAGCTACCTAGCAAGGAGGTGACACAAGCATTTCTTTCTTCAGAAACTTACTGGGCTATGCTGTCATTTCTATGCTGTGGTAATACTCAGACCCCACCCCCAGACTGTACTGTAAGATTGAGAATGAACCAAAAGCAGGCTTTATCCCCAAAAGCCCAGAATCCGGTCAGGTGTAACAAAAGTACATTTCAACTAGCAAACAAAACCAGGACAAACCCAATAAGCTCATGTTGCCCTAGCTCTCTAGCAAGTCCTTTTTAAGAAAGGAATGTGAAAGAGAAGAGTGGCATTGCAGTGACAATTCCTTTGCAGCAAGGAAGAAGTAAGAAAATGATGATGCATTCACATTATAACGTGTGCGAACAGAGGCTATTAGGTAAAGATGCAAGACAAGTAATCATCTGAATAGGAAATGACACAAAAGAATAAGGCAGAGTCCATGCTGTTGTTAGAGTTGAAATGGAAATAAATATTTGCTCCTTGATCTAGCAGATTTGGTGTTATGGTCACAAAAATCAAGAGGGTAAAACAGACTGCCCTTACCCAACAGTAACTGACACACAAAATGGGCCTAGGAAATTGTATTTTAGATTACACAAAGACAATGTGCAAGAACAAGATATTGTGGAGGTAAGGATCTAAAAGTACAATCTCAAAGTACTGGGGGTTCTACAAACGTTGCACTGCTCAGCAACATCCCTTTGCTTTCCATCAGCCTCAAGAAGCACAAATACTGGGTAAAGATAAACCAAAGGCTATATAACTTCCAGGTCCTTGTGCCCTCCTCCAACTCAATGCCCCCTTTGGCATCCTGGCCAAGGTCCATTACTACAGATTATCACTGTGCAGTAGTTTTAAAAATTCAAAATTGCAGTCAATGAGCTTAAATCAATTCAGACATTCACTGATGTAGTCTTTAGTCCTACGCTCCACGTCACTAAATAACAATCCTGTACCAAGGTAGGTAAACAGGGAGTGTCCTCAAAACATACCTCTCACCAGTTTTTGCTACTGATTTGATTTAACCTCTCAGATCCACTCAGATTGCAGGATGCTAAAACTCAGTCTAGCACACCTAATTTTAGTCCGATAAGGCACCTGTACTTCAGATTTGAGATTGCTTTTGCAGCTGGTGGTCTGAAAGCCCCAGGAAAAAAAAAAGATGGTAACAAATTTCTTTAAAAAGTAAAAAATGTTGTTTTCTAACTGAGAAGTATACCTTTCTTAATGCTGAAATTCAGTTTTCTGATATAAGGAATATTTATCAGCAACCACTATTCAGACTTCCATCTAGGTACATTTTAACAGATATAGTCATGATGCTTTTTTCTCCATGAGACACCACCTTTGCAGACTATTTTGGAAGTGAAACTGCAGCCAAAGTAAATCAAATGTTATTGAAGTACAGCTTACTAATCTAAACCCCAAATAATTTTTGAACTCTGAATGCTGAGTCCGTAAATATTCTATTCAGCTGCCAAAGGTGTAGAACTTTTCATGCACTGCAGCACTGTCAGTACTCTAGTTCCCCGTTCTAGCCTTAAACCCAAAGCCACACAGACACACTTGGGTGAGAACTGCTCACTTTGCAGAAATGTGAGAGTTCCAAAGTTCCCAACAGCATTACAAACATCCAGATGCTTCTTAATTATGCAGAAGAAAAATAAAAATAAAAAAGAGACCTGGGAAAAAACCTCAAAATGAGCTTGAGTTTGATTTATTTTTTTAGCTAATCAGTTTTTCAGCCTGCCTAACCCTTTACTAACGCCAACGACAAATAAAAAATAATCACACAAACTCTGCAGAGAAGGAATTTCCACTGACTATTTTCCACTGCAACCCAAACTACTCCTCACAGTAAGTGCCTTGTGCATGTCTGCTGAGTTACCCGAATGCCATCCAGACAATACCAGACTATCTTCCTTGAAAGGGCAGTAAGTACAAGTTACTTGTGTTACACAACTCTTTGAAAATATTTACTGTGCATTTGTTTCATAAACACCACATCCTTCTTCACCCTTTTGTTTAAAAAATTCATATTTACCGGTGTTCTTTCTTCCCCCAACCTCAGACTACTATTTAGGAGAATAAAAATGGCTGGGATGATAACCTTATCAGCTGGGGATGACAAGTCTCTGAGTCATGGCAGACATTTGAAAAGCAATGGAGGGAAGAAGGGGCAGAACGGTGTCTGGAAGGACGATTTCAGCACCTCAGTGCTGAGGACCAGCAACACATTCAGAGGTTGAAATGGAGCAGTTTATCATGGACAAGATGCTCCTCTAACTCTCTGCAATTAAGTTTGTCTTCGTTTTACCTGAATAATTTTAGGTATCAATACCATCCGTAAAGAATGTCCCAGTGAATGTCAGTAATTAAACTGATTAATTATAAAGAGAATCTTGCAAGCATTTTGAGCAAAATATTGAAACCTAACCTGATAATCTGATTTACTTTATTACAGTAGATTGTATAATTCAGATTTAGAGACAAGGGCAGAACATCTTGAATTAAGAACAGTAATAATAACCTATGTTTCCCTCCATATACACTGCAATTGTTCAAAAAGTCCAGAAGCCATTTGCATTGCTTCAATCTGTTTTACCTATATGCCATCAAAAATACTGTAACCTAAAAAGAAAAACCGAATCCTTTTCTTTTTTTTGTTCTTTCTGTAGCTGAGTATGATCCAGGATTTAAATCTAATCACTAGCAGTAAACTCAGTTACACAGTTCTTAAACCACTGGTTAAGACTCAGACTTCAAAGTCAACTACTTAGAGCTACCCACCTGTAACTACCCACCTTTGATAAACAGAAAAAAACCAGATTGATTAAAGTCTATTTTCAGTCCCCAAGTCAGGGTCACAGATGCTTCTGACATTTCTCAGAGCCAGAATCATCCTGAAAGTACAAACCTACGTTTGTTCCTAAGTGCGGCTCACAACTTTTCTTTAGCACCAACACCCTACAAGGAACACCTGGCTTGAGCACAGTGACCCAGTATAATGGTTCATACCCAGCACTTGTCTCCAAGCAGATGACTCAGTGTCTCCTCTGCTTGAAGTCAAAAGTTTCCCAAGTGTTTTGAGTTACTGATCAAAATATTTGATTTAGCTAACTAAAATCCCCTTTCTGCCCAATTTTATACACTTAGAGCTTTTCAGAGGGATCAGGCATGATACTGTCAGACATGTAAAAACACATTTTACATTGCAAAGAGTTTCTATTACTTGGGAGCAGAGAATTAAGCATCTGTATAAATTGCATGACTATAGTCTCAGTAATGAGCTTGTTTTTTATTAGCTCTGCTCAACTGCTCACCAGGTTGCTCATTTCCCAGTCAGCTATTACCTGTCTGAAGAGCATTTCCATGGTAGAAAAAGAGCAAAAGCTTCTCCTGCTACTTAGCTCCTCAAGTATGAAAACACATGTTAAATTAATCAATTCAGGTGGAAAAATTAATGAGGCTGCTAGAAGATAGAGTAGAAACACCATTAATTTCCCAGCCAGTCTAGGATTCATAGAGTTTGGAAAAGGACTGCAGTCAGCCTAACTGCTTTTCTTTTGTAACAAAACATTATAACATACAGGCTTCACCCCACCTCAAATTTTGGTAAGATGAAAGATACCCAGGCAGAGAAAGGAAACAATATTTTCTTACAAGAGAGAGCCCCTTTAACTGGAGCAGCAGCTGAGAAAGAAAAAAGCGGGCAGCACTTTTTATATTCTAAAGAAAGATCCTGGACTTTTCTTTAATTAGACTTTTAGAGAGCTCTGACCTCAGAACACAGCACGGTAAAACTGGCAAGAACATGGATGCAGAATAATTCACTATTGTATTTATTTCCCATATCAGCCAAACCAAAGAGCAAGTTACCTTTGAACTCTTGCCACATATGTGCATCTGTTTTGCTTCACCTAACAAGGCTTTCTGAGAAGCACATTGTAAATGCTGAGTGCAGCAAGCCGTGAAAAAGGCTAAGCATCCAGTGATCCAGCCCTTTTATAGGGCCTGGGACTCTACATCGCGGCCCTCTAAAGAAACAGCAACCACTGAAGCTGTGCTTAAGAGCTCTGTGCTAAAGAAGCAAGGAAAGATGCAATGACTGTAACAACAGCAGAGATAATCCGAGTCCTGAACTGAGCTACCTGTTGGATATCTGAGGAAATCTTTGCATTACAGCATGGAGCTCAGAGCTGGATTCTCAGCAGGGCACATTGCTACGTGATACGCTCTAGGCTGCCATACTTAAGCTGATCCTGCATGTGCCACACCAGCTTTTAAGTAGCTTACCTTCCACACAGCTCAATGGAAAATACAAGGTTCACTCTTCAATACACCTAATGGATCTGTGCAAGCCCCTTATTAAATATACGGTGTTTAAACCACATTTAGGAAAAAATTTCTTGTTTATCACTTAGCTCCTGATCCAGCAAAACCTAAATCTGAATCTAAAAACTGACCAGCGTTAAGATTAAGCATATCTTCATTCTAGGAAACAATTGCTACAACTGAATAGTTTAGGTGAAGACTTAATCAAGGAAAGCAAATCAGGACAGCATGCAGAAATTGGAGTAATGTCAGTGTTTACTAAAACTGTTTATTAGAACATTAGATGATTAGTAGGACAGTCTAGATTAAAGTGACCCTTTAAGGGCAAATCTAAAAACATTATTCACTCTTAGTGACAGTGTATTCAATCAAATCACCATATTGGTATTTCGTGCTTCATCAGTCAAGCATTGAGATACTTTTGAATTAAAATACTTTTAGAGCGTCTCGCACTTTCGGGCATCACCTACAAATCTCAACCATGGGAACAGTTCAGCTTCTCTATGGTTTTTTTGTACAGGGCCTGCATGACCTGCTACGTCCAGCAGCAATTAAGCTGTTCCCAATTAACCAAAGCAGAAATGGACCGAACGCTTAGCACGCTCACACCTGGTATTTCAGGGGAGCTGGCACTGACCGGGTGTGTTTGGTTAAAGCGGAGCAGCCGACGAGGCTGTGGCAGCCTCACTCTGCTCAGATGACCGCCCCCCTGCCCCCCCGCCACTAACACGGGGGGCTGTGCGGTCGCTACCTACGGTAAAACACCCCTTTCTCACGTTTCGGGGCCTACAGAAAAGCACCTCTGAGGCAGCCCAGGGCGGAGAGGAGGAGGCAGGGAGCTGCTCGGGACGCAAGGCGGCTGCCGAGCCCAGTGCGGTACCGCCGGCTCGGCCGTGCCACGGCCCTTTGTTGTCGGCCGCGGCGGCGCTCGCCGTGAGGTGGGCGTGGGCGGGGGGCGGTGGCGCCGCCGCCGAG
>VZTF01004042.1:1080432-1098122 GCA_013397755.1 Cnemophilus loriae
GCTGGCAGAGCGACGACAGGTGAGCGCGGGGCGCGGTGTTCCCGGCGGGGTCGCGGGGCCGGGCAGCGCTCCCCGGGGGCACCTCCGCCCGCGGGAGCGCAGCCCCGGGGGAAACTTTGCCGGGAATAGGGTGCGAGGGCCGCCGAGGGGCTGCGGTGCCGCGCCCCGCCCGCAGCCGGGGCGAGCCGAGCCGGCGCCCCTGAGCGAGCGCGGGGCATCCCGCAGCCTCCGGAGCGCTGCCGCCAGCGGCGGAGCCTTTCCCTGCCCCGCGGCACGGCAGGAGCGGGACAGGTAAGAGATCGTCTCCCTGTGATAACGTTCACCGAGAGAACGTCTCAAACAAAACATGCGTTTCCCGTTTGTCCAAAGGCTAATTGCAGGATGCTTTCGCTGTCCTATATCCAGGCTTCTTCACATGCAGTTTCTTTTCATGCAGGGATCCTAGGCGTGGACGCAACTACCATGATTTTATTCCTTTATGAATTCTTTCAAGTCTGTCAGCATCTTTAATTACACCCGATAAAAAAGATTTGTTTGTTTTAAGTCAAATGTTGTCCTTAAAAATAATAAATAAAGAACTCTTTACATAAAAAGAAACAAGCAAACCAGGAATGTGTGTTCAGTTTCAAAATGTTGAATGAACAGCGTTCATGAACAGCACCAGCATCATTCCACTCTGCTGGACCATACAACCTTGTGTCTCAATGGACTATATTACATGATCCCATCTTGCAAAATTATGTTTCATATCTGCTTGGTAGTAACACTCTCTTGTAGTCAAATGTCAGAAAAGCAAAATCGGCAACATATTGGATAAATTTTAATTCAATATATTTGCAGTGTCAGAGTATGTCTTTATCTTGGCAGTCAGAAACTTTGATTTTAATGCTCTTCTACACTGTTCAGATTTTTGCCACTTTTCTAAAGAGAGATGGATTCTTATTGATTGATAATCAAAAGATCATGCAAATATGTAACTAAATATTACCTTTGTTTAGGAGAATATGCTATACATTGAAGCAGTTAAACAAACGGTGTTTATTCAAACAATTATGAAATGGTTAATGACAACATAGTCACAAAAAATGAATGCTGTTGGTTGGAAATGACAGCATTGTAACCACATAATGGAGAGTTAAATAGTATGTTTATCAAAGCATGGTTTTACTGTTTAAAAAATTATAAGCATATCGTAATGTAGTCATTACTTCTCATTACAGTATTCTTTGAGATTTTAGAAAATGTAATCTTAGCATCTTATACTTGCATCTTATTTCTTACTGGAATAGGAAAAAACTCCACAACCTTTCTTATTTTAACAACTTTATTTATTTGTTTTGGGTTTTGATGGTTAAAATTCACAAATGATTCTTTTTGTACCTTTTTGGATCACTCTGGGGCTTAACGCTTTTTCCAGCTGTAGTCTAAACTTCTGTCAAGCACTTCCTTGATGCCAGTTGTTTGACTTGCACTTTATGGAGTTACCTTCTATGGAAGAAGCATGATCTGGTCTCAAATAGCAAATAGTGTAACTGCACAACCCAGAGCATCCTTTTAGCTATTGTCTATTTCAGGTCTATGTGCACTTAACAAAATGAAAGTAAATAATCCTTAAAATAATCTTGATAGCAGAATTACAGCATAAAAGTCTTCCAGAGCATGGTTGCCATTTGAAAACTGCAGCAAAGAACTGGTGAAAAATTTATAGTCAATTTTAATTATTTCATTAATATTCCAACAAGCATTATAAGAAAGATCTCTGGCACAATCTGAAATATAAAAATGTAAATGGCTTTCTAGATCTTTATGCACTGTCCTGTGCTGAGGCTGGGCACAGCTGCACAGTGGCAGGAAGGTGTGCAGGGGATTCCCCACAACGCAAGCAAGACTGTGTTTTACATGAGGCTGTGATAGCAGCACTCTCTCCTCCAGCTCTGCAAGTTACCATAGCAGTATTTTTGGATACCAGCTTTCCAGTAACTGAACAAGAGCCATTCTTATAAAGATCTTGAGTATTATCTTTTGTTTGTCTGTCCAGATTCTTATGAACTGGAGGCTATCACATGTAATATTCATTCCTTCCTCTGTTGCTGGAATATTGCTGCTATCCATTATAGAAAAAGCATGCATGTTCTGCATAGAAATAGTGTCAAGTGGAATATTTAGAATATTAGAATTACTTCCAGGAAATACTGAATGAGAAAGACCACAGACGTATGGGGACCCTGGGATCAGCTTCTTATTAGTTTGCAATGATTTGTATTACACAAATATATATTATTTTTGTCTGCTTTATTGTCTTTGCACTCTTAGGTAAATGGCTCTTGGCTGGTTTTGGTGAAGCACATTGTTTGTATTCTATTCTAAGCGGTGTGCAATATAGATGTTGCTAGAGGTGTTGTTTGTAACCCCTTCAGTTGAATGGATGTTAACTATGAATGGAATATCTTAGTTCTAAGACACAGCTGAAGCAGCCTTATAGTATGACTGCACATGGTCGAGATAGTTCATTTTAGTTACTGGCCTTTGGCTGAGATACTGCAAATAATTTTCTGCCTATTTTCAGTTTACTGCAGCTTCTTAATTCCACTTGCTCTCAACTCTGGCAGTGTGATGTATGCTAAGGGTTTTCCATCTGTGTGATCTGTGAACTTCAGGTCTGCTACCAGCCAGACTCTGTGTCTTGTCTTAGTTCCATTCTCTTTTTGATCTTCACAGTTTGTTCATCCTTGGGGGATCTCTTTTCTCCTTCCATTATGCCCTTTCTGGAAAAATGCTGGCTGTTTGCTGATAGGGCCCATCTCCTGGTTTTCAGATTCTTGTTGGTTCTTTAGGAGTGGAGAGGAGATGGCATTATTCCTCTCATCTGCCACAACCTACCCAGGATTCTGTGTCGCCAAATCAGTTTTAATAGCGTAGTTCACCAGCATATGGTAGTATTTAATAATAAATATGATTGAAATTATGTGACCTCTCCTCTTTTTATTGAAAGATATAGTTCTGATGTAATCATAGTTCAATTTTGAAACCCTAATGGTTATGTTTCTTTAGGATGAGAGTTCGATCACCTACTTCTTTTAAATGTTCCTGTTAATTTATAAAATGCACATGTGCTAAAATGCTTAGCTGATTGTAACAGGATTCTCATTCAGGAATTTTGTTCTTAGATCTGTACCTGCTTGGAGACAGATTTCTAATTTTTTTTTTTTTTTTCTTGGGGTCTTCTCCTATAGTGGAGCTTCACTCAGACTTTTTCTTTGCTATCTAGTTCATGATCCATTCCTTACCTGTATTTCTTCAGTACAGTAACATCCATCTCACTGCTTTTGCATTTCTGTCCCCTCCCCAAAAAATTCTGCTTTCATAGCTTAGATTCATAGCCAGCCTTGCAGTTGGCTTCAGTAACAGATGGGTTCTGGGCTGTCGTCTTCCACAAACCGCCAAATTGGATTGTATATTATTTTTCATAAAAGAAGTTGCTGTCTGGAGAAGAACATGGTGAATCTTTGACAAATGATTTTGTTCAGTAAGAAAGCTACTTTGAGTAATTTATTGGCATTCTTGAATTTGCTGAGTGTTTGTTTTTTTTATTTTTTTTGAAAAAGGATGTTAAAACCAGTTTTGGTTTCTGCAAAGCTAGATTTTCAAAGGACCTGTTTTCCTTTGAAAACTGTGGAGATGAAGCTTGATGCTTGCACTACACTCATTTTATATGGAAAACACTTCTACAAGGCAGCATGTAAAAGATCAGCCCAGCTAGAGCATGTGTGTGTGTGTCAAGTGGGTGAATTCTGTGGCAAGTATGCCAGTGGATCAGGTTTCCTCTGGCCATGCAAATATCCCAGGCACTGGGCTGAGGGTAAAGAGAAGATTGGATCATTGACTTTTTCACTTGTTTTGTAAATATCACTTATATCCCTTTGTGAATCTTACATTTTGCTTTCATTATTGAAAGTATCTGAAAATGAAACAGACTGTTTTGATTTGCTGGATATTCTGAGTTTTTTATTGACCATCATAATGCAATTTACCTTCCAGTTTGGCTGCTGGGAAGTGAGCAGGAAAAGGGGGAACTCAGTCATTAGCACAAGTTATTCACCTGTTAATTCAGCCAGATTTCACAAAATTGTGATTGTAACAGCAAACGATGTAATTAAATCTTTCATAAGCCTACTGATCATCAGTCCTTATTCTTACCAGCTATGTTGAAGAGCCAAATAAACCCAAATAAAGTTAGGAAATACCCTAGCTGGTGAATAGGTGACATATTCAAAGTTGGTAAATAATTTGCTTCAGAGGAGGGGAGAAAAGAGGATGTTTATTTTAGGTTCCCATGTAAGTCTGGGAAAGCTACAATGAAAAGGTTTTTGTGTACATAGATAGTTACCACGTGCTTCAAAACAGCCAAACCACAGCATGCTAGAGGTGTAAAGAAAGTATTCTAAGTTAAAAATTTAAAAGCATTTACATTCTGTCCATATCACTGCCTTTTTATTAAGGTCTTCAGTATCTTGCAGAGCACAGTTTACCTCACATTTCTTAAATCATTTATGTCCAGACATTTAATCCTTTTTTTAGAAGCTTTTGAAGATATAAAAACTGCATTTGTTTTAGTGAATTCTAGCAAGCCAGGAATGTTTCCCACCATTGAAGTGTGACTCCTTATTCTGATGAACTGTTCAAATTCTCCTCTGCCCGCTCTGACAAAAATGTCTTGAACTGTGCAGTGCCTAGGAATGGTTCGGCAGTTGGGGTGTCCAAGGAAACAATACGAACAGATAACTTGTGGGTAGTCCAACCCCCACCTTCAGATTTCATAACTTTTCTATATGCTGCTGTAAGATATTTTTACAATTTCAGTCATGGAACAAAAATTTACATTTTCCAATTCTGTAAATTTTTTTTTTTTTTTTGTATATATATAACAAGAACATTAACTGGTACTGGAAATTCATTTCAAATCCTGCTTCTGTATTGAGATTAAAATTTGAGTCATTTTGCTGCAGTATATACTTTAATTTTAAAACTATAGAGCTAAATTTTACCTTCGTGAAAGAACTGTTCTTACACTGAGTACTTATAGGATTAAATTAAAATCAGCCTTCCATTCTGGTGTGCTTTCTGCATAAATGCACATTACCACCTATCTAGAAAGAAAGGAGATTCACATAATACAGAACACCTCCACACATCACTCGGACAATTGTATCCTGCTGGCTGTCATGTTGACTGGTGACTTTCAAGGAACAACTCCCCACTGTAAATCTCAGAAGGCACTTTAACAGTCATTTGTCGTGGTGTGAATTAGTGAGTAAAGCCCTCCCTTTGCCTTTCCTTTTGGAAATCACCTGAGATTGTTAAACTAAAAGGGGATAAAAAGCCCACACGTTTCTGATTCAAGTGATTTAAAATAACTGAGTCTAGATTCAACTCATATAAAAATTCTATTATAATTTCCTCCAAAGAAAATTCTATTACAGTTTCTTCAAAATAATCCTCCTCTTTCCTTCAAGAAGTACTTCAGTCAATTTGGCCTCCTGATTTTAGAAAACATGTTAACTTACAGGAATTCTTTCATTTAACAGAGGCTACAAATAAAAGGACTTGAGCAGATATTGTCAAATTTATCCGTATTTGCCCTCGTAACTAAATTTTCAAAACCCACAAAGACATTTAGAAGCCTAAACTGTATTGTAAAAGCTTGATTTTGATTGAAATTGCTCAAAGTCGTAACAGTCTAATTCTCTAAGAGAGCAAGTGTTTTCATATCTGCAGTGAGACTCTGCATAGTAGTAGTTGGAAAGTTTGAGTTGTCCTAAACCCTGAGAAAACTTGCTGCATGTACAGGTCAAGCCTTTTCTCATTGCTTAAAAAAAGAGATTAAAAAAAAATATTGACATTAGTAAAACTGCAGCATTTGCAACACCAAGAAGCTCGAGTTTACACTCTTGTGGCAGGTTTAGGAGTAGAGTCCCAGAAAAGTAAACTGTTAATATATCTCCATACTCACCATCCTTCTAAATTTGTCTTGACTGGGTCCCTATCACAGATAAAACACCTGTGTGTAAAGGAGAGGAGGTAATGCTTTGTAGCAGGCAGTGCTATCAGCCTTATTCTAATTTGTGTTTTACCATGTTTCTTGCAACAACAGACGCCAAAACGCGTTGTTTCTACATTCCACTTAAACTAGCACACAGTGTGGAATTTGGAAAGGACATGGAAAGAAAAGAGTAACATTTCAGTGCTGTTATGGCTGGATCTGTCCAAAGAAGGCTTTGGTAGCACATCCCAGCAGAAGTTTTATACTGCACAAACCATTTAAGTGTCTCATCTTGAAAACTCTCACAGACCAAGTAGTTTTCCTCCTCTGGGACAACATGATGCGCAGTTTGTAAATGTACTTGGTACTTCAATCATTGCTTAATTATAGACTTATTGCTAAAGCTCTTATTTTTCCATCTACAACTTGACACATACTACTTTACATCTGGCAGACTCTATAATACTCCGTGGGGAGCTAAAGCAGTTCTTTCCCTCCTAATTTTCTGATTACTATTCTATCACATCCAATGATTAAGACTATTTATTTTATAATAGTAAGCTCTGTGCTATACTATGCCTTTCTTTCAGAATGACTCTTCTATAACAAATGGTAACATTGTCTCCCCTTTATCCTGTAACAAAGAAATAGATCTCTTGGAGCATCAGAAATGTCTGCACTTTCTTTTATAGAAAGAGTAAGGTTGTAAAATAAATCTGCTAACCACTTCTGTGCTATGCATTCAGTTTCTAGACTTCACAATCAAAAGTGATCTTTATCTTAACTGAATTCTGACATAGTATGCCCAAATGCTCATACCAATCCACTAAACACTTCAAATGTGGATTTTTCACCTTTTTTTCAAGTAAATGAGCAAGTTAAGTTCTTCCTGGAGGCCTCCACTCCATAGTCCCATAATCTGTGTCATGGGAGAGAATGTCATTCAAGACCTGTAAATGTTCTGCAGCATAGAAGATTTGGTGCAGAATGCCTTAAAACAGCTGTTAAAGATTTCAGTCTCCCCCGTGCAATCATCTGCTAATTATGTTAGCAGTCAACTTCCTGGTGGGAAGTAGCAATAAAACAGAAACAGACATTAGGAGACAAAACCCAGTGTTTATCCTCACAGATAAAAACAGTGATATTATTATTTACTCAGAAGGATCTCGAGGGACAAATCCTGCCTCCACTTAGGGAGAGATCTGTTGGGAAGTGCTGTACTTTTGTGAAGGAAAGCAGGTTGCCAAGCCTGTCATCTCTGTGCCTGCCTTGCCAAGTACCAAGCTATGGAAGGTGTGGAAGGAAGGCATTAGGTTAAGATCAGTGCAAGTTATCTACTGAGTTAGCAAAAAAAGAGAAGACTCTGCCTACCGCTGTGCCTGGGTGTGACAAGTCTCCTGCCAGATTTAGCCATTAATAACTGCATCTCCAACAGCCAGCACAAGGGTCGAGTGCCTGGCAGGGACAATGACACAGTTGGAGCAACAGTCCTCACGATGGGTTAGCTCTGCCAGGAAAGTCTAGCCCTCCGTCCTCGAATCTGTACCCTGAGTCAAACCCCTTTGGCCTTTTGTAAAGAACAGAGTTTTGCCCTTTAACTTTCTACAATGTTAATCACATTTACTGTATTTGTAGCTTAAAGTTACAGAGCTCCTTCACAGCATAGTTATTGTTAAAATATTTAATAAGGAGTAAACATTATAAAATAGCCTCGCTCATTTATTGTTCCAAACAACCAAAAATGTTCTAGAGATTTTATGTTTTTCTAACTTTGTTTTTTCTTGCCCTTGTGGCTCAGGAAAACTGCAGTACAGATGAAACCAGGGTTATCAAACCTAATCTGAACCAAATGCCAATGGGAAAAAACCCAACAAGCTGCACTGCAAATGGAAAACTGCGGTTATGTTTGTTGGTTATGAGTAACACCTGTTAATACACAACATTCCCTGACCCTGGAATGGGATTTAGTTTCTCATCTTCACACCAAATTCAAAAGAAGCTGAGGGCACTGGTCACTTATCGCTGTTGCCCTGTAGTTCTCACCGTGGAGCAGAGACAGCTCTAACAGAGGGACTAAAGGCTAAGCTCTATATTTAGCTGAATGTACCCTTTTGAGAAGTGAGCAAGCTATGTTTTCACTGTGTACAGCAATCTGGAATTTGATCATTGTTCAAAGGGGTTTAAATCAGCTCAACAAACATCTTTTGAAAAGCCATTTTTGTAGACAATGTCCAGTCTTTAATTACTGTTTTGCTCTCTCAGTAGTAATTCAAAGAACATAATACAAACACAAAAAGTGGAGCAAACTACTCTGTAATGTGCAGATGTTGATTAGTCAACCTGGTTTTATAAAGACTATCAAAATCTAAGTAGATTTTTCACCCACCTAAAATTATCATAAAAGTGAAGCTAATCTCACAAGAGCAGTTCCAGATATTGTGTGTCTCATTGACACTGAGGCCTTCATTTACTACATTCAAACAGTGACCCACATGATCATTTATTTTTGTACTGGCACTAACCGCAGATTGCATGAAAATTACAATTTAGCTAAAATGGTACAAACAACATTCAAAATGCACTGAATTAATTTTAAAGTGTTGATTACTTTTTCCTTCAATTTTTTCTATTTTTTGGCAGTTCACAGATCACAGTTTGAGTTCAGAAAAAAGCAACAAAGTGAGTTAAATTCATGCTGACATTATGAATCCATTTGAGACAATTAATTGTGGCAGTTACTGTTTGTGACCAGCTCAACTGGTGATTCAGAATGTTGGGATTTCAGTGTGGTGTTGGCAGAGCATTTCATGTAGGAAGAACAAGGCTGGCTCCTGGGAATGTTTCAGATTATGGAAGTACCTCTGAGCATGTCAGAGAGGAAAATTTCAGGAGCCTCTAAAAGGCAGTCTGCTGGGATATTGCATGGGCTAGTCTGAGACTGTTGTGGAAGACCTCAGGTTTTGCTCCTAATTTCAGATAACAATAAGCTGTTAGAAGATCACCATTATCAAGATTATGAGGTGAACCTCTTCTTCTAAGGCATTCTAAGATGAGTGGGGACATAGAGTCGTGTAGCACCCTGCTGCTACTTGACATCAGGCTAAGCTGAACTGAGCATTTAGAAATTCCTTTCCTTTCTGAGATGGCAGAGCCACTTTACAGTGACCAAAATGGCCAGATGGAGAGAGCTGGGCATACTGGGAATACTACTGTGCTTTCTTGTATCACCCTAGACATTAGAGAATGGGCTATCAGAGCTCCTGGCATCCATACAGCCGGTTCTGTCCGTGAACACAGACCTCTCCTCGTATCCATATATTCCACTTAAATCTGATCAGCGTTCAGGTCTAATCAGACTTGAAAACAAGATGACAGAACAACACTTGTCCTGACCCACCTCACCGATACAGTTAGCTAAAGAGATCTTAAATAACTTGACTGTCAAAAAAGCCAGCAAAATCTGAAATTTATGCATTCATTTTGGAAGTTATGTTTAAGGGGGAAAAAATAGTGTTTACATTGACTAGGCCAGTATTCTGAAGGCACTTGCTGTATGATTTTCTAAACACACACAAGGCACATTTTGAAAGTTTGACGTTATGATTCTGAAAAATTAAATACTGGGCAAACTATTCTGCCAGCCATAAAACTGATGAACAGCATTTTACTTCAGAGAGTACTAAGTGTTATTTAATATGAGTAAAGATGACAGAATTAAACTTTTAAAATATTGTGAAACTTGATATTTTAAATTTTTCTTAAACTAATGAAGAGATAATTAAAACCATGCCTTATGATTAATCAGGAAGTGTAATAGCTCACTCTGAGTAAGGAGACTGAGATTTATATGAAGTCAGTAATTATATGTACCCTGTTAGCTGTGGAGAGAACAGTATCAGACAGGTGACATTTTAGAGATAATAATGACTTTTAAAGCACTTGTTCAGTTATGTGTTCAGAGTTCTTGAATCATTGCCACTCCTTAATGAGATATTTATAATTTATATGAAAATTTTGTAATTTTTTTCCACATAAAACAATAATCATATCTGTGCATCGGGCTGCATTTGAAAGGAAGGAATAAATTCCAATCCACTGTTAGATATATTGCACTGTATACGTATGTTAAGCTGCAAGTATTACTTCAGAAATCCTACATATTTTATCCTCCATCTGGATGTCAACATTGGAGCCAAAGCAGCTTTAAATACTAGAGAATGAAGACAGATATGTATCAAGGTGCAATTCTTTTGGAAGGAGTCATCAGCAGGAAATGTCATCAGCACTCTTCTCCTGTTGATTTGGTAGAGGAAATAGAGTCTCCACAACCTTTCCTCTGTGGGAAGCGTCAGGAGAGACACCTCCTGTCAAGTAATGGGCTTTTGGTTGATGTCTCTTCCTGAGTCTTTGCCTCAATGCTCCTTCTCTTTGTATTTATCTGTTAAATACTTGCCTTTTGTGTAGCTGGTAAGCACGTGCTTGTGGGAGACTGGAAGTGTACATAGCTCCCATAACTTCAAGAAAATTGCTATAATCTGATATTCAGCCCTGTATTACTTCTCAGAGTTGCTGGCATTCTAATGGCGTATTTTGGGGCATTGTCTAAGTGTTTCCAGATTGCATATGTGGACTGTCTCAATATGTAACTTTAAAAAGATGCTCCTTTTTATAAAGTTACCCTGCTCCTGGGCATGTGTAAAAAAGCATATGTGGTATAATTTTTTTTTCTTTTTCACTTTTTAACACTTCAGCTATAAATGGAATCTCAGAAAAGTTCTTTCTAGGCTTGTTAACGTATCTGTGGGAAGTTCCTGACAAATTTCATTTGACTTTCTGTGACTTTTTTCCTTCCAGATCAGGCATGGTTCCCATAATTTCTTGCCCTGTAATAAACAAATATTGTTAATCTAAGTAAATCTGTGGACAGGTGGGGAATTCAGCAGAGTACAGAAAAAAAGACTTAAGCTTTTAAAGTAATGTATTGCATGTAAAGTAATGTATGTACAATGTATTGTAAAGTAATGTATTGCCTTTGATGTCATTGTCTTGCATCCACCTAATCCTTTCCTGCTAGAAGGAAAAATGTAGCTTGGAGAAGAAATAAACACATAAGAAAAATTTAGTTTGAGTGATCTGATGTAATGTTATTCCAAGCTCTTGTGACAATGGTCAGTACATAATTTTGGAATATGATCTAAAAGATAATGGTGAAATATTTTTAGTTACTAAAAACTCTAAAAATAGTAAAAATATAGTATCATTATCTTTAAGAGTGCTATTATTAAGTAGTGATATTTCTCCTTTGGGAATACTGCTGGCTATGCCTAGAATCAAGAAAGATAAAAGTTAAGCTTCATTGTGTATTGTTTTGGGTGCTTTTCCTTATAGATAAATAAAAAACCCAAATAGCAGCTCTGTTCTTTAGTTGCCGTGCTCTCCTCCTAACCACTCCTTCACCTCCAACAGATTCATAGTTGAAACTATACTGTGGAAGCCAAACACCAGTGCTTATCTGTGAGTTTGCCATGCCACCTAAAGTGCTTTTGTACAAATTCTCCATCGCTAGTGTACATTATTGTTTTGTACTCCCTATGCGTCATTTAAATACTAAAACCTAAACCTACTAAATCTACATGAAGATAGTTTGCCAGAAAGTGTCCTGACAGTTATGGAGTATTGGGACACATATAAACTTCTTTTTAAGTAATTTGCAGAGAGATTTTCATCTTTTCATGTTGAGTACTACCTTCTTTTAAAGAGGAGTCCTGTTCATTTCAACAGGAATATTTATGGGTCTCAGTCTTAGCAGAGAAGAGGTGCTTTTCTGTTGAAGTACCAAGCAATACAGTGTCATGACTTCTGAGCAACTTTATTTATTGCACCTTGATCCAGTCTAACTTATTAAGGCAGTAGATATAACTGCAGAGATTTTCCAATATATGGAAAACTCAAAGCTAGCTTCAATTGCCCTTATCACTAGAATAAATATAGGCATAATAGGTAAAATAGAAACACAATCGAAACGAAAGTCCTGTAAATTCTATGCTGAATTTTTCACTATCAAATGTGAAATAATAATTTATTACTCTAAGTCTCAGTTTGATAAATGAGTCATGATAAATGCATGACTACATTTTCAGCCCCTACAGAGTTGGGATGTATGTGTAACTAGTAATTATTGGAAACCATTCTGTGCTACCCTGTATTGAGGTTCATGGAGCATTCTGCCTCTTATTTTGTATATTTTAAAAGGAAGTGCATACTGTTAGTTCCTAAATAGAATATTTCAGGTGATAGCTTAGCCACCAGTGTTTGATGACCTAAAAATGTTCTAGGAGATTGAGAGGTTCACAGATAAGACGTGTATCAGTCAAAATTCTGAAAGGAATATGCTAATTTGTTGTTACTCAGTATATTAAGGATGGAGATGCTTTGGGTTCTTCTGTAGATACAACTTCTCTACAAGTCCATTGCTAAACAACAAGCAGATGCAGAAATGATAACTGCATATTGTAGCACTTGGTTTTCTTGTAAACCTTAGCACCAGGTCCCATTTCAAGTATTATTTCAAGAGAATGTAAACTGGCTAATTTGGAGGATCAGGAGTCTGGGAAACTAATTATATTAAGAACCAAAGCATGTCCAGTATTTCTTTTAATTTCATTTATTAGAATTTGGAAAGTACCCCAGCTGAAGTTTACAGTGCCAAATAATAAACTGAAACAATCATTTTGTGTGTAAAGCTTTACTTTAAAATGTAATTTATCATCAGAGAGAAGCTAGCATTAAAGTAGGTGGCATTTAGGTAGCCAAGAGGCTCTCATTAACCTTACAAGGAAGTCTCTCATAAATTTCTACATAGCTCTCTAACCACAGACAGAAGATCTAAATCTTACTCTGAAGTCTGGCTGAGATTTTGATAAGATGTTACAAAGATACGGATGAAAAATAAAATTACATGTCAAGCTGATCTTCAGAATAAAAAAAAATGTAGTCATATGCATTTAAAGTTAATTCAGTAGCTTCACTGAAAATTTGGTGATTTTTAAAGGTATGATAGAGAGAAGCCAGAGTGGTATAGAAAATTTCCTATTGGTATTTGATCATCTCACCCATTATATGGCAGCATAAGTGGGATTGCTGGATAAATGCTGAAATACTGGCATAAATAGACTCCATAAATACAGTAGGAATGCTATTTAACAGTTTATTTGAATATATCTGAGATATACTTTTCCATTTCCAGAGGAGAAATAGTTCAATACAGTCAACTGGAATAAAATTATTCTATTGATAAATTATACTAATTACCTTTTCAACTGTGCAGAACTGAAAAAAAAAAAATAGATTCTGTGAAAAACAAAACCAAAACTCCAGGTAGACTAATTTATTTAATCTCTGAGTCTAGACTGAATTGGCTACAGCTTTCTCATCAGATTCCCCCAAGTCAGCCATTATTGCACGGCTTCATTAGTGATAAGAATCTGGAGCGTTTTGAAGACAAGGCGTTTTACACTCCGTCATTTTAACTGAGACTGTTTCATTCACATTTTAGTGATTATGATGTACATTTCACAGCACTCTGAGGTATGAAAGCATGATTTTATAACTTTTATCTCTTCGTAGTTGTTGTGGAAACCTTTTAGAGCTGAAGAGTGCTGAAATAAGCAAGTGACCACAGACAATGCGAGAAGCCCAGGCTACAGCAGGGATTTGAATCAAAGACATGCAAGAGAAGGGCATGTTTTCTCTTAGTACCTATGATAAAATGAGTGGATTAGATGTGTAAAATGTAGGAAGCAACATAACCATTGTCTTCCTGCTCTTCCAATGAAGTTGGTAAACTACAAGTCCTAAGCTTTGCATTGCCTTTCAGGCAATTTTCAGACTTCCAGCTGTAACAATGCAATTTCAGACCCTGAGTTCAGTCACAGAGGTACCAGGAGAGGAAGATGGATACATGCACTTAGTGCTACTAGAAAGGGGAAAAAATAGTTAAAGGCCCTGGAACTGTTTGATTTTCCAAGTCGCACAATCCTGGAAATTGTTCATACTTCTTTTCCCTTTCCACGTTAAGAATATATACCCTTCGCTTGCATTACAAGATAAAATCCTAGGAAAGAGTGAATGCAGTAGAATATCAGGAAACCTGAGCTTGAAAAGTTACTGAAGTAGACTAATTTCCTTATAAGGAAGGGATGAAGATTGAAAAGTGAGCACAAATCAAAGTTCTTACCTCTGCTCCTGCTTTATGAGATATGAAGATGAATTCTTAGCCTGTGGTGAGACAAACAGCAAGAATCTCATTTAATGGAGCAGGATATATATCTACTTAGGGGGGAAATGTATATGATCTTTTTAGCTTCTCTATGACCAGATGTACAGAGGTCAGAGTCTGGTTAATAAATATTGATGAACACATTTTTACCTAAACAATGAATATATCCACACCATAGAAAGAATGTAAAGGATATGGATTTATAATTCCTTTGAGTTCAACTAAGTATTTTGAAAAATATTTATTAAATGCTGTTGGTTTAGTGTTCTTATTTTGTGGTTTCAAGGCAAATAAAGATTAATTTTGCCTTGCTTTATTTCTGCTTTATAGGTGCAACCAGCCTCTGCTTTGCTATGTCAGTAAGAAGTTACCTGTTTTATTCTACTAGAAGTCTCTCTGTTATATCTGTACATTCCTTTATGAAACAGGGTTTGTACTATATTTTTTTCAAGTTGTTACTTTCTTATTCAGTAGCTACTTTTCCTCTTTGACTTTTAAGCTGATTTATAGTATTACAAATATGAAAAAATGGCATGTTTCTACAGTTTCTACAGTATTTTTACTGTACTTAAAAAAAAAGTCTTCTCTGAGGATAGGCACTCACTTTATTTTATATCACAACATGTTTATTTTACTGTTTTGGGTTGTTTCCTTCTTTTCCTTTGTATGAGCATGTGATTTTTTACCTTCAGTATCTCCAGAGAACCTTTTGAAATGCCTTATAAAAATTTTAGTACATGATGTTCACTTTAGACTTCCCCCTTATCTATCTCTTCCAATTATCTCATAATGGAGCAGAGTGCTACAGCTCATAGTCTATTTATATCTGTCATTTGCTTCATTCGTAGTTTGTTCCCAGGCGAAATCCAACTTGTAGATCTTGGCATGGGTGCCATTTATTCTTTTTTCATCTCTTGTTGACATGCTAACTAGTACTTATATTTTTGTCATTCTCGATGCACATTATGAGAGTATTTTGGTACGCCTTTTGCTGTGGTTTTATTTACCTGCTATTTTTAACTTTACTCTTATCTATAATACTGTGGTTACAAAATATGTCAACTCAGTGTCTGGCATTGGAGCCTAGTCACTGTAGGGAAACAGAGCAGCATAGGATTCCCCTCTCAAAAAGAGTGAGGCAGAAGTCAAAGCAGTGTGCAGCGAGTAGATGGGGCACAGGATCACGATGTATAAATCAAATATGAATTGAACAATGAAAAATCCAGGATACTGAACTGCCCTTAATCTGGAAGATGTATGACACTTGAGAGACACTGTAAAGGGTTTTGAGGTTGGCTTGATTTTTTTAAAGACATTTGAAGACAGCAAACATGAAAATGGAAGAATGAATGCAGGAAAAATTGCTGAGATGACAGCAAGAAATGGAACACAGCCTTCCTCTGGGCAGAACAGTGGCTCGATAGCCTTCATGTGCAGATATGTGTTTGTGCAGTAGGGTGGGACAGGGGATTTAGCTATTGACTCTGGGTAACTGCAACTTCTCCAGAATCAGTTTAGCACAAAAATATGACCCGTAAAAGCCTCCTTTTGGGAATACTGTGTTTGTGCATCTTCTTACTTGTACGTCTGACTCGCACTTCTGACTATGCCTGTAAAAGGATCAATTTTGATTTTATAAACACTGCAAATTGAAATAGGGAATAATAGAATGCTTTATTTTAGTAAGCTAGCAGTGTATAATGCTGTTTCAGTTGATGGTGTAAATTTATACAGCTGAAATTTAAGATTCTAAGTTTTCTAACTGCCATTGTTAAAAGGATGAAAGCTCTTACAATATATTTTTTTTTCTTTTTGGCCAGCCATATTTGTCTTTGCTCAATTAGGTTTCTTTTAAAATTGAAGAGTGTCTGCACAAAGGCAGACTTAGTCTGTTACTTAGCAGATTGAACTGGTCTGTTTGGTCATTTATTTAGCAGACAGTGGTAAGTGATAAGAGGAAATAGTGTAAGAGCAGAGCAAGTAACACACTGTTGCTTATTTTAATATAGCCTCATTCTGGTATACCCCTTTTTTGAACATTTCCCTCCATCAACACTTATCTCATTTCCACACATTTCCATATTATCTTAATTTTGTTCTTACCATCAACATAGTTATTATTGAAACAAGTCATCAGCATTTTCCCAGTGATACCCAAGTAGTCCAGATGCTGTGTTCTGAAGTGCTAAAATATGCTCTGGAGCTTTTGTATTAGTTAACATTTACAGGCAGTGTCATTAAGGAAAGGTTGCAGAGAAACATCTGTAGCATCTTAGACAGGAGTAACTTGTGTTTGTGAAAAGGGCTTCAAATGGATGATTAGTAGCATGGTCAAGTAATGAGGTGATACGTTCTGCATAAACTACCTCTATGATCGCAGTTAGGAATGCAGTTCCATGAACATCACCCAGTACAATCGTGGAGCAGAGCTTTTGGTTGTTGTCTCCTCATCCATCCTTTCTTCCCATTATTTTGTTTACTTGGACATCTAAGAATTGGTCCATTAACTTGTGGCAGCAAATTTCTGCTGTCTTTTACACCAATACGAGGTAAGCATAATCACTGTAAGTCAAACACTGCAAGTCCACTAGGGGCCTGCCTTTTCCACTGTCCTGGAGTGCTTGCTCCTGCTATACCTTTGCATTAGGTGTAAGAATCACAACGATGAAGATAAGTCTGATCACCAAACTGATCCGATTGAAAATCTCCAAAGGAGAGAATATAAACAGTCTCCAGTTAGAGCAAAGTCGCAGTCAGACTAATCTGGAAATCACCCATTTGTAAGGGTGTGAGCAGAGACACTTTCCCTCACTTGTACAGATGGCAGCTTCTTCCACTGGTCATAAAACAACATCCTAACTTGACAGTGTGCCTACTGCTGACTGCCAACAGTCAGCACAACCTGATTTAGGTGATTTGGAGTTTGTATCTGGTTTGTACACAAATCTGTGCTGGTGGTTTATCTGGTAATAAGCAAATCAAGTGTTGGTTGGTCAGTACTGATAGATTTAATGATAGCTGGCAAGCAATTGCAGTGTTGAAAGCAGTGAACTACGTGTTCATAAATAAACAACTGTCTAGTTCCAAACATAAATCAAACAGCTACAGCCTCTGTAAACTAAAAACTGCCAAAATGACAGTCCTGGAAGCCTGATAAATATCAAACAGATGATTTAGTGAAGGCATGCAGCTGACTATTCCTTAATGATTTTGCTGCTTCTGCAGGGATCCTAAATCTACACTTATAAAAGAGTCCATGCTGAACGCACACACACACACACACCACACACACACCACACACACACACGTACACACACACACCACACACACACACGTACACACACACACCACACACACACACCACACACACAC
>VZTF01004042.1:1098533-1369705 GCA_013397755.1 Cnemophilus loriae
CCACCCACCCACACACAAACACAAACACACACCCACACCCACATTTCCCAAGTTATGTATACCCTTGCCTGCAAGTTTATCAGTCATACACCTCATGTCCTGAACCCCTCTTCATTGCCAGACTCTGGCAGCAGCTCTCTAATAGCGAGCTCAAACCAAAGCCCAAGGCTTGGCCTCTCCTCCTTTCAGGGCTGCTCTTTGCTTCTCTGCAGGAACTTTGTTCCCCTCTGTTCCAGCAGCCTGAGCCCGATGACACTGTGTACTTGCTACTACAGACACTGAAATCCTGGGCAGCTGCTTTTATTTGCCACATCATAAGGCTTTGCTACTGCTGCCTCCAACCTGTGCATAAGCCTTACTGTGGTGATTGCTCTCTATGACTCCTTTGTAACAATTGTTTCTCATGTTTTTATGTTTCTGTTTGTTTATTTTCTAGTTGTGAGGTTTTTTTTTTAAGACACAACTGGAGAAATAATAAGTGCTATCATTTTGGCCTTTGTGGATTACTGCTGCAATAATGATTTGGACTGTCAGACTTCTATTTACACTCTGTTGCACTACAAGGCACCTGTCTAGCACAGTTTTCAGGCAATTTCTGTGGAGGTACAATAATCTTGTCAGTCCTATATGAATAAACATGTTTACATTGCTACATAGATATGTACAAGAAGTTACCTTCCACATAGCACAGAACTCAGCCAGCCTTGTTTGTGCTGTATGAGCTGCTCTGAGCAACTCTGCTGCAGAGGGCCCTGGAGAGCAGCTTTGGCACTTATTCCACACTCATCATATCCCTCTCCGGAGGGGATGAGGAGGTGACAAAGCAAACTGCGGTGACAGCTGAGGGGTGGCAAGAGGAAGTTGTGAGGATTAGGGAGGGGAGGAAAGGAGTAAGTGGCAAAGGTGGTAATAGGGAGTGAAATTGAGGACTTTCCTTCCTTTGCGTCTCCTGAGCTGAAGGAAACGGCCAAGAGGTCAAATAATCAGAGAATCAAAGATGTGTGTACCACAGGTGTGGAGATGCACACACAGACTACGGATGGGAGCACTGGAGACTAAAACTTCATTCTGGTTAAGTAAAGTATGCGAAGGTTATTGTGTGTCAGGAATTTAACTGCTTACTTTCCTGTGACTTGGCAGTAAGTCCACTGGTTTCTGAAAACGTAGGTCGGACCTGGATTGCCTTTGCAGAACGGGCACAAGTGAGTTGTAGACTGAGTACCAAACTTTCATTGGAGATGAATTTTACCTGCAAGATTCTTTTCTGCAGCAGAATAAATAGTTTTTGAGGGAATTACGTGAGCCAGGTTTTGAGGCATCATGTTATTATCACATTACAGGAAATACAGAAGGCACATTCTGTTTTAATTGGGTCAAAAATCCCAGGTAGTACCAAAATTGAAATGAAAACAGAACTATACTTTGGCTGACGAATGCATTTTCCGTGCAAAAACTGAGTCTATATTCTAGTTAAAGAACAGTAAAGGAAATATAAAATAGAATTACCTCATTGAACAAAACAATTTTCAGAGGGAAAAAAGGACGTGTTTTTGAGATGACATGTTGACATTTCTATCTTAGAACATTGCACGTCTGAAACGTCTCTCCTTGTGAAATGTTAATCAGTAAGACTCCATACAAGATCATGTAAATTCACACTGAATGCTGTAGTTTAAGACCATTTTTCATAAAGTTCCATTTCCTTTCGGGTAGGTGCAGCTAATACTCCCCTATAATTTACTATGTCATTGGTAAAAATGTAGATTAACTTACTAAATCCCAATACTTGAGTTTGGGAAAAAACCCCAAACCCAAAAGCCTTTGAAATTTGTTTTTCTGCCTTGATATAATTATACTGTGCATTTGTTTCAGGAAACACTGCATAAATTGTTGTCTATAATTGAAGACTGCCAATTATAACTAGCATAATACAGTAAAAAAGAACAAAAGAAGAAAAGCCAGCAAACAGAAGTAATAATAGAGCAGACAGTGACAATAAAGAGCTGTGGAATTATATTAGAGTCAATGTATAGATATGCTCTATTGAATCTCACATTGACCTCCCAGTTTTATGTAAAATACAGTGTACAGTTGAAATAGAAAGAAAATTACCTTCATTTTGTGAGAAAAATACCAATTAAATGCTTAAAGCAATAGGAAAATATATAGTTTGAATATTTTTACTATTTGATTATTTTACTCAGCTCTAAGTGAATAGAATATTCCATTAATCTCAGTGTGCATTGGATCAAACCCACTAGGAAGAGGGTTCTGATTTCAGGTAACCTATTAATAAGTCATATTTAAAATCATATTTTACACTTGGTCATGTGATATTTAAAAAATGACAGATTTGGATTCATTCACAAAGTTTTTTTGTTCCTTATTTTAATTTTTCTATCCATCTGCTTTTTACTTCTCCCTTCTGCTGCGTTTTCAGAAAACTAAATCTCTTAATTTCAAAGTAAAAATAAAACTGGGATTAGCTATCTAATCTGTGAGGATACGATGTACAGACAGCTCTCAGCATTGCTCTACTTGCTGTCTTTGAAAAGATGAAATCCTGAAAAGTAAAAGATAACTTACAGAAGAGGAGTAACAGAACAGAGACATTTGTCTTACGGATGAGAAGTAGAGTTTAAGTGAATAGTGATTTGAATTTCTGTGGTAATCAGGCTAACTTGAGTCACTTGCAAGGGACCAAAATGAGAAGAGTTTGCTCAGCATATCTTTAATGTCAAGACATGGGCTTATCCTTTCTCTCGTTAATTTGAGACCTAAGTTCACGCAGTGGATTTTGCTGGTTTAAGCTCTGGACTATTACACCTACAACAAAAAAACCCCAAACCAACCAAACCGAAAAACAAGCAAAGATGGCACATTTCATTCACAGGTATTTCTTTATATGTAAGAAAGGTGTGTGGACCTGTAAACTGCCATATCTAAAGTAAGCAATCAGTCTCTAAGATTTTTATTCATGTAATTCTTTAGACATAACAAAATCTACCAGAACAGTCTAAGGCTGTTATTTATCTGAACACCTGTTTCTATCTTTATCTGGATAATCTCCATGACAATGTCCCTCATCGTGTTTACTGCTTGCTTTATAAGAGAAAAGTGTTAAATGGGGAGCAAAGTGACTCAAAACCTATTAAAATAAAATCTACAGGGAAATAACATCACATGTTAAATGTTGGGGTAGGAGTGACTCAACTTCATCATTACCATCCATCTATTTTGGACATACAGTGGATATTTTCACAAGTGGTCACCATTAAGTTTCTGTTGGGCTTGAGGAAGAAGTCTTTTTAAGGGCCATGGCACCAACACTGAGATGCCCATTGGCATTTAGGCAGTGCTGCAGAGTTTATTTATTAAAGCTTTGATATTTGTTGGCTACCCTAATGTGCAGTAGTGGAAGTAGACTGAAAGTTGATGAAATAATTCAAGAGGAGAGTAAAGGTAAACATCTCAAAAGACTGATTTCTTAAAGTCATGAAATGATAACTTTAAGAGTAGTAAAGTCCAGAGTCTGAGTTACAATTCCAGATGGTGCGAGTGTAAAGATATGTTGAAAACAAAAGTCTGTGTAGGGAATTTGAGTGAAGAAAAAATCCTACAAGTGAGACTGTGTGCCATTTCCTCAATGTTTTCAAGTCAAATAGTGAAACTGTGTAGTCCATAGAGGAAGAAAGAAAGGGTGAAATCTGCAAGGAACTAGAGAAAAGGAACTGTTGAAGAAGGGACTGGAAATTTTCTTAACATTTGGATGGAAGAACAGAAGAAGGAGGAGGTGGAATGAGAGGACTGTGGACAGTAAATTGTGGATACTGAGCATGCATGAAGTAGCAGGGAAAAGGTTTCAGAGGACCAAAGAAAGAGATTGGGGGCAAGAAGGCAAATAGATGGAGGGCTACCAAAGTCCTAAAACTACCCCTGACCCTGCAGACTGTCTTCAGGGTAGACGCAGGGGTTTTTTTGAGAGAACAAGAGTCTTACTGAGGTAACAGTTAATTGTCAATATTACAATATACAGAAGTTTGGTAAGCAAAAATAAATAGCTCCAAATGAAAGGTGTTCAGTGATCAGCATTAAAACACTGTAGTAGAAAGTACTGTTAAATTGTAAATCAACAGCTTGAGGCATGTTGTTACTCTAAGAACGGTAATTTCTAATTCATTTGTACAATGTGTGTGAGATGCTCATGCAAACTGCCTGACCCTGTGTGTGCCTCACTTATCGTGGAGAGGACAGGGAGAGTGCTGGAGCTGCGGGGAAGGATCTTTGTTTCAGAAGATCAACAAGTGACAGGGACGAGCAGTTCTGATACAGAGGAACAGAGCACAAAAGAATAGCTTGCAATGGGTTACTTTGTATTTTGATCCTAATGCTCTAATATAGAGTTAAACCCAGACTGACAGAAAGGAGTTACCACAGAACGCTTGATTTCAACAAGTTCATTTCAAGTCTGTTTTTGACCAGTAGTTGCCACTATTATAAAAAGGAAAAAAAGCAACAAATTAACCTTTCTGCTCTTCAGGTCTGGTTAACTGGCACAACTCCATAAAACTGAACAGTGCCTGGAATCAAACTCATGGAGCATATCCCATTACTCAGAGTTCTTTGACATTCAGACTTACCAGTAAAAAAGCCTTGCATAATGGATTTTCATTGCAGCAGCTCTGTGCTGTATATATCCTACATGTGAAGTATTTTTGCTCAGAAGTTAAAAAGAGCTATTTTTACATGCAATAAAAACATTTTAAAATATCCATTTCCTCACCTTGTATGGGGAAAAAAAAGAGAAAAAGTTTAAAAAAAGTTCTACTAAATTTATCAAGCATCTTCCTTCAGTGATTTTCTTTCAAACTTTAGCTTCAAAGTGCACTATTTCTTAATGCATCATTTACATTTGTTTTATTAACTTTCTCACCTTAGCTAATAGATTTGCAACAGAAAAGTATATTTGCAGCAAAAAGTCAAGTGTGTGAGGGAAACTACTTAGAGATTTCTTTTTCCCATGGTAAAGCATCATAGTATTTTCTTCTTAAAGAAAATTTCTAATGACAATTAATACAGATTGCAAATTCATTCTTTTTGTTACTGCACCATTATTAGAATTGTGAATTCTTGACAGATTTTCATGAGTGCAGGAATGAGATAATAATTTCCTTTTTGAATGTGCAAGACTGTGAATTGGGAATTTAAAAAAAAAAAAAATCATTAATTGATTGAAAAGCATGCATAGTCTACCCGCCTCTGATTCTTATCTCTTGCTATTAGTCTTCCCTTAAAAATCTTTCCCTCAAAGGAATGAAAAAATTAAGATATTTTCCACAGAAACGTTTGAAAAGTAATGTCATTTCCTCTCTCTATTGCTGTAATATTAAATTGTTGCCATGGACCTGTATCAGTTTCACAAAGACAGTTTTATGTAACTGAGGCCAGCTGATTGCAAACAGGAGCATGAACCTGGCCACAATCAGATTTTAAGATACATTTCTATTTATATCCATAAAAATATAGACACACATATACTATTTAAATTGTAACAAAGATAATTTTAATTAAGGGCTGAATTTTTTAGCATTTTGATGTTTGAACATATAAGTAAAGGAAAAGTTTGTCTTGACATTGAAGGTATTTTTTTGTGGTTGCAGGTACAAATTTTTACTTCGTGCAACCTGAAAAATTTGGTTTGGCCAGTTTTCTGACACTGTCTTAGTTTTGTTTCAATCAAAGCACTTATGGAAAGGAGACACTAAAAAGAATTTGAGCACAAGATACAGTTCTAATCTCTAAGGCTATTTATGCATCCTTAATCTTTTATTTTATAACTCGTTATTAACTCCACTCATGCTATTTCTGTCTTCATTAATGCAGAGAATTATGTACAGTGACACTGATAACAGCTGGTATCTATAAATCTATTAGTTCTGTTGACATCCAATTACATAATCAAGTGAATATATGTATGTCTGGAAAAACATCACTAAACAGTTTAACTCAGATTCACTGATATAAAAGGGAGCTTCTAAATAAAAATACCTGTGGAACCTGTGTTCTGTCGTGTAGTTTCCCAGTGTGAGATATCATAAAGAATCTACAAGACAATATTACACAAACACAGTTCTGTAGAGACCTTGAAAATATCTATTGGTTTGTTCTTAATAAACTGATAAAAATCCCCATCAGAAAATGACTTTATACCTGTCAGTTTTAAGTACTCTGCACTTGTTAGAATCATCTCTAAGAGAGTGCAGGACCATATTGCAAAAGCTAGATTTCATCAGCACAGTGCATGGCAAACACCTTCAGTAAGTGTGCTTACTGTGCTGCTAAAACAAATCAGAGTTCTGAGTGTTTCAGAACTTGCAATACTTCAAGTAGAAGTGTTACCCATGACAGTCATCCTTAAAACACATTAAACCTTTTAATGAAAGCTATAAGAAAAAAATGTCTATTTCCTTTTTTATTGCAGTAAAATAAGATCTGGTAATAGCAGTTCATTTTAGCACTTCAGGTGCTTCATTTGTAAGCACCCGTCTATACCCTACATAATAAGCTTTCAGGTTTGAAATCTTAACAGGATTTCACATATATTGAACTGGCAAATCCCAATTAAAAAAACTCCATATTCTTTTTATATTACAAGGCTGTCTTTGTAGGAAAAATATGAGATGTCCTTTTCTAAAAAGATGGATTTAAATAAATGTAAGTATTTTTCTTCAGATTGGCTCTGTTTGTACACTTTATACCTTTTCTTGATTCCAACATCAATAAATAGTAAGCATAAACATTTACAGCTCTTGGCACGCATGTAGTGAGAAATGCAGCTCATACTTTCATTTGCGAAGTGATTATTTCTGCCAAATCTGTTTTTTAACATGAAAGAAAGACAATTTGTATCTTTGAGGGTGCAAGATAATACTGTTACTATAGTGAAGTGTGGCTGTGGGGTTAGAATGACATTGTAAATAGTAATGGAAAAATGCAGGAAAAATGAGTTAAGCAGCCAGAGCGCAGACAGACTGGTCCCAGTGTTTTACAGCCGCCAGCAGTGCTCTGCATTAGTGTCCTTGACAGGAATAAGGATTTTCCTGCTATACTTTGTATTACATTAACATGTACTACTCAAATTGCATCTTAACTGAATTATAACAATGCAGTGTGTACTTGGACTTGGGGTACTTCAAGATGCTTCTTACAGTTTGAAAGATTTGAAATATTTCAGTGACATCACTGTTCTTTGTGTTTAAACTAGTGAAGACCACTACCAATGGTACTGGATTTTAAAACAATTAAGAACACCACACTATGTTTTCAGGACAACCATATAACTTCAGTAGTTTTTGCCTCAGGTGCATCAGGTATTTGTGCATTTTCAGCACAGCTGAAGTGAGAGTCAGTAAAGCATAAGACTTGTTCTTTTAACTTCCAAAAGCAGCTTTTTATGGACTATTCAATGCCAACTACATGCACTGAAAAATTCTGAAAATATTAACTGACTGCAAAAATAAAATCCTTACATTCATCAAACGTTTCTGTCTCTGTAACCACCATCAAGGAATAGCATTTTAATCCTTCAGCTTGACTTCCCGCTGCTTAGGGTGGACTGTCTTTTACAGGAAGATAAACATGTAGCACAAATTGTTGAAACTACACTTTCAAGTTACACTATAAATACAGAATAAACCCAAATCTATTCTGTAAGCCAGATGATCTGCATGTACATGTACTATCATCCTGATCTGCATGGTGGGCCATTTTGTCAAAACCATTTACTTGGAATCAAATTCCAAATATCCTGCAACACAGTAATCAAGTTTTATATAAGTGTGTCACAAGGAATTTCACTCCCTCACTTGAAACATCCTTAATAACTTGTACTAATTAAGTCCAGAAAAAGCTTGTTCAAGCCCTTCACCACTACTGCTGTGAAATATTCTCAGTATTTCAATGGGGGATCAGAATTTATTTTTTGTGGGTTTCCAAAATCCTCCTTTTCTAGGCTACACTTCATAGTGGGAAAAATACAGAAAAGAGCAAATACTTGAGGTAAAGTATTAACCCGTAAAAGATTATAAGAAACATTCAAGTAGAATGAGTGTTCTCCTTAGAAATAAAAAGCAGAGTCTTGGGAAAGAGCAGTATCTGGAGATTTCTGTCCTTGCCAGGGGCTCCTTCAGCCAGTCATAATTAACTTTACTGAGTAAATAGCAACTTTCAAGAAACAAAGTGAAATATTCTCTGGTAGCCAGAGTATCAGGAGAGTACATTGATTACAGATGCGTGATAATGTATGTCCTGCAAATGTAGAAGGCCACTACAGTTTTACTTAAGTTTAAAAAAGTCTGGGGAAGGAAAAGGAGCCCCAGAAGTGGCATTAGCAGCATTCATAATCCATTTTGCCATGGAAACTGCTGCACTGTGGAATCCCGGTCTGCTGTGAGCACAGGTTTCTAAGAAAAGCCAAGTAGATAGCTGTTAGAAGGCTATCAGAGCAATTCATAATGCTGGTGATAGGAGGGTGATTAGCTCCCACATCCTTTTTCCTCTTTACCATTAAATCATGGCCTACTGTTAACATGTTGCTTTTTCACAATAAGCGATTACTGAAATTTTCTTACCAAAAACTGAGAGATTAATTTAGAATGTGTAGAAAAACAAACAAACAAAAAAACCAACCCCCACCATGCATCTTTTCAGTAACGTCCCTTACTTCAATAGCTTGTGCCACTTTATTTACCTCCTGAAATATATCCGTGAAGATTGAGTATATACACTTAGCATGTGGCAGCTGCCAAATCATCGGAGATGTTTCCCACTAAAACTGTCACTGCATTAATGACTGTAAGTACCTTGGAAAATAGATTCTGAAAAATAAGGTTATGTTTGTGCTTCCTCTGAATAGGAAGCAGTGTAATTACCCATCCTACAAGGAACGCTACAATAAAACACACCAAAGGCAATGACTAGTTAAAATTAACTGACTTCACTGAGTGAATCACAGAGCCTTCTTTTTATGACCCTGTCCTACCTTAGCCTGATATGCCTAAACTTCTGGTAATAAGCAAGCATGAAGAAGTCACATTGCCTGAGATGCCACCCATTCTAAGGCCATAAGTAAATAACCTTCCAATTCCGTAAGCGTACAGAAATATATGGTATAGACGACTATTTGAGAGACACTACAGATAACAGTATATTCTACAAAAATTGTTTCAGCAAAAGGCTTCACATGCAAGAAGGGAAAAACTAAAGTCAGGATTCCACTAGAAAAATATAACTACATATAAAACCAAGTAGGTGAAGTACAGTTATCTGATGAAAGAAAAGACTGCTGAGAAGAATTGCTGAAATAAAGTTCAAGCATGCTTATGAACAGAAAACATACATGCAGCTGTGCGAAACGTGATGATATACAGAGAAAGGGAGACGTAGGGAAGTAACTCACTTGTGTGATGTTACTTTATTCTTTAGCAATAATAGACCTCAAGCTGAGGTCTGCCTTCTCAGGAAGGCACAGATATTGTGCTGGGGTAGAGATTCATTGCTGGCAGAGAACTGGCTTGGGGAGGAGATTCAGTAAGTTGGCAAGAGCAGGGACTTCAGTGAGAATGAGACTAATGCTGCTCTCAGCTTCCAGCAAGCGCTAGAGCTCCATAACTCTGGAACAGCCTGAGCTTTTCTACAGACCTAATACACACCTTCATCACTGGCTAGTCCCTGCAATAGTTCTCTATTCTAGTCTGTATAACTTTTGCATGAGTGGGACTCAGGCTGAACTGAGGGACAGAAAAATGAAATATACTCAGGCAGATTTGAGGGGAATGGAGGAAAGATGCTCCTGTTGCTTTAATATAATCAGGAGGAGAGTTATTTTCTGGACAATATTGTGTGATTGCAACATAATTTTGCTTTCAGCTCTCAGTATTTCATGGTGACAAAAAACAAAGTTCAGAAAGGGTGGTTTTGTTTGGTACATGAGTACTTGATTATAAGTAAATACAAACAAGTGGACTGAGACATGAACACTTAACAGAGATGTGAACAAGATAGAAAAAAAGAATCATTAAAATGTCACGTTTACAGGAGGGGAGTTAAACTGAGATGGAAGGCTTAACCTGGACATCAAGGAAATATGAGAATGGTCGTCCAGTGAAAATCCCAAAAGCATAGAGCCTTCTTATTTCACAGTGTAGACTGTCCAAGTAATAGGACAGGATTCTGCATGGAGGGGGGATAAATGAAAGGGCTTCTGCTTGGTGGTGGTGGGGGTTTTTATGTTTATTTGATTTGGGTTTTTTTTAAACTTTCAACATTAGTTATTCGAAGCCAAGGGAGCTTTTGGCTGAACACTCACTATATGTCCCTCCAGTTTTATATCAAGAATAGAGGATTAGAGAAACAAATTATTTTGAAATATTGGTTTATTATATTTCAAAGCCAATCCTAATACTTTCTTTTTTATTATTTCAGGGTGCAAGTTGAATTCTATATGAATGAAAATACATTTAAAGAGAGGCTAAAGCTCTTCTTCATCAAAAACCAAAGATCAAGTAAGGATTAATTAGATTAATTTCTGTTAAGCATATTTGTGATACTTTAAGTAAAATCAAATTCAGTTGAAGGCAACAGTGAAGTTATTGTTAATTTTCTTCTCAGTTAAAATATTTCAACTTGAAAATAATGTGCTTTTCATGCAGGATCAAACAATTAGTGATGTCACAAATTGTTAAATAAAATCATGATTTTATTTCTGTGTCATGATCAAGTTGACTAATTTGCATTGATCTGGCAGCAATGCTCATTGACAAGTCATGACCTTGTGACTAGGAAAGCAAAGACACTTAAGATGGTAAAGGAAAAAAGCTGCAAAAGTACCTAGCTTTTTGAAGTGTTCATTTTATTAAGTATTCCTAAAATTTCAAGCTTTATCTGCACTCAAAAAAAAAAAAAAATTTGGAAAGGGGACTACTGGGGATGGGGTACCTCAGAAATGTAGTCCTTGTCATTAGCCTATAGCCTAGCTTAAATATACCTTCATTGACATATGTGCTTGAAGTCAGCGGCCATCATGGAAGGGAATAATTTGGAGGAACTCATATATTAATCTTTTTAAATACATCCATGCAGCTGGTCCAGGGGGATGGAAACAAGGCATATTATCCAGTCTTGGTTACAATAGTGGAGTTCATAGGTCAGAAGAGCAGTAATTGACCTCAATTTTCTTCTGTAGCAGGACTGAAGTTACCTCTCTTTGCTATTCATATGTAAAGAACTAAAATTACAGTAGGTTTATACATAAAGCTTTTAGTCTACAAAGAATACATTTTGTCCTTTGTAATACAGTTGAAATTGTTTCATGGTTTTGTGTCTGGAAAATGACAGAAAAGAAAGAAATTTTTTTACGTCCCAGTCTGAAAATACCCAGACAAACAAAACTGGGGAAAGTAGATCAAGCTTTCAAAAATTAGGTATACCAAAAAATCTTCTATCTGTAAGAGCTAGTAGTAAATAAATACTAGTTTTACATCACAGAACTTGACATTTTTATTGGCTAAGCTTCTTTTACTTTCCAAGTGTAGCAAGAAAAATATTCCCCTAAAAAGAAAGAAGGAAAAAAGGCACCGGGCTGTGAATAACTGATATTTTCAGTAGGGGCTTTGGAATTAATTGCTGGTTTTTAGCTAGAGAATCAGGTTTAACAAAGCTTCTGGAGGTTCATCCATGGGGAATGCATTACTTACTACACTTAGCTAGACACACATGGGAAATTCATCTTAATTCAGGTGCCTAAATAGCACAGGAATGATGTGGATAGCCATCAGAGCACTGAATTAAACAAGAAAAATCCTCAAGCCAAAGTAGTCAGTATTAGTAAGTTCAAGCACTCCTTCTGCTTATGCAGATCTTGGTTCTTGTCCAAATACTCAGAACTGGAATCTTGCAAAAGAAGGTCTCCAAACCCCTGCTGCTGACACAGTAACCTGTCACTCAGTCACGTCCTCAGTCCTCATCCAGTCCTCCATTGAAACAGGAGGAGTCTCTTGCCCAGAGGTATCAGGGAGCTGAAAAAGAAAGATAATAGATTTTAGTCAGTGTTCAGTGAGAGCACTGAAAACCTTCCTTCACATATTAAAGATGGGCTTGCTGTCACTGAGAAAATAATTGTCAGTAGGATCAGCAAATTTTTTGGATAGCTTAACTAAATCAAACCTGTTCACCAAACAGTTTTTGATAATATCAGATGGTTTTGCCAACCAGAGCAGTCAGCTCTAGAATTTACAAGAATTTTCTATGGAATACTAGCTGATCTAAATCACATATGGGCCAGTAACTTGAAATATCAACTGTTTTATTAATTATTATCCTGCTTAAACTGATAAAACAAGCTTTCATCCATATCTCATGTCAATCTAGTTTCCACTCAATCTTCTGCAAGCAAATGTCTCATCAAATTCAAACAATGTATGAAAAAATATCTTACAAAGGTGTCACTCAGCACCCTCCCAAAAAAAGAAAAAGAAAAGAAAAAGAGAAAATGACATAGTCATACAAGCGTGACTTGCTTGTACTTGCCAAGACCCCACACTGCATTATCATGGCCAACAATAAGTCTCAAAGGGAAAAAAATAAGTGAAGTTTCAAGTCAGTGAAGAGGGAATAAAGGATAACTATCACTAGGATATGAATTATTAAGAGTATATTTTGGTTTAGCTCCTAAAGCCAGCTGCCACTGAAATGATTTTGCTGAAAATCAACAATATATTAGTGACTTATGAGAAAGGAATAATGGGAGCTGATTCTAAAATCCTCACTCGTCACTCTGTTTAGACCAACTATAATAATATAATAATATAACGTATCACTCTATACTTCTAAATGCCTGCAAAAACAGCAAATACTTCTTTAAACTGAGAAGGAAGTGTTAAGATTTGACATAGTTATATTTAGTTCACGAAACAAATAGATTTTGAACTGTTATTATCAATTCTTTTAAATAAGATAAGAGTATGTAACAACTTTTTTTACATAGACAGAGTAAATGCTTTTCATTATTATAGGTATTAACATAATTAATTGTATGTAATTATAGAATTAATTTTATGTATTAATATATAATTAATATTATGTGTATTAAAAACACATAACTGCATAACAGTGCATGATTGATGGCGCTGAATACAAGTTTCAGGCACCACTCATATTTAAAATATAGAGATATTCTGTTCAAATGACCCTGCTACTTGAGCAATCTGGCTCAGAATGGAGAAAAAGAAATTAAGTCAAGCAGGCCATGTTGATCCATTGACAGCATGTGAAATACAGAACAAAAATAGACAGGAAGCAAACAAATATGAAATGCTTCTTTTGTAACAGAATAATAATTGAAAACCTCTTAAATGGCTTCTGTAGTGTTTGTTCCCCTCCTTCCCGCATTTGAAATCCTACATGTCCACCATAGCGGAACACATGCATGGCTTCCAACTCACAGACAAATTCCCAGCTAGGATGCTGCAGAATCTTTCTACCAGAGAAAAAATGCATTTGTTAGGCTTGCATTAATTATCCAAACTTTAGCAAGGGTGACTACGTATGTTACTAATGGCTGAGGCACACAGGGCAAGGAGAGGTGACCCAGGATAGACTTGAAGCCTGTTCTTCCATATTTATATGTTAATAACTCACCCAATCACCTGTGATACAGAAGCTGTACTTTGCCTTGCTTTATAAACAACCTCAGTCACGAAATGCACTCTCCACAGATGCTGACTGGAAGCCTTAGATGAAAGCATGGCTGGTTTGAAAACCCTGCCTCACCTTCTGTGGGAAACAGCCATTCCTATGGAGATACCCAGAGCCTGAGTTCCAGACCTATCAGAACTAAGATTTGAGAGTTAAGGGTTTAGGGCAGCAGGCTGGAGCATCAGTTCCCTGTACTGATGTAGCTTTTGATCAGAAAAGAACCATTTTCTTTTGGCATTTAAACCAACATCATTTCAAAGGATGATTAGAAACCAGGCTGTTATCAATGTAGAAAACAAGTGTTTCACACCAAGAATAACATTTACACAGCTAAAAAGCAGGAGAAAAACAACAGACTTCTATACTTGCCTAAGAAAGTTAGACAACACAAAACTGGTAGGCTTTTTTTGTTTGTTTAGGATTAGGGGGTTTTTTAAACATTATCTGCTTTTCTAGTTGTAATAGCCTGGTTGTTAGGGCAACCATTCATATTCCAGCAGACTTCTACAAAAGGGTTAGGACAAACAAACAATTCGTGTCTTCTTCAGCAACAGTTCAAAAAAGCTGCAAATAAGGATCATAGCACTGACCAAGTCAAATAATAGGATGACACACCCACACCCACCCTCTCTCTCTCTTTCTTTCTTTCTTTCTCTCTCTCTCCTTCCCTCCCTCTCTTCTTTCTTTCTTTCCTTCTTTCTTTCTTTCCTTCCTTCTTTCTTTCTTTCCTTCCTTCCTTCCTTCTTTCTTTCTTTCCTTCCTTCCTTCTTTCTTTCTTTCCTTCCTTCTTTCTTTCCTTCCCTCTCTCCCTCCCTTATTGTCATGTTGGGGAATAAATAGTCTGTGGCTAATTACTCTTGATAGGGGAGCAGGAATCACTAGGTTAATGTTCTCAAACCCAATTGCCAGTAACAGCTGTGGGACTTCTCACAGACCACAGGATTTTAACCCTTAGTTCACAGAAACAAGGTCCTGTAAAAGTCCATCCAGTTCTTATGTGATAACTGCACCTTCACAGTTAAAAGTAATAAGCAGTTTTATGTAATAAACTGTAAGATTTCTTTCATAAATTGCATGGTAAAATATTTAAGAAACCATTTTCTGTTTTTTCTGTTAGTAGTAGATTGATTTAAAAAAAAAAAAAAGTAGTTGTAGTAGATTTAAAAAAAGATTTAAAAGTTGTAGTAGATTAAAAAAAAAAAAGTAACATTACTGTAAGATGATTATGATTCTCTCCTTAGAAAGGAATGTATGCGCACAGCTTTGGGTATGCATTATGAAGCTGTAGTTCTTAAACCACAGAAGTAATCACACTGAGCTCAGCAGACCTGCTGAAGTATTTGCAACACAACAATAAAGCACAATGTCCTTGCTGTGACTGGTGCAAGGGAAGTCACATCTGGCTAACACTCAGAGTATTCTGCTTTGGACAGAAGGGCTCAGCTATGCATAACTGGACTCTCAGTTTGCAAGTCTAAAAGAAATTAATGCTAAAGTAACCTCCAGTCACTGAACATTAGTCAACTAACACTTTTAACTTAATTAGTAAATGAAAGCTTACATCTAAGAGTCAGATGCAAATATTCACACTAGCAAAAAAGTCTGCTCAACTTAATAGCAGTACTGAAAATTTAAACCTTAATCCTCTAATGACTGCAAAATCACATAAAAATACAACAAAGTTCCACTGTAGTACATAATGGCTCCAATTGGCAGTGAAATAAATTGCCCATGTGACAGAAGTGTCCATGTGGATCCCTTTGAAAGAATCCTGTCTTTGTGCATTAAACCTATGTTTGTGGGAAATAGCGTAATTTGTGACAGTATTTGTGGTATATCCATTCAGCTAGAACACCTCAATATCCACATGGTCTGTAGAACAAGCTGTTGATTCAGTTCAGTTGTGCATTCATCATGACTTTTAGATGTCCTGATTCTTGAATGCATAGTTATTCAACTTCAGCATTAAATAACTCCAGTTTAATATTTTATAAGTTGGGATAGAGTTAATATATTCTGTATGTGAAGCTACTGCTTGAAGACTTTTTGTGATATTAATATTTAAATGCTTGCCATTGCATATCCCCTGCCTATGGTTGAAAGTATGTCTTCTTCACGTTGCCGTGTCCTGTAGCTCAGAAAGCATTGCATAGTTCTGGTTCCCCTTCCAAGAAAGCGAACTTTCCAAACTACCAAAGACCCAAAGAACGGCATCGGTGAAGATGAACAACATAGAACAGCTTTCAAACAAGTGACTGCATAGTTCTTTACATTAAAACAGGCTGAGTCTTATCCCAGACTGGTTATATAGACATTTACTTTTTACTACAGGACTATTCTAGTTCCTTTTAGTTTTAGCTTGAAGGCTGGTGAAACTCTAAAACCCCTGAACTTATTTCAGTATTTTCTTTTCTTTTCAAACTAGGTCTGAGAATAAGATTATTCAATTTCTCTCTCAAGCTACTAAGCTGTTTCCTATACATTGTTCGTGTGCTCCTGGATGATCCTACACAAGGACTTGGATGGTAATGTTTGGGGTTTTTGTTCTCAGTTCTGCTCTCAAAGCAGTATTTAAGTTATAAGAAATAAATTAATGAATACATGTTTGGTATTCTTTCAGCGAGGATTTGTTTTTATGTCTTCCAGATATTTTGAAAGAATTACAAAGCTGGCTTACATTGTGAATGGAAATAAGAACTAAAATAACAATATTATTTTTTCCCTTTTCCACTAAAATAATCCTGGCTCTCTCCTTAGATACTGTGCATCATTGTAATTGTGCAAACATATATTTTAGATGTATTATTACATAAAAATTTCTGTGTAAAATTGCAAATGTCTGATTCTCAGTTTATGCAACAATTCTTTTAGGATTTTGCTTAAATAATTTTACTTAAAACCCCAGATCCTGGAAATGGACAGACAAATACATGAAGCTGAGCTTTCATGCAGAATATATTGATGATCATTTTCTAGCCTTCTGCTTTCTCTAAACGCTTCATAAGAGTGAGACCAAAAGTACATTCTATACTCACAATGATTTATGGATATAATGCATGATTTTGCACACCCAAAATTGTCAGTATGCTATTCTTTACAACTCCTTTTTTTAATGTGTTATACAATTAATCACCAAATGTAGAAGAAATTATAATTTATTTAATCCTATACTTCTGTTGTATTTGTATCCTGGATATACTGAATCTCTTCAATTTTTAATGCTAACAAGCATCACATTTTATTAACGTACTTCTTTTCACTTGATTCGATTCTTTTGTCCTTAAATGCTGAAAGAAACAAAGCACATATGAAAATACTAAGCTTAGCATGATAGAACCAGCAGTCTTCACACAATGTTAGGCAAGGGACAGAGTTTGATTTCTAACTTTAATATTGGAATATGAATTAAATCTAGTAAGAGTAATACCACAAAAAGCTAGTGCACAGGAGAAGTACTCTACAAGAATGAAATCCAAAGCAAAGAGAGGTAAAGAATATTTGCTTTATTCAGCATGAGTGAGTGCATGAGAGAAGGATATGTGAATAGGAAGTACAGAAGATTCATTTGAGATTTTTTTTTTGGTCAAAATTTATTGTGAGAAATTGTAAGATCTGAAAAAGGGCTGTGAAAAAATTTCCCTGAAAAGCGAGACCCATAAAAAACTACTTTTGACTCTACATATACCTTAGAATGTCTCTTCAATAAGACGAAACAAGCAGTGAAGTTTTCATAAAAAGTTGTGGAGAAGAGAAAGTCCATCCTTAGAAATTTAAGCATATTAGCATCTCTGGGACTTACCATTTTCCATCTAATCATGATTTCTGGCATGCTGCAATTCTTTCATTATGAGACCTCTAGCGAACCCAAATGAGTATATTGTACTGCATGGTTCTGTCTGGGTGTGCAGGACAGGTTAGAATATCAGACCTTTTGCCAAATATACTTTTGTATTTATATGCAAAGATGCATATTCATATGCATCTGCAGACTGCTGAATGCCTCACACCTTTCTTGGCGTGTTCTTCAATCCAGGTGGTTTACAATTCACCATAGAGTATATTTATATTTTCTGTATATGTTATTCCCTTACATGGTGTTGTTGTACATCTAAGAGAGTAGTTGGTGTCTTCTGTCTCTGAATAACATTTGTCCGCCTGAGAAGTTTCAGGTAAGTCCTTCTGCCTGCTCACTAAGGCCCCAGTCTTAGAAGCTGTGCCAGACAAACAAATGGCACCCCTTTAATGCCATAGAGATCTTGAGGGCTTGATACCAAATCTTCTGCTTGTATGCATTCTTAAAGATGTGGTAATATGAAAGAAAAACTATTTTCTAGTTACTGTGTCACAGCCTGATGAAAGAAACTACTCAGCATGCTGAGAGCATGGCCACAGAAAATGTTTTCACCTGGTTGGTTTTAAAGTGACAAATCTGGGAGGAATTCTTTTGATCAGATTTACTTCCTGTTTTTCAGAAACGCCTGCACAAGTTGGTGTCTTTCACTTACTCCTTCAGGCACAGCGGGTGTACAGGAAAGAGCTTAAGACAAAAAGCATCCTTATTAATGGGTACAATTTAGCGCTGTCCCACTCAGAGTTGGTAAAAATACAGTTGTTGCTAATCTGTGGGCTGCAGATCCCTTTATTTTCTGCTGATCTTGCTTGCCAAGGATGAGCATGGATATTTGTCATCATTTACAGATTATATATTCCCACATCCTTACATGACCATTTGAAAGGAAGATTTGTGCCAGCAATTAAAGGCAAGATAACATCACGTGTATAATGGCCAATATTTTTACTTGGGTATCACCAGCTTTGTACTTGAAATACTGCTGCATGAATCTCCAGCCCTCCTCACATCCTCAAAAGAGGTTATCAAGTGCAGTTTGCTGCAGTCTTTCTTGTTGAGAATGTGCTCTTTGTATCACAGCCTATCCATGGGATAGGATTTCTAGGAGCTCTTGATCGTCAGTATATATTGTGTATTTAGTTCAGCTTTACAAAGTATCATTTCAGTTGTCTTGTTTTTAAATTTGAAAAGGAATCTTTAAAAAATGTAACCTGGAATGCTTCATAGTCCTTTATCTACAAAAATGGAACACATACAGCAGTACTTTCTGAAAGTTACTTTACTTTTAAAAATGTCTGTATCAATTGCCTTGGGTTTCAAACTATTGCATGCATTTCATAGACCACTTAATGATGTAATTAATATCCCTTTCCTCCTGTATGTTCTTATGACTGTGTTCCCATATACATTTGCTAATGGAAATGGACTTTGCATGGATGGTATGGCAACTATCAGTAAGGAATTAAACCGGAGTTGTTCCAATCAAAACTACACACCTGGAACAATTGATTGGTGAGTTCCTAATTTAAAACAGCAAACCAAAAGTCCACAGAACGGTGGGAAGGGAACACAGGAAGACAAATCCATTTCCATCTGGAATGGTGGCATTTTAACATATAGTAGGGATGTTTCCATAAATCTCTAGCCATTACTTAAATTGCATTTAATATTTTCTTTCTCTTGATTGCAAAGTGAACTGCTGGACTGGATGCTGGTGTGAGATCTGGGTTCCATCAATGCTGATACCTTGCAGAAATAAAAAAGGACACCCTTAATTTAAAAAACCAATTCTGAGTAGCAGTAAATGATAAACAGGAAATTATTGTGCCATTGAGAGTGTCCCATTCCAGTGGTGCTGTATCAAGTGCCTATTCGCATTGATAGGATTTTTCCAAGATATGACAGCCCCTAAGAGTTAGATACCATTTATATCATTACACAGATAGCAAAATATTCACACGAAAGGACTGTCAGTTTCCCACAGGAACCTAAAGATTTGTTCTGGATTAGAAATACAAGACATGTCAATACTCAGTAGATAACTACTGATTTAAAGTTTCTATTGCTGAGAATTTTTTTTTCAGTAAGGCTGCTCTAATTTCCATTCACATGTACACCTTTTTTTTTGTTGTTGTTTGAAACACCAGATTATGTTTAATTTCATATTTATTTCCTTACTATAATGAACAGGTCTCCCATTATTTGGGTGAATCGAAGCTTACCTTTATGGGGATTACAGGTAATACGTAAATGACCAATTCAATTATTTCCATGTAACAACTGCAGATGATACTGATTTACAGAATTGTAGCAGTGTTAAAGGATACTTGGAAATGTTGATATCAGCAAGGAAATCTCCTTGAACACCAAGTACAGCAAAAGCCTAAAGATAAGCTGTTCTGAACTGATTCCCTCTGTGAAATGTGGCTTTTTGCTAAGAAAAAACTTTCTACTTAAGCTTCCAGATTGGTTATACCATTAGATTCTCTCACCACGATTGGTGCAATGCCAATGCAATGATTGTACCTCTATGTAATGCACAGTTTTCTGAGGGAAGAAGCCCTTGATGAAAATGCCTTTAGAATATGCACAGTTTGAATAATTTTTGACCTAGCATTCAGATTACTTTATTAAATTTAATTTAAAAACACTGAGATATTTATTTGCTTATGGATACAGTCCTTTTCTAATACATCTATTTGGTAAGGGCAGGAATTTATTTGAGAATAAAGCCTGAGGTTATCTAAAACTAATAATTACTTGGAGAAACTGATATATTTTGATTGCGTATTTTAATAATTTTGTATATTTTAATAATTTCCCAATTCATAGCATCTTTTTTACTTCTAGATAAAGACACTGTGCACCCTTCAGAATTTTCAGTTGTAGGGAGCATTAATTTAAAATTAGAAATGCTGAGATTTGACCTCAGGCTCCAGCCTGATAGAATCCATCTTGATGGAATATTCCCACAATACATATTAAAATACAAATACTTTCTATGCAAAGGTTTTAAGTAAGTTTTATAGTTATTTAATGTCGATAAAGATTTAAGTATTTTGTTTTACTGTTTTGATATTTGACTATTTAAATATTTTTAAAATATTTAGTACATACGCTAACTACATTTAGTCTATTTAAGGCTGGGAAATTGAGCTCAGCTGCATTTAAATCTTAAAATCAATAATTATTCATCTGTATCACTTTTTGCTGCTTTCAACTGTATTATACACAGTAAGAAAAACGTTTCCTTTTCCACACATTCATAACATCTTCACAAGAAAGTAAAGAGCTGACTGGCTTTCCTTATTTACAGCTTCCTTCTTCTCTCTCTCTCTCTCTCATGTGGAAAAATTTTGGTACTGTTTAGGAATAAATGAAACTCAGAAAAATAACAATATCTAATCTTCAAGCAAAATGCTCTTAGCTGAGAGGGTTTCAGGGTTTCAGAGGATTAATGGAAAAACTGTTTTATATAATCTTTTATTTTCATTGTAATGTTAATATCTATTTTCTAGAAGCTGGTATTAATACACATATTTTTTCACTTCACTTAAGGTGTCTGTGGCCGTAATAAGTCTCTTTGAAACTCTGTTGCTAAGTTATCTAAGCTACAAGGTAAGTACTCTTTGTTACTTCTAGGCAGACTTCATTAAGAAATAACTGAGTTAAATGTTTCAATGGAAAGTTTATGTACCCGTGCCCACCCTGGTGTACAAGCAGGGAGTTGAGAGAAACACACTTTTCGAGGATGGCATATTGTCATACAGGCAGGCAGCCCTGTTTTCCTAGTGAGCAAACTCTGATATCTAAAGAGTGGAATTCAGCTCATTATTTTCTGTTGTCCACTGGCACACTGTAATTTGAAAATGCATTCTCAAAAGTGACCTTGATTTATTGATACTGATTTTTCAGCTGCGCCGTTTTATCCGCCTGTCCATAATGTATTGGACGCAATTGTCATCAATGTCAAAGCTGTAGCTACTCAATACATATAATTCAAGGCTTAGCCCTCTAAAACTGTGCACCAAAAAAGTAGGCCAAGACAGCACTTACACAAAAAAAAAAAGGATATCTACATACTTGTGTTATCTATCTGTATGATGCTATTTGAATATCTTTTCAAAATGTCTTGAAATCATTTGAGGTGAATACAATGTATTTTTGTATTTGCATTCTCCTTCAAGAGTTAATTTTTTCTAATATAATTATTCAGTTTTCTTCATTACATTTTGTTCTGCTCTATCTTTGCATTTTTAGTATCTTTAGGAGAAGAAATACTAAAATCATTTAAAATCATTCATCAAAGAAAATTGGGTGCAAAAAGATTTGGCTTCTAAAGCTGAAAATATCTTGGGGGATAATCTTTTTTTTTTGTATTATATTTTGTATTACTGACATTCAGTAGCTATCAGAGCCACCACTGACTTTAGAGGCTTGTATTTCAGTGTGCTTATTGAGTGCTTATGGCATAAATGTTTTCCTTAGTGCCCAATAATGCTAAGAAGCTCGCAGTTGTCCACTGTCTAAAAATTATTCTTCTTAATCCTTGGAGCATATATTATTTAAGGGTTGGGGGTTACAAGTGCAAATCAATTATGGGCAGAAATAGTCCAAAATAGTCCAAGACAGTAAAGGGCAATCACAGTTTGTGGTGTTCCTGAGTTTATTGGGCAGCATTTTACCCTCATCCATTCTGCTTGTGATTTGCATCATTTTAGTCGGTACAAAAGATGAATTCTTGGCAAATCTTCCATGAGAAGTTACTCATTAGTGTGTGATGCTCCACTGCCCTGAAAGCTCCACTACCCTGATTTGCTGCATACACCTGTCACAGACATTGAGGCAAGTTTGTGATTCCACTCCCCATACGGGAAAGAACTAAAGGATTAATCTAAGGAACAACAAAAGTACTGAAATGTGGTTTGGGAATCCACTTGATGCAAACACCTCCTTCCCTCTGGTCCTGTTTTCCTATTTTTACACCAGTCTCTTGAAGCTAAGAATGGTGTTATTTCACCCACTGTAAGGCTTTTCTGCACCGCCAAGGTGACCAGAGGTGCCTTGGTTCATGCAAATCTGTGACAGATTACTTATTTTACAGAAAGATTTTCAAAACTTTCACAATTTAGGTAACTAACTTTTACAAGGAAGAGAATTAGCGAGGAAGAAAACGAGAAAAAGATGATTGTGTTTGCATTGGAGTGCACATTACTAGGATTTCACAAATAACATGTAAAATGAACAAAGCAGTCATTTGAGAGAATGCTCCAAGAGATTGACCTTTCTGATACCTGTTGATGACATATGAGAAATGATTCAACATGCAGAATAATAAGGGCAGATTAGCATATCATGCTACTATGATACAGTGAATTTGCATTTTTTATAGCTTTTAAATGGAGGGGAATGCAAAGGATGTAGCACTGTGTTGTGATGCTGATCACTTGGATCCAGGAATGGAAGGTTTACAACCTGCATTCTCACAGCCTAAAGTATTACACGAGGGTTTGTCCTTGGCCAGAATTCTGAAAGATGTCTACATCAGAAATCTTCATTGTCAAAACTTGCCACAGACATCTGGCAATCCCTCATATGCCCGGTGCACAGGCACTCTCAGGGCTTTGAGCAGCACCATACATTCTCACTGCAAAAGGCAGTTTTGCAGAACTCATGATGCATTTCCATATGGAAGCCAGAATCCTACAGCTGCACACATCCCTAATTACCTGGAGCCCATCCATACAGGCTTTTTGCCTGCACAAGTAAATTATGTGACATTTCTTCTCTGTAATGCAGAGGAGAAAACTATGAGAAAACCTAACATTAAAAATGAGGAAATTTGTGAAATCACAAAATGGTTCAGTTTGAAAAATCAGATTTTATTTTGATTTTACTCTTCATACAAAACCCCTTCAGTTTACAGCCTCATAATTTCACTTGTATGTCTGACTCCCACCACTTGCAATTACATGGAAGACAATAATCCCTGCCCCTTGGATATAGTGGCTTCCAGATGTGCAGAGTTAAAAATGGAAAAAGAATTTTATACGATATGGAGTTTGTGTTTAATTTTCAGTGGCTGTGTCAGGTGGTTATTTTTTCAGGGAAGACGAATATGTCACTGCAACTGAAAATATAATGCTATACTGCAAATTCTTGTAATACTGCCATGGTATGTGCTATACTGTTATTGCATTACCTATGATGGAGTCCTGATACACAGCATTAGTAAAGCTGTAAGTCACTGAAGTTCAACTACCTTCCTTTTTTAATGTGTGGATTTTCATCTCAACATTTAATCATTCACAGCCACTGTGCAGATTTGGGAAAAAAGTAGAATTATCCCCATCCTGTTGCTAGCAGTAAGCAAATTAAAAGTTCAATACTGCATCACTTCCCAAATATCTTGCTCATTTCATGTAAGCAAGATCAAGTTCCAAAAATCTCTGAAGTGTTCTGAAGTGTTGGTGGCAGAAATAGAGAACTTGATTGTAGTCCTAATTCAAATATTAAACACTTGATTTCTTCTTTACGTCCCTCTCCAAAACTGCTGGGAAAGAAAAAATACAAAGTAAAGATAAAAGATAAATGCAAAGGATGAAAGGAAGGATATTTAGAAGTATATATCTTTTACTTGGGAAGTATATTATGATAAACTGCAGGAAAAAGGATCCAGAGTGATCTATATTCTATATTCACATTTGTCATATGTATTTAAATCTGAGATGAATGATCTCCCTGAATTTCAGGTATGGGAGAAACTCCCTGTGTTTCACTGGGATATCACATGTATTTCTCATCAGAACTATTTGTAAGCCGACTGACATTGTGGGGTTTTTTTTCTTCCTTTTCTTTGAAGGGAAATATCTGGGAACAAATTCTGAGAATACCCTTTCTCCTGGAAATAATTAATGCTGTCCCTTTCATCATCACGGTAAACATTTGAATTAATACATTTGCACATTGCACTTTTATAGCTGCACAAATACTCTTACTCTTTAAAGTGAATTTTATTTTTATGTTGACGATGACAATAATCCCAGGGATTATTTGTGCCTATGGGAACAGAAATCTGTCAACAACAAGAAGATAAGTTTTCTACTGGAGTGAAGTAATACAGATAACTTTTCACTTCCTCTTCTATGGGCACAAACAAAACCAAAACCCTCTAACTCCAACTACAGCACAATGAATAAAATAAACCAGCTGGTTGTAAAAATGTAAGAATCACTCATGTCTGCAGTGAAAACTGACTGTGTTCCTATTTTATCTAATTATCTTGCATGTGGCTAATCACAAAGGAAGATAAAAATGTTATTTAAAGCCAAATCTCATGCTAGAAACACATTAATAGTAAGTACTTTTCCCAAGTGTTTCATTGATGCTTGAATAGAAAAGCTCTATTCCTCATCAGAAAAGCTTCTAATGAATTTGTTAATTTTTCTTTCAGATTTTCTGGCCAGTCCTAAGAAACCTGTTTATTCCTGTTTTTTTAAATTGCTGGCTGGCAAAGCATGCCTTAGAAAATATGATTGTAAGTATGCAAAGGAAATTAATATTCTACAGCTGTATTTTTTTAGTATATTGTCTTTAGTGGGATTTTGGCAGTACAGTCCAATCCTCATAGGAAGCTAACCAGATCTGTATTTAGATTATACAAATGGTCAAGCATTACTAAACTGCTTTCTGCATCAAAATAAGAAAAAAGTAAGACGTGAAATGAAATCTCAATTAGTATAAATTGTTACTGTGCCAATAAAGGAAATGGCAGTGGATGGTTCTTTTGCTACTCTGCCATTCATACACAATTGCAGGGAACTCAACTGTTAGGCCTTAATTGGGCCTTGCAGCCTGTAATTTGTAAGCTAGACATGAGCAGACCTCAAGGCAGCTTGCAATAGGATCAGAATTGTGCTGGGATGAACAAAGAACTACTTAAATAATCACAGAATCACAGCTGGCTCTTCTGCTCCCTTATATATTATCAGAAAACTTGTATGTGCATTTGAGTGACTGCATTTCTATCAGGGCACTGTATAATTCCTCTGCAGAATCAGATCCTAGCTTATTGGTTCAAACCCAAAAATAACACCTATTTTCCATTAATACAGAACGATCTTCACCGAGCCATCCAACGCACACAGTCTGCAATGTTTAACCAAGTCCTCATTTTAATATCTACCTTATTATGTCTCATCTTCACTTGGTAAGTGGCCAAATCCCCTCTGTTTTTATTATACATGTTGGCTTTTCTTTCTCTCCTACATGGTGATAAAACAGACCTGGTGGAAACCATGCACTGAAATAAGAAGGGTGAAACACTTCAGTGAAAGTATTAACTAGCACTTCTGCTGGGGTCTGGATGCACTGCGTTTGGAAACAGGATGTGCATGCATGGGAAAGGGAATCCTCACTCTAAGGAAGGAAATACAGATGATGCAAATACACAGGATAAAACAGGGGGGACTTCACATATGTACCAAGAGTTCAACCTCAGCAGAGAAGTCACTCAGATGTGAAGAGTACCAACAGAAGTGTATTGACCCACACCAAGGTCACCTTCCTCCGACTGCTGGGACAGAGAAGAATGTGCAATATCTCAACTTAAGGACTTTGACCAAGTCAGGTTCCCCTAAGGATTACAGGGGATAGCTGTTAATAATCCAGATTACAGAGAGTGTAGATTTTATTAATCTACAATACTGACAGTACTGGATGGTAGGTTCAAACAACCAAAATGTGTTACTCTGAAGAATGTTTTGCTGCAAGACCTGAAAAACTTAAATTTGCATCCCCAGGAAACACCACTCAATTGCCCCATGTTTATTTTGTGCCAGAGGGATATGCTGTTAGCCAGGGCTGGAGGCAGATAAAGGAGGCCACATGATTAGTCTGGCTATACAGTAGCTCTGCAGCTTACCTAACATACAGAATTTTCTCATCAGTAGTGCCTGAGAATTGAGAATCATACTCAGGGGGAATACAGGATGGTGTACAGTGTGATACAAGCTGGTGTACAAGAGGACTGTAAAGAGAGAAGTTGGTTCTGTGTAGAAAGGCTAAATCACCTGTATTTGTTTTGCCAGACAAGATGCCTTTAGGTCAGCACATTGATAAAGTTTGGTGCGTCATTTTGGAGACAGTGATTGGATTTTCTCTTACTTTATTTCTCTAGCTTGCTTTTCTGATAGTCAGTGTTTTGTGCTGCCTAACCCTTTTGGTAATAAGTATAACTTAGCACATGGCTTTTTAGAAGAGGAGTTTGCTCTAGCCAGTGGCTAAATGAATGGTCCAATTTTACTCTTTGTCTTAGGGCCACACACCTGCATGATGACAAATGCTGCCTATTCTAGACAGTTATGAATTTTTGTGATATTTAATCTCCTATTGAACATTATGTAATTTTATATTAATAAGGACTTGGATATTTTTAATTTTGCTTTTTAGTTTTCTATAATACAAGGTGCTATTTAGTAAATATTCCTTCACCTTTTTTTACTTACCCACTTCAATGTTTTACTGAAATGCTACACAAATTATGTACATTGCTCACCAGCAGGCATTGCAATAGCTGACGGTAAAACATGCAGGAAGTGGCAAGCTCACCTGTAATTATGGCTGGGCTCAACAGCTGCAGATACTACTTCGTTATAGTTCATTATTTACTGACCCTGCTAGACTTGAAATTAAGCTCAGTAAGATGAAGACACCCACTAATGCAGTAACTAAGGAAATGAAGCACTTCTGGAGTGACTGAGAATAGCAGTTTGAACACCTGCAGCTTCTCAAAGACTGGAGTTGTGTTCAAGCAATTGTTACTCTTGTCTATGTGAATGCACATAATGGCGTTTTTACACATTCTTTCTTTATACTACTGATTATATATTTAAAATACCCAAAAAGATCTCTATAAACAGTCGAAATCAATTAACTTAGTGTCTTTGATTATGTTACATCTATGGTAAATTTGAGAGAGCATTTAATTTTAAGAGACATCATTTAGAGCTTGTATGAGTTTCTTCCTGCTGCAAGAGGACCCAAGTCTGTTGCTGGAACCTGTCCACTTAAGGATGTCTTTCACCAGACTGATGTTTCATGTTTTCTGCAAAGGCAAGCAGTATCCAGGTCTATTACCCTGAAACACATTTGGGAACCAGCACTTGATTTATCCATGCCTTTAATGGAGCACAACACACAAAACTTTTCAGCCATCACCAGGCTGTTTTCATAAGCATGTTTTGGTTCCATTTAGAAACATTGCCTTGGTCCATGTAGTACCATGGCTTCAGTAAAGCAGAATTACTAAGCCTGGATTAGTATTTTGAGTACAGTGGCACCAGCTGCACAGCACTTTCCCCTTAGAGGATGTGGCACCTGCTCATGGTGTGCTTTTGGCACCACTGATAGCTGCCCCCATCGAGCCTTCCTGCTGACACTCAGGCCCTGTGTGGATTCAATTGAAACCCCACAGCCCCCTTAGCTCCTGGTTGCCAGGCTTGTGCCATCTGCTGCAAGAGCAACATCAGCACTTGTGAAGCCAATATAGCTTTAAAACAGCGTTTTCTGTTCAAAGCCACCTTTTTTTGGCGGACACATAGACAGAGATGGAATGGAGCTTTTTACAGGAATTACATGATTTTATAAGAAGTCCAAGATGGTAGGAAGCCCAGAAAAATTCCTCATTGGCTTTGTTCCTGTCTGCATATAATAAGTATTTTTAAAATAACTTTACCATAACTAGAAGGAAACCCACAGAAAATGAATTAAATTTCACCTCATGCCATCATCCGTAAAGCCATCATTTACATCTCCACATCAGAATCTTATAAGTGGTGGTTGCACAGGCACATTCCAGCTTATGCCTTATAACTCAGGTGGAAGCTTTCCAATGAAAAGTAAAAAAATAAATTATCTGAGGTTACAACTGACTGGCTAATCTCACAGTTTTTAGATACCATGGTTCAGGCTGTCCTTTGCACTCAGAGTATAGTAGAAAAAGGCTTCGTCTGTGTTTTTGTATACATTTGACAATTTTCAACGTTATTACCGAACAAACAGTAATCAATCACAACAAAATTTATGCTCTACTCCACTCTTTGGTGATAATTGTTTATGGATCTGGGGGTGGAACTCATTTGCAGGTCAGTAAATCTAGAAAACCAATTCCATGTATCTGTAGTTTATAGATTGCATACAAGGATTTTTTTTTTCTCTTTTTTCCTGACTTCAGAGACAGATTAGGCTGTCCAATGATTTTTCTTTCTTTAAACATCCCAGTGGCCTTGTAACCAGAGCAATTTTACATCTACTAAAACATGTGTGCTCCAATACGACAGACTATTCAGCAGCTACTATTGAGAGAGTTCTAGTGAGAGTTACAGACGTAGTCATAATATGTGTTGTGTCATTAAGCTAATGGATGTTTGCACTTGTTTGTCAAATGCAATGCTAATTATTTCTGTAAACTGTACAAGAAGACAAATAACAGTGAATGAGTATTTCAGGCATCTTTCTGTGACACAGTGAATCATCTATTAAAAGTTATTTTGAATTTTAAAGCAGTGGTAGTCATGTATCACCAGTGTAGAGTGATTAGCTTGTGAAGGAGGTGGCTACAGATTGTTTGAGATGGACAGTTATTTTTTCATACTCAAACCTGCAGAAACTTTGGTTATGCTTTCATGGAAAGCTCACTGAGATCAATCTTAACATTTTTTTACACTTCAGCGCTTTCAGCATCAGAAAATAAGGATGTTTCCACACAGTAACTTACAGAATACACGTAGAATGCCAGTACTGTAGCCTCAATGGCAATTACCCACTCACAGTTCTCATCCAGAGGAAGCAGTAGGAGTGAGTTTCTTGAAAGGATGAAGAGAAATCCCAACAATGATCTAGTCCAAACAAGATAAGTCAAGACCTTATGATTTGGAACAATATATCAGAGAAAAAAAACCACCCAACTAAGAAAGGATTAATCACAGAAAATTTTAGAGAGAAAAAGGCATCTCAGTGCTCCAGTTCCCTTTATTACCAGTAAGTAGACACAAACACCTCAGAAGGTGATCTGAAGGGAACTCAATCACCCCGTGGAGGTCTCGACTTTACCTTTCTGTGTTGATTTTGACAGGAGCCTACAATGGCAGTTATCCAAGAAAAATGCCTAGCCTTAAGTAGGATGAAAAGTGTTGGTGGATTATGTAATGTAAAATAAAATGTGGATTTTTGGGTCTGCAGTTCTTTCTGTGATGTTATGTTTTGTTGTACAGCAGTCTCAGTGTTCAGGATCTGTCTCAGTTTGATTTAGAGAGCTTTTCTGCATTCCAGGACAGCACAAGACTGTGCTTCTATCTTTTAGAATCCAATGATTCTAAAGTGGTAAAGCATATGAAGTTTCAGGAGCTAACAGAATAAACAAGAGTTGCAGAATTTAAATTCCAGAATATTATACAACATTAATTGAAAGTTCTAAGTAACTGTAAATAATACAAAATAAATTATTCAGCTATTACAAGAATCCCACAAAGCACTGAAGTAATGGCAGTGGTACTTTTCTTTCTCTGAAACAAAGCAAATCTGTCAGGAACCTGCTTGTTTCAAACACAGGATCTCTGTTTTCTGTTTTGAAGTATTCCTGTGCAGTGCTCTCCAAACACCAGCAGGTAGATTTAGAAGTAGGCCAGTAGCACATGCAGTGCCTTCCACACCCATTGTACCAACCCCCAGCCTCCCCTTGTCCTGCTCCTTAATTTCTGGAACCAGGGCAGCGTGGATGGGTGGTTTTTCTGTGCATGTGTACAATGAAAATTGAGGTCGAGTTCAGACACTGCCTTAACACTTCCTTAAGTGATGGGACAATGAAAAGGCTGTGCAGCTCCTGGGAGGTCAACAGCAAAACATTTCCTAAAATATCCACTTGTTATTTGTGAGCAAATAATCTATAAATTCAACTAGAGTTTATGTGAAATATGCCTTCTGGGAAAAACTGTGTGCATGAGCACAAGGCCAGCATTCTTGTGAGCTTTGGTAGGAGAATCACATATTGAATACAGAGTTTATCTTTTCTAGGTACAGAAATTTCTAAGGTAGCTTCGCTGAAATCTGCTATATAAGACACATGTGAAAAGTGTTGCCAAAAATAGTTGCCAATCTAGATTATTTAAATGAAACAAATTCAGTTAAAACTCTTAGAGTTTCTTTCGGAATACAAATTCATGAGATAGCCACACTTCCTTCACGTTTGCTAGCACTGGGATCCATTTGCTTACATGCCTATGATTAGTACTTAAATGGCCAAGGCTTTTCAAAAGGTGAGCAAGTGTAATAGAAAATTACCATGAAAAAATGTAATAAAATCGTTTCTTTGATTAATGCCTTTTCATATTTTTATCCAACTGTTGTATTGTGACAACACAGAAAAATTGCCATATACAATTTTCTTTCTTTGTTGATAGCTTGGTATTTGTAATAATACACTTAAAAATATTTTTGCATATTTAGGTTCAAGAGTTTAGATCTGAAAAAAGCATGTGGATGATTAGTGCTGTTGAAGAGAGTTGCTTAAGGATTGTAGGATAAGGATGTATGCTGGTTAGTTGTTTGTGAAAGGCAGATCAGAAATCGTGTATTATAGGGAGAGCAGAAGTATTGAAGCTCAATCAGAAGTCTTTTTGGCTACCCATCAAAGGCAGTTTCTATGGAAACCTAAATAATTATACAGTGATTTTCATGCTATTTTAGTTGTTAATTTGGTAGTGACATAATATTTCCTTTGTTAATCTTTTTAGATGTTTCTACATAGTTATTTCTAAAATAATTAGGTCAGCATCTTTCCCATGGCTCATGAAGGGAATTCTCTGTGCCACTGATGTAATGGAGTATTTAAAACTAGACACAGACACCAGTGAGATTAATAACAATTTGAATAGTCTATTTACTGTGGTCTGTGGAAAAAAATCATAAAGGTTAGAAGGTTCAATCTCAATTATCTTCTTAGTGTGAGAGATACATTTGTAGTCATCTTGTTCACTTAAAATAAAAAATAATCAGACTAAATGATAGCTCAGAAAGCTGCCTTCACAAAGCCTCTCTAAAATGGAGTGTCAACAACATTATTTATAAGCAAATTCTCCTATTTGGAATATATATAGAGATGTTAAATTAAGCAAGTAAAGAGTGTGATTGAGAGATTTTTTTTTTTTTATTTCACCCTGGAAAATGAGTCAGCTTCATGGACTTGCGATCTTTTCAAGTTACAAACTTTGCTAATTTTCTACTACAGGTTGCAGGTCATTTATTAATCTGAAAATCAGTAGTTCCAAACTGAATATAGATAAAGATGGGTAAAGTTCAATTTGTATAAATTTGAAAGACAAAATTAACTTATCCACATTTTTTGTCCTCTGTTGTAGCACACAATATCTCATTGTTTCATTGTATCTCAGTATTTCAGTACAATATGGTGTGTACCTCTAAGTTATAGGTCAGGTAAATCATCCTTTGACAATTAATGTAACTGCAATTTCACAGTCTGGTAGTGTATTCTATATATCAATATTTTAAATTGACACTAGGAAGAATTTTCAGCCTGTCTTGCAAGGCCTTTACTCTTGGAGAGAGTTAGACATTGAAGTACTTACTTACCATTCTGAAAGTTCCAGCCTCTATCTTCTGAAGCGTTTTTATAATAATCTAATAATTCTAATAATCTTTTAATGCCATGTGAAGGTACTGAAACTTCAGTAATCAGAATATGCATATTTCAGGAGAGTGCAAATCATATATTCAAAACCAAACCCCTGTCCAAGAAGGAGATAAAATGTCACTCAGATACTTTCCCAATATTTTCCCCAATAACTTCCATAGGATGTAAAAATGTCTCTCAAATACCAAGTGCTGCTAATATTTACATCAATAATCTTGACAACTTTTCATTAAAGATACATTGAGAATATTAGGGAGGCACAATATTTTGGAAAACATTATGCACTCTGAATATGCCGTTGGGAGAATTTCAGCTTTTATTATCATGACATCTTGCAATACAGTAATAATATTACCAGATACCATGACAAGCAGAGCTTGTTCTGGCAGCAGAGACCAATTACCATTACAAATGGAGGAAAAAAAGCAAATGATTTTGAGTCGTATAACATTTGGACTGTTAGAAATACAATTCTAAGACTGCATCTCCATGGTATCCTTTCTCCAGCAATCGTATTTTGAATTTCGTGAGAGATAATAAAATCAAGCTTATTTCTAATATTAACTAATTATGGCTTGCCAACACATGTAAAGCAACATATAAAATTCCTCAGAGCTGGTCTAAATGCATTCCTGTCCTTGTTCCTTGGCAGGAACTTAGCACAAAATAGAGTGACTGTGAGGAAAACGTAATGTCTCAGTAAAATTAAAAAATTCAGTTAGCAAGGTGTGCTTTCTGTGTCATAAAATGGGGTTTGGAGGAAATCTAGAAGTGATTGTCCAAAGAGCAAGGAATAATAAGGAATAACAAAGAAAAATAGAATGTCATATTCCATAAAAACCCCCCAAACAATTACTGTATTTCAAGATGTGCAATATGCATTTGAGATGTGCATGTCTTCAACATTATCAACACTTGACAAAGGTTCACAGGAAAAATGCAGTCAGAGAAAAGGATTTGACACAGGGAGCCAGGGAGGTGAACTCAGCAGGCATGCAGATTATTAGGATGTAGGTTTTCTGGTAAGCTTTTCATTGGTTTATAAACACATTGGCTTGAAAGTAGATCCCTTGTGTGAAAATGTAAATGTTACATATGCAAAAGATGTTTGTTACCTTCAGAACAAGGGTGACAAGAATAACTTCAGGAAAAAAAAATGCTGGAATGAAAGTTGATCTGGAGTGTAATCAGAGTCTGCAGGATGTGAAATACTGTATGATCATACCGGCAAAATAAATCTTAGGTTTTGGTTTGGTTTTGGGAAGACTTAAATAAAAGCAGGTAAAGCTCCCCTTAAAGGGGCAATTTGATATATAAAATAAGTGTTAGAACCCTCTGTCTTCCATCTCTTTCCTTACAGGAAGGCATTACATTTCACAAGCTTCATTTTGTCTTTGCAGTAAAAAGAAAAACCTGATACTCACATGCTGTCTTTGAAAATATTCTATCATTTTAGACAGTAGCAAATAGAATGCCAAGTGTAACAATGGTGAGTAACTGCGTTGGGAATGTTACTTCACCATTCAGTAGCTGGCATCAAACCATCATCACTCACAATTCCTGGCTCAAAAATGAAGTTGTCATTAGCATGCAGACTTAAAAAAATAAATATATCTTTCATTGACTGATTTATTAGGCTGACAAACCATTTATTTTACTTTACAAAGATTTAGTGTTTGTGGTGGTTTATGCTAACACATTTAACTGTATTATCAGATGCCATCAGTTATTCTGGTTCTCCAGTGAGCAGTAACTCATTATGCTGACTTGGGATCAGAATAACCCTTCAGTGCCTTGTTCGCTTTTGTTGTCTGTTTCACATTCCAGCTATATTTTAAGGGTGTGAAGTTTAGCAAAGTTCATATTTCTCAAATCAAAAGTGAAGAGTGAAAAAAGTTGTTTGATATAACTTCGGCCATACAAACAGAACTTGGCATCAGCCTCCAGGAACTATTCACTCACTCTGTGTCTGTATTAGGCATAACTTTTTGGAATGCTGAAAGCACATCTCAGAGGCTTTGGCAGAGATCAGGTTGTGATATGAGATCATCTAAAAAGAAGGATTTTAATGCACTTACAATGGTTTTTAAAAGAAAAAAATCACATCTAAAATGCATTTTAAAAAAAATCTATTCTGTAGAGTTGGTATTCCATTAGAAATTACTATAATGTTTAGACAGATATTTTTCAAAGAAGTGAAGAGTAGAGGCACAGTCAGCCATAGACTGTCACACTTGGATAATAAATACACATAAAACAGAAGTTTGTAAATAAAGACTCTTTAGGGTATAATCCAAATAAACGGCATTCTGATTAGTGAGTTCTGTACTTCCACTGGCAATTAAAACCTTCTAAAATAAAGGTAAAAGTAGTAAATTAGTTGAGTTCTGTCATCTCAACCTCAGTAAAATAGCTAACTGTATACTTATAAAGCAACTCAAATATATGCTTAAAGCTGAACATATGCTCCCATTCTTTGCACAAACACAGCTGTATTTTTTCGTTTTTGGAAGTTGTGCATTTCTGCCACGTATAAGTGTATATTAGAGAGGAAGTGCCTGAGTCACAGTGATAAGGAAGAAAAAATAATCAGTGTTCATTAGTAAAAACTGAAGAACAAACCATGGGTTGACTTTGTAGACTGCAAATGTAACAACAGGCATGAAATGCAACTGTCAGTTCCACTGGGCACAGAACACAGAACATATGTAATGACACTGCAGAGCAGAGCAGGGCGTTCACTAGTGCTGAAGGAGCAGGAGATCATACAAGACACAGGGCTGTTTAAAGGTACCCAATACATTATGGTCTCTTGTAATTGCATGTATTGTTCAGAACAAAACTCTTTGTGGCATTCCATTTCAGCTACTTTTTTTTTATATTTTAGGTCATGATTACCATTGGCTTTCATACATGACAAGCCTTAGTCAACTGCTGAGAATAAGCACTTAATCTGCTTTTTGGTTTAAATACAGTCCTATATTTTGCAGGTTTCTTTTCACTAGAGATGAGCAGAGGAAAAACAAGTAAATGCAAATATCTTATGCAAAGAAGTTAAAAATAAAGTTACTGATGAGAGGGCACAGCTACATATGGGCATGTACTTGCATTTACTAAAATTGGATAAATCACTGAATATTTCAAGTTGGAAGGAACCCATCATCAAGTCCACTCCCTGCTCCTTACAATTTTACCTAAAACTAAACCATATGACTAAAAGCTTTGTCCAGATGCTTCTTGAACTCTGACAGGCTTGGTGCCACGACCACTTCCTAGGGGAGCCTGTTGCACTGCCCAAACAGCCTCTCAGTAAAGAAATGTACTTCTGTTTTAACTTTCCCTGTGGCAAAAAGAATGACTGTGGGTCATCTTTCAATTGTACTCCTTCACCTGATCTCTTTTTGTTCACTTCGCTAATATTCTAAAACTTTAAAAGACAAAAAATGCACAAAATATTCAGCCAACTTTAAGGCAAATATGAAATGCTTCCTCTTGAATATTCAGAGTGAAAGTCTAATTTTAAGAGTTGTAGTGAGTGTGTAGTAAGAATAAAATCTTACTGAATATTCTCCATGGGCTAAGCAATCAAGGGGAAAACATGCCAGACAAAATATAGCAGAGACTGTAGAATATGCTGTCAGTCCTGGTAGTCACAGTAATCTTCCTTCTTCTTCTTCCTCCCTGCCTTCATCTCTCGGGTTTTGTGATCATCAATCCCATATTATTTTCCTGGCTGCTTGAGGAAGTTCCCCTTTTCATTCAAGTGTCTCCTGTTTTTTGGTCATTATGACACCAGCTGTGCTCTTGCTTTAGATGATGACTATTAATCATATACACTATTTTTTTCCATAAACATGCTTGTGTTTGTTAAACAATCAAACCTCACATTTCAAGAGTCCTGGGAGGTTTTGGGTTTCAATGATTTTTAGAAAGAGTAATATGCATAGATCCATTTGAATTCCAGCCAAAGAAATTATTAGACTTGAAAGTTTTTCTTCAAGCAAGCACACTGTCAAAACAGGTGTCCCAAAGAAAATTTCTGTGACTTTCAGAAAACTGTTTAAGTATTATAAGTTCAGGATTTTTCACTCAACTGAAATATTTCATTGAAATCACCAGATTTCAATGGAAACCAGTGTTAGCAGTAGTGAGGAGCAGGAGGCAAATTAAGATGATGAAATCCCAGAGCTTGCTGATCAAACCGAACAATACACAGACAGCTCAAGGTATCCAAGCCCTCTGGCTCATAGCTAAAAGAATTGCTGGGTTTCCAAGCAGGAACTCAAACCAGAAAGGAGTTTACCCTGTAATGTATGATAGAATATATTGCTTTTATCTCCTCACAGATTACCTCCTGTAATTTTCACTCCATTAGACAACCTCTATTTAACACTTCCCCCCTTTCTGGTGTTTTAGCAAACCTAAGCATTAAGTCTGATGCTTAATTATATCTTTTTCACAGGCCAGTTGTTTCCTTGGTCACCGTCCAAAAGGTTGCCTCCAGCTAAGACTGTAGGTCAACAAGGAGGTGACTCTAAAGTAAAAATACCTTTCCAGAAGGAACACAAACAAGGAAAATTTATTTATGTGGCACACATTTTCATGTGTGCTCTTGGTTTTTTAATAACAAATTGTTATGAAATAAAAGAGCCAAAGCATACCATAGGAGTATTAAAAAACCCCCAGGCTATATTTTAAGTCACATTGCAGTTTCCATATACCCCTTTATGTCTTGCACTCAGCAGTGAACTTTCTGCTCATCATGAATCTACAGACAGTGTTCTAAATAGACAGACTGGATATATCAGTGCAATTTTCTTGGGTCTGCCCATACAGCCACCCATTTATGCAGCTGTGGACACTCTCTTGTAAAGCAGCAGCACAGCAAATGCTTCCATTTAGCTCACTGCCTGTTTGAACTGTCTTCTTTGCCTTAAGACTGTCATGGAATGTAGCAGCTAAATTGAGGACAAACTAAACACACATGCAGAGGGTTTACTTTTGTTGCCCAGATCCAGCAAACCCTGCTGGCAAACTGCAGAGCTCTCTGTAATTATTGGCCAGATTTTCTATTTCTAATGTTGACAGGGAGGTTACACCTCTGACAGTAACTGGTGGCCTTTGTTCTTTCCTGTACAGGTGACCTCACTGACAGAGGTACGAACACTTATAACACTATGCATATGAAAGAAGCTTAAATTATGCCAAATTTGTGCACATAACAGCCAAAATATTGAAGGGAAACGCTCATCATGAGAACAAAGACCACTGATGAGTCAGTGTTTTCACAGGGCAGCTTGAAATGCAAGAAATGTACACCACTGTCCTCATGTGATCTGACTACAGCCTTTTATCTTAAACACTCTTTCTATATTCACATTTTTCAGAAGAGAGGACAATAGAAAGTTTCCCATTACCCAAAGTCTATGGAAATTTAAGCTGGAAAGGAAAATATCACATGTAAGCTTTCCAAAGGGCTGCACCCCTCATGGCTGCGGTTAAAGAGGATAAGACAAGTGGTATTTGATTTGAGTCACTTGCAAGTTTTAGAGCACTCCAGCCTGTATTTGTTACTAGTTTGAGTTTCACAACAGGATAAGCAGTGCAAGAACGCCCATTCTTCCTGAATATAACCTATCTGTTAATTTCTAAGAAATTCTTTTTTGTTTATGGTGTTGGCAACCATAAAATGTTGCAGCCGGAGTAAGATAACTCGGCTTGTCCTGAAGCAGTTGTTTCAATAGCAGCAATCAGAGCAGCAAAAAGAAGTTGCACTCAAAGTGCAGACAGATGAGTGGCTGTCAAGGAGATGTAAAAATGGATGTGAGTGTAAGGAAGATCCATGAATATCCTTAAAAATCAAATGAAAATGCAAAATCTGATAAGGAGAGAATTTTGACTTAACAATAAAATTAAATCCATTTGTCGTTAAAATATGCCATGACTTGAGTTAGGTTGAACATTAACAAAAGGTTTCTGTCAGTAGCTGATAGAATATTCTGCACGCTGGGTTAGCTTTTTCTTATGCACATTTAACAAATATTCAGATAACGAATCTTTCAATTGTTAGTTCAATTTGATTGAGGGAGTGTGGGTGGTTTGCATAACAACTGTTACACCCTAAGAGTGTTTCAAAACTATTGCAAGAAACATTAAACATGATGTTCTAAAGCATAACATACTGGGTGTATTAAATTAGAGGTTTGCATTTGAATTTTCCAGCATAACACGTATAATTTTTCAATATTATAAATAGATTAGTTAATTATTCTTCCCGAGGAAGGATAGGTATAGAATGTCACCTAATTCTGTAGCACTCTGCAGGTGAAGAGTATCTGGTGGTTAAGTAGTGACTGCATGGTTCTGTTTCCTGAGTAGTTACTGACTCCTTGTGTGAGCAGTCCAGAACTTCAGGCTTCAGCAGGCTCTTGGGTGCCACAGTGTTGACACACTGGGGTGACAAAATTTACTTTGTTTACCGTCGGAGTTCTGGGGCAGACTGAAAGCACACACAAATACAGGTGGTCCTTTGGGCTTAGAGGCTGAAGTGTGGACAGACCTGCCTGTGGAAACACACTGAGCTGAAAGCTGCCCACAGTGGGACCCTGCTTGTGTCTCAATGACCAGAGCTCTTTAATTTCAGCTCCGCTTCTTATTCCAATACAGGCAGCAGCAGGAGTAGAAAGGTTCTCACTCAGATTCAACAAATATTTATATACACTTGGTCATTTCATAATACCCTATTCTGCTTAACAAGATGTTCTGCAGTTTCTGGAAGTCACATGAGTTCCTAGGGGAAGAGTTTATTTTTATAAATTGAGCTTTTGCAACCATTAGCTACATACAATGTTCTGATCTTTGGGGAAGGAAAATGCTTATAAAGGACACCGTGGGTAACTAATAATCATATCATCAAACACCATCACTTGGGATAAAGATAAAATTGGAATACAAACAAAAATGACCTTTCCATCTGAAGAGAAAGTCCAAATTAATTTCTAACATGGTGGCATTGTTGTGTAGTGAAAGTAAATTCATCGCCCTTACCTCAACTTGTATTCAAAGTCCCACAGAACTGAAAAGTTTGATTCAAAGCCTGTTGAATTAATCTAAGTCTTCCCCTTCCCTATTGTGATTCTGAAAAAAAAGGAGAGAGTTGTGTGAAAGTAAATGCTGGTCTCTGAAAATAAACTATCTGGAAAAATAGAAAGATTTATGTTGAACTGTCTGATGAAGTGGCATTAGAGTTGCAAAAATGTCTGAGATTGTTACAGCTTTTGTCCTTTAATATTAGGAAGCCACGATGTCCAGCAGCATCTGTTTTGTCCAGTCAGTGAATACCTTGCAGCTGATCTACTGCATTTGTTAGGTCAGTTTTTTGCCAACCAAAAATAGCAAGTGTATTTCTCTACTGATTTACTTTAAAGACAGCATAACAACCTTCATCTTTCCAGTCAGCAGTTCTCTTGCATTTCTTTCACTGTCCTGTATGCAATTGCTAATTTCTGTGTCCTGGAATTCAGTCATTCCTACAGCTTTAAAGCCTTTCATGTGGAATGAAAGGTGAAAATTGCATCTTCTCATTGTAATGCTTAAATTTCATATATTTTACATGATCTATTTTACCAGATTCTGTCATATTAACCTTATGAAAATTGCACATCTACCTTTACTAGCGGGTTTTTTTTTTCTATTTTAATATTGTTTATAGAAAATTCTTTTTAGAAAATAAATTAGAAAAAATCCACTGATTTTAGAAAAGGCCTGAGAAAAGGCACAGGGCTTGGAAAAAATTGAAGCATTTGGTTTTTAGCAAGTTAAAAACTCATCTTCAGGGATTTTGGATGGGACTAACATTTTATTATTGGTCTGAGTATTTTGTGATTGTTGCTTCACTCTTTTACTTGCTGCAGTTTCTGCTCATCCCTTGTTCTTTTTGTTTGCCTCTTCATTATTTACACAAGAGTCAGGGTTTCTGTCAGAAAGCATCAGGTTTTTAGGTCACAGGTAGGGTGATAACCAACACCTTCACATTCTGCATGTATTGTCATTCAGAAGTCAGCAGACAATATTTCCATATGCATCTGATACAGGGATTGAAAAAGAAATGCTGCTTTAATGTCACACCATTTATATTAGTATTCAACCCAGAGTTTGTGAAGTGAAAATTGCATGTTTAATGACTGTATGAATACTAATTCTCCATGCTGAGAATTGCTGTTCCAGTAATGTCTAATTTTAAAATATGGGACAAAACTGCATCTGGCTCTACAGGATGCTCTAGAGAAGACTGAACACCCCACAGAGACAATTTCTAGTATGAAAAACTGTTTTCCTCTGTAAAAAGCAGGGCATTCTCCAGATACAGCATTAGTCCCAACACCACTTTCATTTCAAGGACTTAAGACTGGCACCAGCTTAATACTAACATCTTTGGCAAAGTTGTAAGCACCTTTTGCTGATTTTAAGCAAGACCTCTGTACATTTGTCAGTCTTTTATGAGATGTTACATCTCCCAGAGTGAGACTGAAGAATGAACTGTTCTATAGCTACATTTTATTTTGGTGTAGAGATTGAGGAAGTTTCCTTAAGCAGTTAGAGTCACTATATTGGTAAAATATGTCTCAAATTCTTGTCTGTATTTCCTGGAAAGTCAACATGGTCCTTTTCTTCAGTATTTCACTGTATTTGTACTTTACCCATGAATATTTGCTACAGTTTGTGGTCTAGCAACAATTTTGTTGACTGATAGTTCATTCCAATTTTTCTCATACAGAAAAAGAAAAAAATCTGTGATAGTGGGCTCAGAAAATGTTAAAATAACACGAACAGCAACTGGCAGTATAGGACAATCATATAATGAGAGTTTAATTTCTAATTTGTTCTAGCATCACCATTCTCTGGTAGGATATGAGGAAATTGTAAAGAGTTTTGGATGTGAGAACCTACTGGGGACATTTGCTTAAGCAGGATTGCTACGCTTGTTATTCAGGTGTAACGTGTAGTACAGAAGCACTGAGCCTTTGCCAGAGAATCACACTGAATCTGATAAAATGAATCCATGTTGATTTCAACATATTCATTAGCTAGTCCCTTCAGCCAGCTGCTTTAAACATGGCAAAGTAATTACACAAGGTGGAGCTCAAGGTTACAAGTCCAAACAAAACAGTGCTGGCAGTTGCTGCCTAATCCTCAGCACACAGAAGCAGCTCCGACTTTTGGCTCAGCCTCTGGTGCATTATTTTAGAACTCAAGAGGTTGTATGTGTAAACAATAATTTTCTCTAGAAGTGAAAATGTAGAAATCAGATTAATTTGTCAACACTGACAAATGAAAATATAAACTGGTATCAAAAGGACTCTAAACAATTGGTTATAAATAAAGATAGTTAATGTACAGTATTTACAAATTACTATGCAAATGGTTGTTGTTACATCCATTTCTGTGACATGCTTCTGCAGCATGATAAAAATCTGACAGCCTCAGGGATTATTTTACTCTGCAGTATTTATTTCTGTAGCGCACATAGAGTCAGCTTATTTACAAACAGGAGTTAGTTTTGGCACATAAGATACTCAAGCAAACAAAGATTCCTGGAACTAGAAAGAAAGCTTCCAGTAAAACAGAGATTGAACTCTCAAAAGTTCAAATAATACCCAAACTAAATATTACCAGTCTTCAGAGATTACATGTTACTGTCTTTACTTTTTTGTTTTTTCAGTGCAGTGGTAGCAGAGTGATTCCAAAATCATACTTCTGTCCTCTGGATGTTTGTAATACATTTTCTGATACTACTTTCGCTTCAGCAGACAGTTTGGCTTTCTGTGGGCTTTTTTAGAAAGACTAAATCTCCTCTGCATTGAGACAATTTTGTATTGCTGTAAGTGCCTCCCTTAGATCCACTGTGACAAGACAGCCTTCCTGAATTCACAGGAATCCTAAAACTGGTGTAGAAGGTGCTGAATTGGCCTTATGTTTAACTAGGGATTAACTGTGTACTGATTATTACCGTGGTTTACTTTCTCCACAAAAACAAGTAGGTGTGAGCATTGCCTCTAGTGTACATTCCTTTCCTGCTTGAAATAACTGTTTGTCCAAGGATGACTAAATAATTAACTTATCTTCAGGAGATGAAAGAGGAAGAGGAAGCAAACAAGAACAAGGAGATAAAAATATCACCAAAAATACCAAAACAGGCAAAATATGAAGCCCGAATTACTGCACATTTCATTGTGTCAGGAAACATAAGAAAGCAGAGAAGAACATGTGTATTTTTACATGCAAAATTTATGCTAAAAGTAATGATTAGCACTTCATTTATGAAAAAAAGAGCTGATAGTACCATTCCTCTAAGGAACTGGGATGTATTAAAAGATGTTAATGTGCTGTGGGGAATGGAATAACTAATCCATGTGGACTTGGCTTCTTGGACATCCACTGGTGTTCCACTGGACTCTCTCTGCAGTGTCATCAGGTAATTCCCAGACAGATGGGAATGTGCTATCAATGCTGAGTAACATTTCTCTAAAGGCATTGTTGGTGAGCTGAAAGTATAAGATTCTTGGGGGAGTAGTCACAGAGGTAATATTCTACTCTTTAATTAGACTCCCATAAAGCTGTCTCTTTGAAAGTCAGGTTTTTCTGCAGTTTGGTGCTCTCTGGCTCCAGTAAAGACAAACAGCAGAGCAAATAACACCCAGACTTGGTAACCTGATTTTGGATTTATCATTCACTTGTATGCAGGGTGAGGGCTTCAAGTACAGTTTGGTAGAACTGCAAATGAGGTGCAAATAATTTCGAGGAAAGAAATGAATTTGGTCAGCAAGCTGTTAGAAGAGCTGAATTTCTTCTTCAGCAAAGAGCCAGTTCCCTTGTCTTACTGACTTTAATATTGTTAACTAAATGTGGGAAGCTCTGGCTCATGCCCACTAAGTTCCATGAGAAACATCTCAAATCCACAACATTTTGGATCAGGAACATGATTTTGATGGCTTCAAAGAATAGGAATACATAGTACTGTAATGGGGTATAGCTGATAAAATGAAATCTTGATCTCACTGAATTCAGTGGGAATTCTACTGTTCACTTAGAAAAGGCTGAAATGGTTCATGGTATATTACCTTATTTCAATTCACCTAAAGTATGACTGGGTGGGCTGGCTATGGAAATCTCATAAAAATAAAAATAAAATAAAATAAAATAAAAAATTCAAGACCTGAGTTTACCTATTATCAAGTTTCTTCTTATCAATTAAAAAATGTCAAGGTTTTACAAAAAGAGCAAAAAATAAAGAAACTATTCTAATTCCTTGAAAATTAGGAAAAAAACAGCCTGATGGTACCAAAGTTTTATATTTTAATCCATCCTGTCAGATACAAGGAGTAAAACTGACCCTTTTGCATTTACAAACACCAAGCGATTTCACAGGCATAAGCACCAGAAAAAAATATATTTCTACCAGTGATAGTCTCATGCATTATGGTTCAATACAACCTCATCTGCAGATATTTAATCTGCTGAGGGCAGTGGTGTAATGGTCCTGTTAGAGGGGACCCATATCACTGGCTCAGTGTAACTGTTGCTTTCCTGGCCCTTATGAGCTTAACTCCTGAAGTCAAGGTTATGTGTTTCTGGGATATATCCACAAAAGGCAGCTAGAGAGAAGAAAATGCACAGCGGTGATCAGGAATCATAAAAACAAAGAATTAAAAATCCACCTCCATGTTTTAAAACTACATGTAACTTATGTAAATATTGATATTAAAATAGCTTCTTTTTCCATGCTTCAATGCCTTTACAATATACTTCATTGTTTCATATTAAAACTAGAAAAGGCTTTAAGTGAGAAACTTCCTTGTCTGAGACCAAAAGAAAGCTTCATTAGCATAATTACTTACAGTCCTTCTGTTAGTATTTTCAGGGACAAAAATATCATTATCCTTTTACTAAAAAAAAACAAAAAAAACAAACTAAAAAACAAAAAAACAACAGAGAAACTGTGAACATAGTGAAATAATGGAAGATCTGGATTACAACTCTGGTGAAAAATGTGGGACAAACTGGATAGGAATATAAATATCAGTTCTGACTGAAGCATGGAACTTAGGCAAACAACAGGGAAAAAACCCCACCCTTTTTAGAACATTTTGAGATGTGTGAAAACTACAAATGCTGGAACTGTGAAAAGGAAACTGGGAATTTGATCCATATGTTCTGGAAATGCCACTGCCCACAGCTAAATTATATTTGGAGAACAGAACAGAGAACAGAAGAACAACTAGTAGCACTGTTATAAACACAGGGTCTCCCTGGTGATGCAAAGATCTTCCCATGGCAGATATTAATGAGAGACTCTTACCATCTGGATACCATACATGAAGGAATAATATTTAGTATGTTCTACAATAATTACTGAGGAATATGATAAGATTTATTAATTATTTATCTAATTCTCTGAGGAGAAATCATCCTGCTAGCTCCAAGGGGAAAAAGCGCTGTTCAGGGTGGTTCACACATTGGGGGTTTATTTATATAAGTGAATATAATTTAAAAGCCTGAACTGATCTAAGTAATTCCACAGTATCAGAGAAGATCATATTTTAAGCTTGAGAAGCTCTTTGCTGTGGTATATATTTACAAAGTGAAATATTTTCGAAATCTGCAATGTATGAAATAGCACGATGACCTGTGGAGAGATGCTGCTACTGCTTCTCAAAACCAAAAGCGAATCATGCTGATTCCAAGAGAAATAATTACCAGTTAACTTGGGCTGCCATTATCTTCTTCTCAGGAATGTGTGACTGGAAGGGGTGAACTCCACTTGCTCTGCTATTACAGACCCAGCCAAGCCCATATTTCTACTCTACTATTCTATATTCTACTCTTCTATTTCTACTTTTAGTTAGAATCTTACCAATTGCCACCTTCCACTTCCTATCTGAAGGCTGACCCTGGATGCTCTTTCCTCTGATAATTCAGTAATCTGCAGTTCTCACATTCAGTTTATTCCAGACAGTCAGTACCCATTTATCAACAGAACCCTCCCAATATGCAACATGTGCTCTCATAACTGGTTTATATCAGTAACTTTCACCATAGAAAGGGCCAGAGACCAACATAAAGGGAGACAGATTTAAAGAAAGTTGTATGTGCAGTTTTCTTGGCCATGGCAGCAAATCCTCCCTGAAAAAGTTGAAACATATCTATAAAAAATGTTGAATGGTGGCAGCTCTATACCATCTGTTTTGTTCTGGTTTAGAAAGGAATTGCATCAATCCATGATGTTCTATATACCACCTCTCCTTCACAACAGCCACTAAGCAAAGCCTAGCAACAGTTGTGCCTATCATATTAGAATAATCAAAAATGTGTTTCTTTTATTACAAATGACATTTGAAAATTGTAACAATATAGCACTTCTGGTTTGATACTAATTTTTACTTTTCTTTGAAAAAAATGTCTTTGCTAAGCAATTTATGAATTCTGAAAATAGTTCTCTGCACATATAATCATCAAGCTTGAACAGTTTTTATTTTTCATGTCTTTATTCATTCTTTTCTACGTAGTATTTGTGGAATTCAGCATCTGGAACGAGCAGGAAACAGGTTGACTCTCTTTGACTCCCTTTATTTCTGCATAGTGACATTTTCCACTGTGGGCTTTGGGGATGTTACACCCAAGATATGGCCTTCAAAGCTGCTTGTTGTCATTATGATCTGTGTTGCTCTTGTGGTGTTGCCCATACAGGTAAATGTGTTTTCTTTCTCTTTAGAATTGTTTTTGAAACAAAGGAATAATAACTGAAATAATATATTTTACTATTATTGTTGCACAGAAAATGTCAGAAAAAAGAACCATCTATCTCTCCTATTGTGGTTTTTTTCCCTTTTTTCCTGTATGTTCTCCTATGCTCTACATTTGTACTAAAAAACAGAGCACTGATAACAGTTTTCAAGTGCTGATGAAAGTTTTCTGCTCCAGTCATGTACCACAAAGGGCTTCCTTTATCCTGAGATACGGGTTTGTTATTGATGGAGCAATTACAAAAAAAACCCTCAACAGTAGCCAGCACTTTCTTTATGAGTACAGCTTTTCCTCTGCAGGCTCTCCCTGTTTCTAATCTTGGGTCTCTCCACTTCCTCTCTTACTCTTATAGCTCAGTGCTAACTTGAAAAAAATCTCATTAAATCTGCAACTCAAGCAAATTGGGTTCACAGCTGTGTGTGGAACACACGCACATGGAGCCAGCAGCACAGTTAGGAATTTTTCATGCCTGCCTAAGTTTAGGACTTCTAACAGTTTCAACAGGAAAAGAGCAATTTATGAAAATCCAAGTATTTCAAGGAGTCAGTCAGCTTTATTAAATTTGTACCGAGCGTTTTCCAGCTCATTAGGTGAGGCTGGATGACAGAAACCCCGAGGTTACATGGGAAACCCTGCCAAGATGTTCACTGTTCCACATGTGGTGATCACTCAGCCCTTGCGCCAGAAAAAGAGGATGTGGGGAGACACTCTGCATTTTTATCAAAGCTTACAGTAGACCTGCTAGACCATGAAGCTCCAAAGTTTCTCACAGAGCCATAGTTTCTAGACTCTGCTTCTTTGGCAGAGGACTAAAGCTCAGTGTGGGCAGAAAACACACAAACCCTGGGAGGGTGGAAGCTCAAGCTTTCAGCATTAATTTTCTTGAAGTTATTTAACACTCTAATTAAATATTGAATGTATGTATTCACAGCCGTATGCACTAACACAATTTTATTCTCACTCAGTGAAAATCTAATAAAATATAGATTCTATTGTAAACTAAAATGTGCTCTGTTTAAGAAATTTGGAATTTCCTAAAACATAGAAATTTCATCCTTAAGGTAGTTCTGATACATACGTCAGGCTCAAGAGCTCCACATGAGCAGTAAATAACCTAGAATCTACTGGCATTTTGTGTAAATTTACCTATTATTAGCTACTTTATTTTATACCTTTGTAGTGCTAATGGGGCTTCATATAGTTTCCCATACACATAGTGGAGTGGGAGGCATTCTCTCCTGAGCTTTTGCCTTGCTATGAAATGAAATCAGTTATTATTCATGATCCAGCCTCTCCATCAGTGGAATGTGGATGAGAAAAAGCAGCTGTCACACAGCCACACAGTTAAATTGAGCTCAGTATTAAACGTGTTACTTACAAGAAACTTTGAACTGGTATTTGTATGTTTCCTTACAGATTGTTTCAGTATTCTCTTAGGTCTGGGGAATTCAAAGTAGTAATGTTTGCTGTTAACCTGCACATATTGCTCAGCTGACAAAGGCAAACTTGCTGTATTAACAGCTGCTGTGTATCTAAGCTGTATCTAAAATTACAAGGCAGATAAGAGAGTTTACAGAACATCACCTTCAGAACATTATCAAATCTCTGGGAAGTGTTAGTGCCCAAACTAAGAAAAGGGGTGCCTCTCTCCAAGTATATTCACAGTACCTGTGTGAAAATTTAACCTTTCATACGAGGGAAGCAATTATGTCACGTGACACTAGAAAAAGAGAGCTCAGAGGCATAAAATACTTAAAGGAATAAGGTACCAGCCTTCATTCTTTTCTAAACTCCTGTCATTTAATGTATTCTCATGGTATTTTAGGGAATTTTCACTGCTGTTTGTGTATGTTAGATTCTGGCACTATTGCAGTGGTTTGTGATCACCTTATTAGAGAACATTTTACAAAGAAAAAGATATTGTGGGCTAAGGGCAGCTTTTCATAGAGGCGTGAGATGAACGATGCAACATTGCCAAGTCGTTATAGAGTTGAAGTGCTCACCTGCTGTCTCCATTTCACTGACAATTGGCATCTCTTGCAGTTTGAACAACTGGCATATTTATGGATGGAGAGGCAAAAGTCTGGAGGAAACTACAGTCGATACAGAGCTCAGACAGAAAAACACGTTGTGCTGTGTGTGAGCTCTCTGAAGATTGACTTACTCATGGATTTCTTAAATGAATTCTATGCCCATCCCAGACTACAGGTACTGAGAGTGGAAGAAAAAATAATAATAAAAAAAAGAAACTCAAAACATTGTTTGTTTGTTGTTTTTTATTTTTTAAGAAAAGTTTCCCAAATGGTTTTTAATTTTTAAAACTGACTTTGGGAATAGATAGGTGAATTGGGAATCTCTACCTGCAATAAGAAGCTGAGATAGAGTTTGGAGGCATTTTAAATTGAGGTATTGAGGTGAATAGACTAAATAGGTAGAATTAGTGTCTTCTTGAATTATACCAGTCGTTTTAGAAACAGGTATTTCCATACAAATTCCTTACATTCTACTCTAAAACAGAAAATAAATGAAAGCTACTGAATTTATTTTTTCCCATTGTTTTGGAATTGGATCCAAAAAACCTCACAAGTCAAAGTGTCCTTTGGTTTTCACATTTTGCTTTGGTTTTTTGCCAGTGTTAGGAATCACAAAATGTGTCAGGTTGGAAGGGACCAAAGGAGGTCATTGGTCCAACCTCCCTGCTCAGGCAGGGTCATCCTAGAGCATATTGCACAGGATTGCAAAGATTAGATCCTCTTGGAATTAAGGAAATTAAGAAATAAGTACATGTACTTTAAAGCACAAAGACCTCGACAGAATACACAGATTTTAATAGTGTACACATATTCCCTAGCTAATGCAAACTTGTCATATGGCTCATTTGGAACATCTAGAAGCTTATTTCCATGAGATATCAATTTGGATTTATTATCATTGCCTTTGCTACAGACTCTCCCTTTTAGTAAATCTTCTCTATGTTTTTTACTAAGCTACCTGTGGCACCATGCTTCATTAACTACTGCAAAAACCACACAAATACAATCCTCAAACGGCTGAGCAGCAATTTGCCAATTCCCAAATCCAAACTACTCCCCAAAAACAATTAGCTAGTAAGAGGCATAAGCAATTGAACAAATAAATCCAGTTCTTTATAGATACAAACACAAACTGAAACACAACATTTAGTTAACTAAGCTGAAGAATAAGTCAGGCTCTGTGATACACTGGAGACAAAGAAGAAAAGCCTTAATGCTACACGGGTAACTTAAAAGGGCTTATATACATTCCCTTCACAGCTGAAATTGAGTTGGACTCAATGATCCTGGAGATCTTTTCCAACCTTAATGATTCCGTGCACTGGGAAGCTGAAGGATACAGATGGTGCACTGCATCCAATGCCATTTTGCTTTCTGCAAAACTCTGTGTTGCAGAAAGGAAGATTTCTATGACCAGCCTGTCCTAAGCTCTCACTCTTCTCGCCCATGTTGCATTTATCCCTCCTTTTCATTTATGCACTTATGTAGCCTTCAAACCATCCTTACTTTTCCTTTTCCAAGTAGCACAGGAAGCAGTTTGGATTGGCCCATTAATGCAAAGGAAAATATTTTGAGGAAATAAAACTCTGTCAGCGTCTTATCTGAGACATTTTTGACATCCCAAGTCACTGCTGACTTATTCTCCAGCAACAATAACCATGACTATGCCACTTTCTTTACCTTCTTTTTTCTATTTTACCAGGACTATTATGTGGTTATTTTGTGTCCTACGGAGATGGATGCTCAGGTCCGAAGGGTGTTACAAATCCCAATGTGGTCCCAAAGAGTTATCTACCTGCAAGGCTCAGCCCTAAAAGATCAAGACCTGTTGAGAGCTAAGTAGGCAAATATTGACCATTCTTTTTTACTTTTTCTTTCACTCATACTCTTTGATAAATAAGTCTAACAAGCAACAAAAGCCGTGCTAGAAGGAAAGCCATGTGTATTTAGAAGGCAAAGCAAAGCTCTTTGATATAATTTGTTTTTCTTAATATCTAGAATTTTGAACCCACTGTACAGTTTTGTTTTCTTAAGTTCAGCCTGGTAACATGAAGCAACTATTCCGCAGTATATACATGAACTCTTCAGGGCCCTCCTCTTACCACATCCTTCCACCATTTCTAAGAGATGCTCTCTGCCAGTTAATGGTGAATGACATTTACCAAAACACATCAGTCAAGCACAGTTCCTCACACACACCTCTCCCAGTGCTCAATCAGTTGAGCTGTGAAGGAATTCACAGTGGAATTCATGTTGAAGGATCATCTCTTTAAACTCTCCAAAGAGAGGGAAAGGTGATTCTTAGCAAATAACGGATTTAACTCATCTTCATTGCTCTGTGTTGTAGATAACTAAAATTAAGCCAATACCTATCTGACTATTTGAGCCATTCTTTACCTGAGGGGAGTTATTTCCAAGAATCTCATCTATGAGAAGCTTCATGAGCAGTGTTATCTTCTCAGACTTCTGCCACTGAAAAAACAACCACTTCTCTAGCTGTTTAAAATTTGACAAGACAGGAAAGCTTTTTTCAGGATTAGAAATTTTCTATCGGAGAGATCCTTTTCTCTTTTTTTTTTTTTTTTTTTTCCCTTTTTGCTTTCTTGCTGATTTCAAGAAGGAATTCATGTGTGGATTTAGCTGACATTTGTTCTACACATTACAAGAATGAAAATTAAGCTGTTCCCTAAATATAATCTTGAATTTCACTTATAATAACCTGGATGTAGTCAGCTGTGGAACTGCTTTTTCCTGCAGAACTTGTAATTGAATGTACCTGTCACAGAATAATTTTCAACCTCTTCTGAGGGAAGAAGCATAGTGGGAATTTAAAAGAACATTTGATATGAAATATAACCCAGTACCCAAGATGTTTGGTGTATTTCTTTTTAATGAGAACATAATGTACTGAGGAGATAACAAGGCACATGGTAAAATTCTTCTAATAAATAAAGTAATGGTTACCAACGACAACAAAATAATCAAGGAAGGGTCTCATTATCAAAATTTATCCATATATTCTATGTGACCCCAATGTCAAAATAACATGATAAAGGTCACAACAAAAAGTAAAGGAGTACCAAAAGTTGGGTGACTGCATCAGTAGTGAATAGCCAACTAACAAAAGACTGCATTTTTGCAAAAAAATCTCATTTAATTTAACTGAATTTTCTTTCCTATAACTTTGGTAAAGACCCTGTCATCCCAATACTGCTCCCATGCTTAGCTGAAATTACTCATAGAGCTCCCATGATTTCTTCCTAATCCAAGACACCATGAACTGGAAATAGTTCATTTAATGCATATATACACAGAAATGTCTGTAATTTATCCCAAACACATTAATCTTGTACATCTACCCAACTTGCTGCTCTCACTAGGCAAGACAAGTCTATTATCTGTCTCCTCTTGTTCCTTGTTACTGGTAATACTTGTGCATATTGCTCTCTTACACACCAGGCAGACTGGTGCTATTTATTCGCCTTTTATACTCATGGCACATAAATACTTTGCAAATTAAGTTTGAGACCACTCTGCTTTTACTACTTTGGCACAGCTTTTACTGTCACCAGGGTAAGAGAGACTGAACTTTGCCTGTGTTCTGGTTCTCTGTGCAAGACTCTGATTGTGAGACACCAGTCCAGTGAGTACTTGGTCGGGGTGTGACAGGTTTGTCTCCTTTCTTGTAGGATGGACGATGCTGAAGCCTGTTTCATCCTGAGCAGCCGCTGTGAGGTGGACAGGACCGCAGCTGTAAGTTGGGGAGGGAGAAATGAGAGGATGTACAGGTTTTGCTGTCACTGTCCTTACTCCCTCTCAGTTCTTTTTTATGCAACAAGGGCAGAATAACATAAAAACACTCTCATAGTACCTTATAGATACATTGATAATTGGTCATTAATGACTTCCAAGAATGGAACTCTGTCAATATTCAAAGTACCTGAACTGCTCTAGATATCCAGTTCAATCAGTTGTATCTATTAAATCAGAAAGGAGACAGATATCAACTGACTGGTATATTCAGAACTAATGAAGTAAAGCCTGAATTCAACTTTATAAATAAATCTGTGACTAATACAAGTAACCAATATATATGAGACTATTTGACCATTTTTCATATTGGCCAATCTTAAAAATGAAAAAGGGCAAGATTCTTCAAATAAGTTTCTATGTTTTTGCCCATGCTGGTAGTTATTTGCAGTCAGGTAAGTTACTGTCCACAAAGGAACACTGCTAATACAAACCTCTGTGCAGCGCATCTGTGATAAAAGAATAGAACTGTATGAACCAGAACTCTTCCAGCTAATGAAATTATCTACTGATCACAAATATCCAGAAAAAAAGTCCACTGAGGATGGATTTATGAACATAACTTAAAATTTTTCACCATGAGCACTACAATAAATTATTGCAGTCTTGCCTCATTCAGTTCAATCTTGAACTCCAAAGGGGTTCAGTATTAGTCTGAAAATCCCTGAAGATGCTTACAAATTGCCTAACAAGACACAACCAGTATTTATAATTCAGTAATTATGTCTTAAGCAATCTCAACTAAAAATACTGTTTTGGTGCTAAAGTATAAGAAATAGCAATTATTCTTCTAAATGTTGAAAACAGATATAGTTAAAAATGGGAAATGAGAGCTCTGCATTATATCTGTAGCATTACTCAATATATTCTCTATCACTTATTACTTCATCTGCCATCAAAACTTAGTTAAAAGATCTTAGCTAAAGATCCTGTTCTGGACCCATCCCTTGCAGAAAGTCACTGAGCTCCCTGAGAAATAAACCTGTGCTCCTACTATAACATTTAAACTTACTGAGCTAAGAACTTTGAATTTGACTCGTCAGCAATAGACTCCTGAAAATACAGCAGTGAAAGCCACTGAACTGGCAGCAAGTAATCTCAGAGTAGTCAAGCAAGGCAGACCTACTGCTTGGAAGTGACAGAGGGTCTGGGGTATTTAAGGGTAAGAACAAGCAAGAGTTCTTGCAAATACCTGGAAAAATACCTGTAACTTCTAGGAGAATGAAAAAATACCAAAATAGCCCAAGTGTCTTATCTAAATCAGCCATGAATTCAGAATAAATCAGCTACAACATCTCATTTCACATAATGTACTTGAGGGTTGCACAGTGGTTACAAATGAGAAATCCCATAAAATCAGAGTGTGTGATTTACACTGCACTGGGAAGGTTTATGCAGCATTAAGTACAGCAACACCACCAGTCAGCTGTTCATCTCTGCTCATAACTGCTTCAGAATTTATGCAAAGAAAAGACAGTTTTCAGCTCTGCTGGACCGTGCTGTAGGGCAGGCCGTGGGCAGGCCGTGGGCTCTGCATGGAGCTCCCGGAGCTTCCGTCCATTGTGGCCAGCACGGTGCAGGTTTGGCTCTGGAGCCATGGCCAGCTGCAGCTCTTCCTTTCTGCCCTCAGGAACACCAAAATAGTACCTGGCACATTTCAGCTGCCACTACAGACTTTTATCAAATCTCATTTCTCTTCGTACCTGGAGCACACGAACAGGCACATCTCACCAAAGACACACTCCTGGTACCTTTCCCTGGGCCCCAATGATATCTCAGGGTCAGTGTGATCTGAAGCTTTTAAACAAGGTGTCACCTCTCTGCCTTGTTTTCTCTTTTGCTGTTCAGATTACCTTTTCACAGGGAATGCAGTTATTTATACTGCAAGTAGAAAATTCTTAAATTTTTTAAAAACTATTTTGTCTTACTGCCCCCTAAAGCCGTGAAATGAAATGTATTGAATCTCCTGCACTGCTCCAGCCCCATGTTAGTACAGAAGGTTAGTTTGTCACTGGGCTGAAGGAAATTCAGCTGTCATCCCAGTATCAATCTTTATAAGTACCACTGATTTTCCACCCTGCTGTTGTTGAGAAGCTGACAAACTGCTAAAAGAGCCCTGGATCCTCTCCTTCGTGTGACAGCTGTCAAAATAAAAGGAGGAGATTCCTGACCAGAACAGATGTTGTTACTCAAGTGATTTTTTGAAGTCCATGAGGGCTTTTATCCCCCCAGCTCCAATCCTCAAGCAGAGGATTTACTCATTTGCCATGGATGCCCCTGGCTGTTCATTGCTTGCTATTTTGTTAGTTAATAACTTCCAGTGACAACACTTCTGCTGTTGCTGACAGCTTTGTTCTGAGGCTTTCTGAAAATTCAGAGATGGTTCAATTCAAGTTTGCACCTTTTTTTTTCCTCCTTTCATTAATCAAATTGTGTGACTCTGCTGTACTGGTAATCTAAATTACACTGCCTTAATGGCATCACAATATGGATGCAAACATAGCAGGATATAACTAATTTATCAAGTTATGCATGGCAAGAAAAAGATTCAAGTAACAGAACTATTTTAAAATACATATTAAATGCATTTCCTTGAGTTCTGATGACTTAAATACACCCACTTTAAAACTTCCAGCTTTTCATACATGAACTTAAATATCACCTCTATATTAATCACCATTTGTATCTGTTGTAATTTTTTGATCAGTGACTGCAGTTCATTGTGCAGAGATCTCACAGAAAAGAATGTATTTTTTTTACTCACCTTCCAAAGAAATATATGCTTAATAATAGGAACAGACGCATAATTTTGTTTCAGTTACCTCTGTTGTGTGTACATATATATCATATATTGGGAGAAAGGTGAACGTTTTTTAAAGTCATTGAACTACATCATAGAAATTGCCACATTTTTAAAACAGAGAGCCACAATACTGTATGAAGAGACTGAATCTAAGAAATCACTTAAGGTGCCTACCTGTGTTTTTCTTTCTGTCCCCTGGAGTGCTTCTTTAGAGTGGAATTTGGGAGAATAACTGAGAAAAAAACTTGGGAACCAAATAACCAGCTTTTTTACACAAACACATGGATATACCAAGTGGAAAGAGAAAAAAAGAAACAATAAGGCAAGGTTATTAGATTAGCAGTACATACCCACTGAGTTGATCTGATTAAGCTATTTACGGCATTTTAGTACCCAATTTTTATATATATATATATCTATATATATATATATATATATATAAAAAACATATTTGTGGACTACTGGTTCAAAGAAGAGCTAGAAAATGGAAAGCAAGGCATATTTTGCAGTGTTAAAACCGCCAATATGCCAAATAATCATCAAGAGATTTTAATTTCAAAGAGTCTTTTCCTTTTCTATGCAATAATATTAAAAAATATTTCATGTTGAGATTCGTACTTTTAGTTTTACAGCACTCACTTCTGTGGGTCTAGATTTGTTCAAGTTTTTAATAAAATAGTGTAATTTGAATCATTTTATAACAAAATCTTCATTCTTATATTTAACAATTACTGCACATTCTGAAAAAAATAGGCTTTTTAGACAAAGTAGTAATTTTAAAAAATCCAAGAAAATATCTAACACAGAGATAACTATATTTCTAGGCATGTAACATATCTGTGTGACGGCCATCTAGCACATTACTCAGTCATTTGCTGCCTCTAAGCTGTGTTGGCGTGTCATTACCTTGAGACTAAACAGCAAAAAACCCAACAGTGCACACACACAAAAATCCTGAGGAGGTTAAATTGCCATATGTTATAGAAAAGTAAAGAAAAAGTGACTGCATACAAGGAAAACATACAGCAGGTTACACCCAAGCTTTTAAATCTCCTGACTGGGTCCAGCAATCCTACATCTATTAAACTGCTAATAAGAAAAATGTGAAATAATATATTTTGCCATCCTCTTATGGCTCCATTCTAGTTTTTCTAGCAGAAAAAGTACTTGCTAACATCTCGACTGATAATAAAATATTATGGTTTGAAAATATCAATTACACTCTGTTCCAGGCAGAGATTTTCCCTTGTGTTCATGAGTCTGAAACCTTTTCTTACTGCTGATGCTGCAAACATGATGAATCATTCTTTATATTTTATCTTTAAATACCACCAATTTCATGTCTAGGCAAGGCATTTCAATCCAGGCATGGCTTCCTAGATACAGCTCTGAAATGTTTCTTTTTGGTTTTGAAATAAATAAAAACCAATGGATGATACACTGGAATTGGTCTTACTTCACAAAATTCAAAATATGAATGCATTATCACATAGATGACTTTTATGGATAGCAGTATTCATCCTGCAGTTAATTCATGCCTGCAGTAAACTTCTTGCCACGCAGCAACAAGAACAAAAACTAACAGCCTGAAAAATCTCTTGGAATCCTTGGTCAGTAACTGGCTAAATCCTTACATCAGTTGTGCAAATGAAATGTTTTAGTTTCACAAAAATTCAGATCTGCCTTTAATTAAACTGATATTTTTAGAATTACCCACAATTTTAAACTCTCAGTTCCTGATGTCATCATTTAATGCTATTTTAATTTAGGAGCCTCTTTGGAAGGACATCTATGCTACATCATTCTTGATTAATTAGACATGACTAATCACTGCCATCTTAAGTTTTCACACAATTATTCCACATCCAAATGCTACCCCTTTCCAAATGACACAATCATTAGCACTTGCAGAAAGATAGGAGAGGGTCAAAATACCTTATTAGTGGAAGATTTCTGGAAATTAATATGTAATAGCAATTACATAACATGCACATAAACATCCACACCAGCTGGTGCTACGTGGTCTTATAATGAGTTTTCTTCAATGGAGCCAGTCTGACAATAGATTCTTTTTCTAATGTGACATGGTTATTTGTATTTCATTGGCACCACCTCGTACTCTTTCTTCTAGGATCATCAAACCATTTTAAGAGCATGGGCAGTTAAAGACTTTGCTCCAAACTGTCCTTTGTATGTTCAGATACTGAAGCCTGAGAATAAATTCCACATCAAGTTTGCAGGTAAGTGGAAGATTGCAGTCGTTTGAAGCACTCATTAGTGTTTGACAGTTTGTTTCATGAACACACAAGCAAAGTGAGAATCCTTGGGCATATGTACTACTTAGAAACTGATTAAGAGTGCAGTTTTGTAAAATAATACACATCTTAGCAATGGTAAACACTTACTTACAAGCACTTTTAAGAATTATTAATCTTATGCTACATAATATAGAGAGTAGAATTATTTGATATATAACTACTCCATAATTACAGATCCAGATAGGTCTCAAGCTTATTGTACCCATGTCTGTAAGTCATTCCTGTCTACTAAAACATAGTTACTAAGGGGTGCATGAGAAGATCTATTCAAATTTGATCCGACAAATGATTGAGAGACAAATCTTCTCATTGGACTGTTTTTTTCCAAGTGGTATGGAAAACATTATTTTAGTTACTTGCAAATATTTTGGAAAGAGATATATAATTTAATTCTATATCCAGTAAAATGCATGCCTTAGAAACCATGGCATAAAATGTGAAATGATGTTAAGAAATTGGGAAAAAATCCACTCCTATAAGAAGAGATTACCATCTTTTATTTGACAAACTATTTCTCTGCATTATAAGTTTCTCTTTCTTTCTGTCTATATCCAAACAGTCACATATGTAAGTACATAGAGATACTTATGCTTATGTGCAAAAACACACAAATACTTTTGGAAAAATATCTCTGAAGTAGAAGAGAAGCTTTTCTTTTCAGCTGTAATAAAAGAAAATTCAGTTTTCTTGAATGATATTCCAAGGAAGAAAAGATTGCTGATTCATGCAAAAATAAAAACAACTCTATGGAAAAATATTAGTCCCCTCCATCATCCCAGAGTATGATGAAAAAGTAAATTCCAGTGCAGAACGGCTCCAGAGCAACAGTTAAAGCTGTAATTTTAAAAGCTACTGAATTTACCACTGGGTTAGAAAGAAGAAAAAAACCCATCAGTAGCAGTTCTGAAGTTATAAAAGTGTAATCTCCAGCTATGAGATGGCACTGCAGGGAATAAGGCTCATGCTGTGATGAGAACAATGGTGCTTTTTTATCTCCCCCTTAAAACCACCCAGCACAAACATAATCCCTGCTCCCTAGCCATGGCCACTTTCCTTTATCAGTAACTGTGTTAATTTGTTGTTCTAAATTGTGCTTTTAAGAGAGTTTCATTATTCCGAATAGCTTGTCTCTGTAGGAGCTTATATATAACTAGACTTGTAAAACAGAGGCAGTTTTTCATGTATGTTTTAAGTGTTAGAGAATTTGGACCATATTTTAAAGAACCAAAACAAAACAAGAACCAAAACCCCCATAAATCCTCTTTTGGTAATATTTCCTTCAACTGAAGTTCAGCATCACCAGTGGATGTTACCTACTGCAAGTGGTTAGGCACTGATGGAGCCATGAGAACAATATTTGTCGGCATACATTTTCCTAAGAGGATTCCCCTTTGGTGTTAATGTCATCCGACACTTCATCATTCTGAAACACGTACCCAGTGGGGGCTGCAGACTACAGACCTGTCCAGAGTATTTATGAGTGAAATTTGTCACAACCATCCAAAACACTTTTCTAAGTGCTTTTCCTATTATGATTCAGGGCTGCTTTATTACTGCCTTAATGCAAAAGCTTCTCTTAAATCTGATATTCCCTGAAAAAATGACTCCTTTCTTCTGGAGGTTTCCCAAAACAATATTGTGCATTTTTATGAACTTGAAATATTCAGTAATAGGCTTTCTTCTTATTATTTTTTTTTTCCTTACACACAGGTTTAGAGACTACAGCTATCAAAAGTAAAGTTTTTGAATTTAGAAAAAATACAGCCAAATAGTCCTCCTAACTAAAGTTTAACTTTTAACTACATTGAAAATGTATAAAGCACTAGAAGCCCAGCTTCTCACCAACTTATATTAATTAGGCTGACCAGTCATCCTAGATTGCATGAGGCAGTCCTGAAATTCAGACACTGACTGCATTTTCCTACATGAGGGAAAAGCCTGGTTTTCTGCCTGGAGGTTTTATGCCTCAGGCAGCAACAGTATACAGGAAAAGTAATTGTTATAATGTATTCCCATCCAGTAAACAAGACTTAAACATCCTTCCTCTCTTTAATGAATAAGAACTTATTTTTGTCCTCAAAGCAAGAGGATGGAGACACCTTGGCCAGGCTCATATGACCTGTCAGAAAGTCAAGTTTCGTGACTTTCCACCTGATGCCAGACACACATCCTTGCATTCTGTGCCTTCTGTTATTTTTTACAGTGGATTTTAACTACTTTGTTTAAAATATTAACCTACTTACATTGCTACAGTGGCATAAGAGTTTGTCCCAGGAAAGCCCTTTGCAAGTTTAAGGTGTGAACACTTTAAATACACAGCTACTCTTATCATGACAGTGAATCAGATGGGCAAATGCCTTATCTCTTAAGCTGAAATGCTTCGATTTCTCCCTAGTAACTTCCAATATAAAAATGCCTTGACATGCCCAGTTTTTCTTTCAGTAATACTGGCAGTTACATTCTTAATCTTCCCACTTTTCCTTCAAACACATAAGGCTACCAAAGTCCATGTACCCTTGGTGCAAGCTCCTGGCCTTGCATTTCAGCACAAATGGGAAATAAAGTGCAGATCGTCCACAGCAGAGCCATATATTTATGCAATTCAGAGACTACTAAATCCAGTATTTTCTGAGCTGAACTTAAAACTTTTATAACTTTCATGTATATGTGTGTATATATATATCTATATATATATCACCTTTACTTTGAATATTTGCAAATTATATATAATTACAATTCCAGGAAATGGGGATACATTTTGACATTCTCTCTTTATTTAAAATGCACTCATGAATTAGCACAGATTGTTCAAGTCCGACATCAAACCTTCAGTAGTTTATTTCAAAGAAACATAGTCCAGATTCACCAAAATGGATATTGAATGCAGCTGATGATTAATTTGTCCAATTACAGATAAAAATAGTCTAGAGGTAATGGATGGGCATTTTTCTCTATCTGATCTGGTAGCTGTCATGTTAACTTATCAAATTGACAAAAGTAAGGTTTCTCAGAATAATTGTGCCAGGTCTAGGTCATTCTTACCACACGGCTGTTGCTGCAGGCATAAATCAGTATTTTGAGTCTGTTTTATCCTCCGTGACATCACAGAAACCATAACTCACCCCACTGCATTACCACATCCATTTGAGACAGACTTAGCAACAAAACTGTCAAAATATATTTTCAACAGAAACAGCAACTTATGGAAATTCCAAATGAAATATTTCTTTAGCATAAACTCAATCAAAATACTTCTTTTTCTGGGAAGCTGATTTGACATATTTAATATTCACTTCAAGATAAACTGCAGTTTCCTGGGCTGCTTCGCTGTCACACTGAATGAGTAATTTGCTGATTCTGGTACCTGCTGTCAGGGGACATGACTGATGTCCCAGACCTGAGGAGTGGGAGAGCTGTCATCCAGCTTCCTCCCTACTCCCTTCAGAAAGGAAGCAGCAGATAAAGTTCTGTGTAATCCTCTACAATACAAGGCCTGAGCATACAGAGAAAACACAGTAATGTTATAGGAAAGCTATAAACTGTCAAATAATTGGAGAAATGAGCAAGGCGTTTTTGACCTGGTCTGTTGCTGTGTTGGCTGAACCAGCAGTTGTGGTAGCCAGGGGGCCAGAGAGCCCAGGTACAGAGAGAGCCCGCTGGTGAGCAGGCTCCAAAGTGTAAGACTCCCCTTTACCTCAGTGAGAAAGGCCTCTCCCATTGACCCTATGGAGATTCTGTCTGTCTGACTGGCCAACAGACAGACGCCCCTTGCATCCCTTAAGAGGATGTAATCCAGTCCCGCTCTGTCCCCTCCTTATTCCCATTGGTTGCTCTTGTATTACCTCACCTCCCTCTTGTATCCCTATAAGTCTATCCCGAATGGAAGTGTGTCCCTTTTGCTGCTTTGCCTCGTCCTTCCCCCTTTGCCCCCTTGCTGCCCTGGTCCCTTGGTCACTTCCCCCCTTGCCTCGCCCTTTCCCCTGCTCCCTTGCCTCCTTGGACTGCATTGAAACAGATCAGTAATAAACTTCGGTGCTCCAGCAAGGGCCGCCTCTGACTCTTTGCCTCCAGTGACGCCTGAGCTGGCTGGCTCAGTGTGAGTGGCTGTGTGTCTCCACCGCACTGGTGAGAGAGCTGATCTGCGGGGTGCCAAGAAGCACCGCCAGGGGTTCCTTAGCCAAAGGTTCCCCTTGGGACAAGCGGCAGTTCCTCCACCAACACAACATCTGCCCAGAAAGTTCACCATAGATGTTAGAGAGTAGAGTGCATCTGGAGGATTTAAGTTACAGTTTTCATCTGCATTGTGCCATCCATGATTTATTAACTTTCATTTGTATATATTTAGGCCAGCATGTACAATTGGGTTCAAATACAAGATCTGAAATAACAGATGATGAAATCATTACCCTGTCTATTTTTTCTTTCTCATATTTTCAAAATGTTTCACTATAATATGACATTCCAAACAAAAAATAAGGAGAGGTTATTTGGCAAAATCCTATACAAATTAAAAAATAAGGAGAATTCTCTTTCAGTGTCAGGAAGTTGGTATTCACTTCCATAAATCTTTGCCACCTGACTAATGGTAATGGACTGCAGATATTCCATTCAAGCAGTAGACTATGCCTTACCCTCTCAAAATCCCTGGTTTGAAATTCAAGTAGGTTTATTAATGGCATATGGTCAACTAAAAGAAAATATTTCTATCTGAAATATTTTCTGCAGGAAATAATTAATTGCTATAGCTGAAATATATTTACAGGAGGAAAAATCTCATTTTGTCCTATATTTGAGAGTGTCTTTATATAACTAAACTCATCCCTTCCCTATGACATTTAAATAGGCCCTGATCTTCAGAAAATGGGAGAATTAATTTCTCCATTCAGTAGTAAATGATTCTGTTACTGAAAAGCCTTTGGATATTCCAAAATAAAAGGAACAGAGAAGGCATACAAAATATGCCTTCACTTTTATTTTCAGGAAGTGTCATGCTTATACTATAAATTCTGTCAGGAAAGCAGCTTAGAGAGGCAAGGTGGTTCTAAGGATTTCAGTGACACGTTGGTGAAACCAGAAGCAGATGTGCATAGTTCAGGTCTAGGTGGGGAGGTTATTTGCCTAACTTTACTCAGCAATTTTCACATGGTCTATGTTTTTATCATCAGCTGTACTACTTGTAATATTCTTTCTGACCAGAAGCAAATTCTGCTCCCATTGAAAGAACCAAACACTTAATTCAGAGGGGAAAAAACTTAGTATTAAATGCCTTCATGATTTTACAAAACCTCTCTGACTTTATGTTTCTACAGTGACAAGAAGTGACAAGTTTTGTGCTTGTCCCTTTTTATAGCCATTTCAATACTGTCACAGGTATATGGGAATTACATTAAAGAATAATTTCTATTTCCTTTTCATGCCATCAGCAAGCACTGGAGAGCATTTAACTGTGATCTGGATTTAAAACAGTAGCCATCCATGTTAGATAGCATAGATAGTGAAAATCATACGTGGCTGATTTCCAAGGTTCAAGCAGAAGATGAAGATCTTGGGCCAAATTTTGATTGATCTATTTTCACCATTTTCCTAGACAAGGAAGTGATAATTCTGTTCAATTGAAAGTATTTTTGTAAAACAATTTGTATCTTTCTCTTTTTCCCTACAGATCATGTTGTGTGTGAAGAGGAATTCAAATATGCTATGCTAGCTCTAAATTGTATATGCCCAGCTACTTCTACATTAATCACTCTGCTGGTTCATACATCTAGGGGACAGTAAGTATACACTACCATAAAAAACCCCAAAACAACTTGGAAAAGTCATAGCCGATTTTCTTTGGAAAATGGCTTACCCTGAATTCCCACACAACTAGAGTTTTAAGAAAGAAAATGGAACTTCCTGCACAATAAAAGCATCAAAATGCCTTACTCAAGGCAGTATAGTTTTGAAGAGAACACCCCCTCCCCCCGGTATTTAACAGTTTGTTGCATGCTCTTGTGCCACTTCCACAATATAAAATACAAAAAAATTGTATTTCTAGTTTGGTAGATTGAATTGTGGATCTATCACAAAGTTCTACTTATGAGCACTAGCAAGTCCTAAGAATACCTATTTTAATAGGTTAATTTGAAGGTCTGTTTCACTGAACTCAAAAAACTATTTTTTGATGACATATGGTATGTGCTGTTCTGTGCCTGTACATTAAGAGGCAAACAAACACACATGATTTTTAACATGACCGCACTGCTGGAAGGTGTGCAGAATTATGGTGTCTCTGCAGACTGCATAGTCACAGTAGAACTCCTCTGAATTCACTAAAATAATTTTACCACATCTGGTATAGCTCTGTTATGCTGTATTCTTGGAATAATAAGGTATTCTTGATTAAAATGCACACAGATGCAATAAAGAGTAAATCTCAAAATATATTTGTAGAATTAGAATAGCTGCATATACACTACACAAGTCTTGTAACACGCTAACTTCTTTTTCAAGTAACCATGAACCCAGCATATATATATTTATAAGCAGAGTTATTTAACCTTCTGTGTGACCTTTCTACTATTCCCCTTTGCCCAGAATGGGAAATACAGAAATTCTTCCTAGAACTTTTACTACTGAGAACAACAAATGTCAAGATTTTAATGGCACTGTCTGCACTAGAATCTCCTAATAGGAAGACAACAAAACACTGTTTTGATACCTGCTGAGCACCATGGTGAAATACATTCTTTATACATTTTTTACCTGCCTACCTTTCATTCTGTGACATGCACAGAATCCAGAGCCTTTTCCAGTTATTTCATATTACATGCACGTAAAAGAAGACCAGTGTTCCTAACAGCTGTCAGAGAATTTTCCATCAGCACAAAACACACAAAAGGGAAATGTTTCCTGCTGTATGTAGGAACTTCAGCATTTCATTTTTTAACACAGTCACATTGATCATTTACAGATTCCCCAATATGATGCAAAGTAACTGTCACAGAATTCAAAAGTGCTTAAGATTTCTTTTGCTATCAGAATTAATAGATGTAACCAGCATAATAAAAGTAACTGTTTTCTAGTCTGGTCATTATATACAAGGAGCAAAAAAAAAAAAAGTTTCTGCACAAATAGTTGTAGAAATCCTGAAGGATTAAAGTAATGTGGGTTTCTGTAAGAATGTACAATGTATGTTTCTGTAAGAATACTCTTCTGTATCTATACAGAAAGACTGAAAAAGTGAAAATGCCTGTTTATTATTTATCTACCGTAACCAGCACTCTTCAGAGCATTTATTCCCAGACAGACTCCAAAATAAGGGCATTTGTAGGTCCTTGTAGTGCAGACATAAAACTGCTTTGGATTTGACCAACGTATAGTTCAGAGGGGGGTTTTTTTTGGCTTTTCTAGATGTTTTCTTTTGTTGAACAAGTGGTAAATTACCTGCTAATTGTTAAAATAGGTAAAATTACCTTTATTTATGCATATGAAAGATGAAGTCAGATAAGCATTTGAGTTTGGCTAAGTAAAAAGATTAGGTGAAAGCAGATTATTTAAACTAGAAATAAACATTTTATATACATGTATTTATAAACCAAACCAAATATTAAATTAGATCTACATAATGAAAATAATTTTTTAAATAGACTTTCAATGTTAATAGTGAACTGCTTTCCTTTACATTAGTTCCTGTTTAATTATCGTGGTTGCTATTAACACCTGCATTAAACCTTATGTGGGACTTAAGTTTTAAATACGTGTTAAGGAGGTGTAAATAATGCTGTTGTCTTCTCAGCTGTTCATGGAATTCAAAACTTTAGTCCGTAAGACACCATAATTCTACCTTGAAGCTTATTTATAATCTCATTATTGGTCTTAATTATTAATCTTTACATTTATATTTACCTGTTATCTGATTATCTAAACCAGTAATACAACTCTATTAGGGTTTGTTTGATGATACAAAATATTGGTACAAAATAACCTTTCTGACTTGAAGTTAATGTGATCTTTACAGTACAGCCCCATGGGAAGCTTTCAGACAACTCACTGGAACCAAGCAGACATTAAACAGGTGACCATTTTGTTTTAGGAGGAAAAGTGAAATAAGGGAAAATGTTCTGAAATTACATTGCTAGTTCTGCTGTTCTATACCTAGTACACTGTTTGTACTGTTGCAACAATAATGGTTTACTTATTTCCATCTAGAAACAAAATATTTTCATGATGAAAGTGGAGAAACATGGTAAATTGAAGAAAAATAGAAATTGTGTTAAGATGCTGAAAATGTATAAATGAGTATAAAGGAGCATGTCCCCATATCTTGAGGTCTTCACTCCAGGTGGCAAAACACAGAACACACGTGTCAGTTTCATGACCTGTCTGCACATATGTATGTGTATATATGCATCAGTTATCTCCAGTAAAACTCATGCAGGCAGAACCTTTCAGTTTCCACATGAAATTTAATAAAGAGGTTCCCAGGAGCTCCAAGGCTACAAGTTTTGGGGTTGCTGAGGTTTGGAACATTTCCACTAAACTGTTTGCATAAAGGGGAGCAGCTGCATAGAGTGAAGGATGATCTGCTTTGTCCTTTGTTTTCGTGCACTAGAGAAAAGAAGCTATGTACTTGTAATAGCCTACAAGACACAGGAACCAAAAATACCCAGAGGCTAAAGATCACTGATAAGGAAATGCAGAAAAATCTCTCTTACAGATCAAATGACCAAAGACAAATTACTCTTTTCTACATAAGTTTTTATTAATGATATTCAGACAGGAACCAGAGAGTCTGCCACAAAGCATGTGAAGAAACTGTCTTTATGAATAGAAAATGACCATGCTGCTGGTTTTACCTGTCATCTTCAAATTGCCATGGATCTACTTTTTATGGTGTGAATTTACAGTAATTGAGCCACCTCTCTCGTGATATTAAAGTACATACTCTTATATGTCTATTACTTAGCAGAAAATGCTCTTTAATACATTAAAATAATTTCTGTACTTACAATATTACCAAGATTTGATCTCAAATATTTCTTTCAGATTAGCCTATGGGACCTTTTCAGTAGAAATTTGTAGTTTCTATTGACATGAAATACTATTCTGATTAATAAGAATTTTACATCAAGTGGTAAATTATTCTCTTTATGTTTCAGGGAGAGTCAGCAATCACCAGAACAATGGCAGAAAATGTATGGCAGATGCTCTGGTAACGAAGTGTATCACATTAACCTGGAAGAAAGTACTTTTTTTGCTGAGTATGAGGGGAAGAGCTTCACATATGCTTCTTTCCATGCACATAAAAAGTATGTTTATTTTTCTTATCAACCATCAAAAGTTCAAAGAAATAATTACTTGTCTTGCCTGCAACGTAGCTCTGCACTAAAGGCACAGTAGTACAGAATAATCTTTTCCTGGGTTTAAATATCTGGCTGCTAATATGGATATATTTCTGTGAGTTAGAGCTGGTCAGGTAAAAGCTTACGTTCATTCTGTATAGCCCATCTCAATCTAAGAGAATAGAATATGAAGGATATAAAGGATAAGCTGGACAACCAGAAAAAAAAAGGCACCTTAGAGAGGTTTTCCTAGAACACCAGTCTATTTCAAAATCCAAAACAATCTAGAAAAGAATGGGTGGGAGGGTGTGGGGTTTTTATTTATTTAGGACTCAGCTGGAAATCTGGCTTCCTTTGTGGCATGTTCATATTATGGAAAATGTTCAATTTAAAGCTGTCACATGGTACCTTCTGGTGATTGTTCAAACATAAAGCTCTTTTTTCTGTTAGATGATAACATACCTACTTTAAGGTCCAGATGATGCATCCCTTATCCAGTGCTGCTCTGTGAGATGAACAGACAAAATACACACAAATCATTTATGTTTGTATCTATTCGATAAAATAAGTATTTCTCAAACTCTAAATGCTGGGTTTATTCTCATTTAATCAAGGAGAGAAAGAGGGGTTTTTGCTGTAATTCCTTATTTTCTATCACTAATCAAATACATTTCTAAGCATGAACTGCAAAAATGAATTACAAAAATGGTTTCCATTACTTATAAATAATGGAACAATTTGACATGATTAATAATTTTTCATATCATGTATCCATTTTTCTACCAATATTTTCCCAAAAAGGACAATTCATCTGACAGAAAAAATCAACTATAACAAAATTAGGAGAATATTTTGGGCATTATGAAAAACACTCAACTGCCTAGGAATTCATGAGCTCATAAAATCTGCTTGATTTGAAGTGCCCTATTCAGCAGAAAATATTTTTCAAACATCTTTGTCATCCAGAAAGCTGCAAATGTTCATAATGTGCAGAGAATAAAAATATACCTGAGGTTCATTTTTGACAATGGAAATTCTGGTGTTTGCAGGACTATGCAAAATGAACCATGCCTTTCCTTTTCTAATTAAGGTTTGGAGTCTGTCTGATTGGTGTTAGAAAGGAAGATAACAAAAACATTTTGCTGAATCCAGGTCCTCGATATATCATGAGTTCTACTGATATATGCTTTTATATAAATATCACCAAAGAAGAGAATTCTGCTTTTAAGAAGCAAGAAAAGCTTAGAAAAAACCATGAATCAAAATTATCTTATCATGGAGCTTCTAGGTTACCAGTACACAGTATAATAGCCAGCATGGGTAAGTAAAAAAATAATAAAAAATTACATCACAACATATTCTTATTTAATGCGTAGTAAATTTTAAAGCATCTTCCTAAAATTTTAAGAAACTAAAATTATGCATAGAAAGAATTAATATAGAAACTTCAAACATTTGCCCTCCTATTAAAAAAAAAAAACCCACAGACAAACAAGTAACAAAAACCAAACCAAACAAAACTAAAACCCAGACAAAAACAAACAAGCAGACAAACCAAAACCAAAACCCCCAAACAAACAAATCGATTTTGATTCTCTTTTACTTTTACTTGACAATGTGGAATTCAACTACTTAAGACTGTGGTATGAAAAAGTAATAATGAAGTGTATGCAAAGCAAAACAAGTGGGTAAATCATATGAGTCGTTCTTTGTCATTCATACCTGATTGTTTGTAAGAAGTTTTCATGAGCTTCTTTAATTTAAAAAACACCATTAGTAAAATCTGCAGGTTGTTGATGCATATAAATATGGACTGATTATATAAGGTATGATATTAAAGAGGTAGTTAACAAGAAGACAGACTAATTGTCAGGAAAAGTGTTACTTTCCTCGAGTACAGTTTAAATATTTGTTTTATTTTAATGGAATAAACACAATCAGCATAGCGCTGCTGTCAGTCCTTTGCCATGCAGCCAGGGAATCCCTACTAAATATGGGAATCTCGTTCAAACGTTCTGAGAAGCACAGTGAGGAAATGTTTTCCCTGCCCCTAGGGACCGTGGCCATCGATTTACAGGACACCGAGTGCCGCGGGCCCAGCGGGGCCACCCTGGCCCTTCCTGCCGAGGGGGGCAAGGAGGGCAGGAGGCCCAGCATAGCCCCAGTGCTGGAGGTTGCAGACTCCTCCTCCCTTCACGCGTGTGACCTGCTCAGTGACCAGTCAGAGGATGAAACCACCCCATCGGATGATGAAGTCTCTGCGGGCTTAGAGTATGTATTGTAAATGTAAAATAACATGAAAAGTTAATACTATATAAAAAGCATCGATAATCTGTTTTGAAATGCAGATCACTCTGAGGACTTGTAGGAAGCAAGTCCCAGGAAGCCCAATTATAGAATTATTCCCTTCTACGAAATGCTAGCAGAATGCCATAAGCCTACTTTGAAATACAAAAACACCCAACAGATTAACTCTTCCGTTTGCTGGAGATTTTGTCTTTGCAGTTTTAAAAGCTGTAGTCATGTATTGCAATGCATTAATAGCATATTTTATGGCCTTTTTTTTTTTTAACTTTCTATAATTACTAAGTGAGCACTCAATTTTGTCAACAGATAAGTATTCCTGTCATGAGAATGCAGTGATAATCAGATCATCCAACAAGCTTTTGAACGTTGGATGGGGCTGGGTGTGTGACTTCAAAATGCAGGCATGACAAAAAAGCAGTACGGGACAAAATTATCACATCTAATTCAAAATGCTTGTTAGGGTGTTACTGAAAGTAATGATGCATTATTCAGATAAACCCAGAAGATTCAGTCCTGCTGTGCAGATGAGCAGTTATGTTTATTGGGATTACTGACAGTTAAAACTGAAATACACAATTAAGCCAGTGCCTCAACCAGCAGAGTTTCCCACCTCCACCAGTGGCAAACGTGAGAAGCCCCAGGGAAGATTATCAAGCTCCAGGGAAAAAATTAATAGGACAAGTCATCTTAAATGTGCAGACTGAAACACCAGGATTTAAAAGGCCTCTTGTAAAAAAACACTAAGGCCAATTATAAATTTCATCTGATTGGGAAGAGGATTTGCCATTTAGAATTTATTTCAGCCATTTTGAAAGCATGGTATTAAAGCAAAAAGGTAATGACTTCATTCATTCTTGGTAACTGTTCAAAAAAAAATTGGAGAAGGAAGAGCAGAAGTACAATTATTTCTGTTTTCTTTCCTTCCTTTTTTAACTTAAAAGTTTGCACTTCAAAACACTGTGACAGCACACTACGATATAACAGACTATTTTCAAAAACCCAAGCAAAATTCCTTCAGTCTCCAAAAGCATGGCAGCTTTCAGTAAGTTCTATTGAACTGGCTGCAAAATACATTCTTTTGATCTCTATTAAACATAGTTCACTTTGTGTACTTGACTCTAAAACTTATGTATATGTACATATGTACATATACATATATACATATGAAAGACATATGTGTAAACATCCCATAAAATACTTGTGTCGTCAGCTGTGTTTCGGTAATTTGCTATACTGAAAAATGTTTTTTTCTATTTTAGGTATGCCAAAGGCTATCCTCCTTACTCTCCCTACATTGGAAGTTCTCCCACCTTTTGTCATCTTCTGCATGAAAAAGTACCCTTCTGTTGTCTAAGACTAGATAAGGTAAAGGGAGTTTCTGCCACTGGATAACCCTGCATTCTCATTTGTCTCTTGTATCTGAGCAGATGTCAACTCTGATTTCTCCTTGGAGATGAAGTTTGTGCAGCATTTGCTATAATATATTTTCTCCTTCTTTTCATCCCAAGTGTTTATGTCTAACCAGGTCTGCATTAGGTCGTCTGATACAATAGTCACATCCACTGAACTTGTTTCTTTGATTTTAGGGATGCCAGCATAACTACTATGAAGATGCCAAAGCCTATGGATTCAAAAATAAATTGATCATAGTTGCAGCAGAAACAGCTGGAAATGGCTTATATAACTTTATTGTCCCACTCAGAGCTTATTACCGACCAAAGAAAGAACTAAACCCCATTGTATTACTGCTGGACAACCCGTAAGGAGAATTTTTTTTCCCCTCTCTGATAAGTTTTAAACCCATTTTACCATTACTTCAATAGATGACCACTTTTCACATGGCCAACTGAAAAACTGAAAACATTATGGCATACTTATCTTTGAGAAAAGTTAATGACAAAAATCATACTCTATGTCCACTGTCTTATACAAAATTGACCTTTTATTGACTGTAAACAGCCATAGTAAACTTTAATGTCCTTATTCTTCATGGCCAATGTTTCAGCTAAGTTTTTCTTAAAATTAGCCCCAAAAATGTGACTGTTACTGCTAAAATTAAATAACTTAATAAACACTGTAAAAAGCAAGCTGTGTAACAGTTTCACAGCTACATGACAGCACTAACCTACTTAACACAATGCACTTACTGGCCTGAACCAGTTAGGTATATTTTTAATAACTCTACACTCAAAGAGAAACACTTCTTTCAGCCAAAAGGACACCCACAGACACACTTTATCTAAAATTATTAAAAGCCATGGATGAAAATTAAAACCTGCAATATTGTTATTACTTTTATGTCTCTCTGGTGACTGCTGGAATTTTTTGCATTTCTTGCTTTTAATATTTCAGACAAATTTGTCTCTGTCAAAACTGGTTCATTCATAATCTGATGAATTAGTTTTTTGGTGGTTTTTTGCAACACTTTGGTACAGCTCAGCTACTTAAAATCACAGTTTGAAAGACACAGAAACAGAGGTTGGCTGTACACAGAAAAGTAGAACAAGCTAAGAAAGCAAAAACGTCTTGTAGGTTGTGTTTCCAGGGCTGACACTTCCCTTTGTGTAAATCTGTTCCAGTTTAAGTGATTTTTTTCTACAAAGGCCTGCTGTGAAGTGTCCCACTTTCCCTCAGGCAGCTCCTTAGTCACCTGTGTCTGCAAAACAGAAAGTTTTTATGTAGGTACTATGGCATACAGTGAATTACACAAATTGAGAAGCCTAAATGAGGGTCAATCACTTCCACTGGCAGCGTGAGAGCAAAGTCATGGGCACATGGGGCCCTCTAGTGCCAACTCCTTTTGCCAGCACGGTGCCCAACTTCACACACTTTAGTGCTGTTGTGACACTTTATGGCTAAACCCACTTTTGACTGATTAATGTGAAGTAAAAGCTCTGCTTGCTAATTAATCCAACACCCTTAGTGTTGTCTCTCTCTATGCACCGTTTGCAGTCACTCCTCTTAAAGGGAGTAGGCTTGAAAGCAGTAGCTGTCACAAAACCCAAATGATGATTTGATTTCCACTTTACATTTTAATTAAGAATTGTTGATGCTTATTTTAAGTCGTCCTAAGACATGCATTGGAATATAACTTGGTAGTGTGTCTTTGACATCACTCATTTGTTCTTATATTTGGAATTGTCCTGTGCCATAACATTTCTGATTTTAGAGGTGTATTTATTAATATAAGCATGATAATTCTGATCATTCTTTATGATCACAGCAAACTGTTCATTCACAGCTTTTTGAAAACCTATTTCCTGCTTAAACTGACGTTACAATGCTAAAGTTTAAAAGAAGTTTTTTTTTTAAAAAACCCCCAAACTACCAGTTGCTTGAAATATTTTAGAAGAGATGCTGCTGTTGTGATACTGTGTTTCATTTTGTAATTCCATCTGCTGCTTAGGCCAGATATGCATTTTCTGGATGCAATCTGTTGGTTTCCAATGGTTTACTACATGGTGGGCTCTATCGACAAGTAGGTGAAATAACTGTTAGAAAACTTACCTTTGTAGTCTCAGTGGTTTGTTGTGTGTATTGTCATTGCATGTTTTAGTGTGTGTGTTGCAGTTGGAGATGAGCTTTTTGCATGCATAGTCTGTGTCTTTGTGCTGTAATTTGGGATTTCAAATTTCTGATTGATAAAGGAACTCATTAGTGAAAAGCATGACAGGGAGCACAAGTTAGTATCTTCAAAACACTTCAATTAACACTTATTTACCTGTGTTCATATGTTTCTACAAATTAACAGATTATAGCCCTGATTCTAGTGTCAGTCTGTACTGAATTATAACTTGTTGGAATTCATTGACTCAGGTTTTGTAAAGATAGCTACAGAATGTAAACAGTCTTGAATGTGTCCAACAGTCTTCATCTTCCACTACTTAAATTATCACTTACTCCTACATTTCTGTCTTCACCTCTGCTAATATATGTTTATGGATATAGGTTTAGCAACAGAAATTTAATGTGAAAATCAGGCAGAAACAAGAGAAGAGAAGAGAATACTCATGAGTATTTTAGTAAACTCCTCTGTGTAGAGTGTAAATTTAAAGAAAACTGTTTGCTTCACTACATAGTGAATACTGAATTGGAGCTACAAGCCCATAATATTAATTCCCCCTGTAGAAATCAAAAAACTTATTTCCTGCTTATAATAGTGATAGAGTTACAGATTTACCTTGGTGATACCAAGTCCTTGTGAGGCTTACAAAGAGCCCACGCAAATGTTGTTTACTTTACATTTTTTCCTCTAAAGCAAGAAAGGGTCACAAGTTATTCATATCTACTACTTTCTTAACTCTTAATTACATAATAATTATAAAAAGAACTCATAATGGCAGAATAATTAAATGTATACTCAAGAAGGAATACTCAAAGTATTCAAAGTAATTACTGTTTTACTAATGTAGCACATTAAAATTTGTTTAAATTTACTGAGTTTATTTAAAAATTGAAATCATCAAATCCCTTTCTACTGGTGTTTTGTTGTTCTTTCAGAATTAAATGCATTTTAAAAAAAATGAAGCATGTAGTCTTTGGAATAAGTGATTATTCAGAATTCAGAAGTTCACAGTAATACCAGCATGAACTTCTTCATCTTTTCTGACACAAAAATCACTTTAATCTCTGGTGCAATAAGCAACCATAGTTTGTAGAGGGTTTTTTGGACATCTATTATCATCAATTAGATACTTAAAAAAATATACTTCATACATATTCCCTGTGTTTTCCTCAACACTTTTTAAAATCATGTACAACTAATAGATCTGATCGTCTATAGATAAGAAATACATTGTAAAATATGCAAATTTTCCTTTCTTATACAAGGGGTATAAAATATGTTCCCAAAGTACCACCTACTATCTATAAGTATCTAAAATATTTATCATTTGGTCACCAGCAATGAAATATCATCATCTTAGAGAGAAAACCACCAAAAGAATGACTCTCATTTACCATTCTTTTTTTGTTAGAAGTAGATGGCTCACAGAAAAACAGCTTTACCAAAACTCATAGCAGAGATGCACTTCATCAAAATATGTCAAGTAGTAGGTACCTGTCCCCCAGTCCTTGGGTAGGATTTGAAATCTGTAACTGAAGAGATTTCACAGCTGTGTACAAATCTACTCAATCTTGAGAAGCCTTTAGCTAGAGGTACCTGAGAACTAGAATTATAATACTTCCACATTAGCATTTTTCAAATTCTCCACAAGCCAGCTGAACGTAACTGCTAAAATAAGAATAGCTGTTGAGCTTATGAAACACTGAAATGCAGAAAATCTGGGTATTTCAGAATATGCTGCTATTTTCAGGGATCAACTGAAAGTCTGAAAAAGCAGAAATACAAATTACTCAGAAAAAAGTTTGGACTTCTACTTGTGCACTGCAGTTGTTGGCATAGATCACATAAAATCAGTTTTTCTTTTGTTGTAGTCAACCATCAGTGATATCGCACAGTTTCAAAAATAATTACATATATTCTTCCAAAATAAGTTGTTAAAAAACCCCACCACAGTTGTCAAAAAGTGCTTGGGGTCTGTGGAAAATGTTGTTGTTAAAATAGCTGAAACATGCTTCATTTTGGAGACAAAGCTGCAAGGCATGATGAGAACTGTAACCCAGCCGTCTGTGAGTGTTTTCTGTGGCTGGGCTTCACACAAACATTGTCCAGCTGCTCACAAAGTTCTGCTGCTCTGCAGCTGCTCCTAAAAGCATCCTGAGAACACTCCAACTCATTTATTACTGTTTTGAAACCAAAATAAAACTGTTGGGAAAGAGCGACCCAGAGCATTTATCTGGGTTTTCCTATTGTCAGAAGTAACTGCAATGGAGCAAGTTGTTGCAGTGGATAAGGCCAAAGTCTTCCCAAGTAACTGTTAAAGGCTTATTTTAAAAAAAAAATGAAATAAATTTATAATTACAAAAGAGAGAGACTGTGAAACTTACTGAAGTAGATTCTATATTCTATTCTACCAATTAATTGAGATGTTATCCTTGATTATATTAGAAGTTGTTACGTAGCTGATCTGCAGATGCCCACCATGGCTAATCTTTCAGATGTTCCATATTTAAGTTGCTTGTTTCTTTCTCCCTCTTTCTCTTCACAAAAGCCTAGATGACTTATTAAGGTGTGGGGTCACCTTTGCAGCTAATATGGTGGTGGTGGACAAAGAAAGCACGATGAGTGCCGAGGAAGACTACATGGCAGATGCCAAGACTATTGTGAATGTTCAAACCCTCTTCAGGTAAGGCATTTTTGCAATCTATCTACACATCCTCGTTAATTGTAAAATACTTAATGCTTTTTGTACCAAGAAATTATTCTTTTTTTATTCTGCTTAAGTTTTCCCTGGCATGAATTTTTGTCTTACATGGGCAAACTTTTTCCCACCCTGCTTAGCAATTCACTTAGAATCCTGAGGTATTCTCCTGACAGCTCAGACGAAATGCCTTGCATCCCAAAACCGGATGATCATTTTAAAAGTTAGCTGTCAGGTTTACAGGAAGGAAAATAAAGTTACTCTTGAAGATTTAGGTTGAAAGATAGTTGAGAAAAAAAAATTCACAATAACGCTAAAGGCCATATGAAAAGCAGCTCCTTCTAACACTGAAAGGTAAGCAGTGAATCACTATGAAATTAGTAGTAAGTGTTCACATTTTGAATATCTAGTTTTGCATGAAATTAGGTTTTTAGGCACATATATGCAACATTACGTATGACAGCAACATGGTAAGAGTCACAAGAGTATAAAATGATCAGTCTAATAAAGAGGCTGAGGAGGCTGTGATGAAAAGCAAAACATTGAGATTCACTGTTCCTTTTGAGAACTCCCCTCATTAAAGCCTTTGTGTTAAATATCTTGGTTCAGTAAGTATGAAAAAATCTGTCGCTTTGAGCTAAGAAAAATTTTATTTGCTTAATAAAAACACCAAAAAAATCTCACACGAAACAAAACACACCACACAGTCAACTGTGAAACACCTCCCTGGTTTAGGGCTTAAGCCTAGCACTTCCTGGTGTTCATTCTAGTAAGACCTGGAAGAAAATTGAGTATTATTCAATGCCGCTTTTATTGCAATTACCTATTTTCTGTGTCAAGCCTTCCACAAAAGACCAGAGAGAGGTGCATAGTAAAAGCCTTTTGAATCCTGCAGTGGTTTAGAAAACTGAACTCATTAAAATACAAGTATTTCAATTGAGCTTTTTTTTGTAAATGCAGCTCTGTGAGAATGCAGTTAAATGCTGTTTGCATTTCTGCATGTGCTCAAAGGAAGCAAAATCTGCATTGCACGAGAAACTTTAGTTCTGTCTTTTTCTATCATTTCACTTTCTGAATTGGTACCTGATACTTGCACAGGTGTGTGTTTCATACTCACACCTATGAAATTTGGGTTGAAACTATAATTGAACTTTATGTGTGCATCACTCAGATCTACTCTGAACCATGAGGAATGCTAGGGCATCTCACCGAGCTTTTTTACATACATCAATTTTTCAGAAATAGTTTACCCCCAAATGGAAAAAGGAGTTATATCAAAAATAAAACTTGAAAAGTCCCAATTGGTTTTCCCCCTAGTTGTGTTCTAATCTGTAAAAGAGAAACTACATACCATAGGTATGCGGTTATATCTTACTGTACACTCCTTCTGTTGTCTTGCACATTGTTTGCAACTAGATGGCAGCTTTAACTTGTGTACAAACTCTGTGTCTGGTTCAGTATTGTTTTAACACTGTATATTTGCAATCAAAGTAAATTAAAATAAATACCCTGGTTTAAGACTTAACAATACTTTTTCATAAAACTTTGTAAACTTTCTCAAATAGTATATTGTATAAATTTGTTTTCTGTTTTTTTTTCCCCTAGAACACGTATAATAATTTCACTGCATTTTTATAATATATAAAAGTTGTATAAATAAGTAAGCTTTGGGAAGAGGCATAAGGTAGTGGCATTTACCTGTTCTACAGAATAAACTACATTCATTGCACCAAGGTAAATAGTTTCGTAAATGACACCTAAAAATATATTGAAAGCTTTTCTGTTACTTATGAATAGCTAATAATATCAGAAACTAATGAAGAAAAAACTGGACATGGTAGAGAGCAACACCACTTGACACCAAATGCAGTGTTAAAGAGGGATTTTAAGCCACTGGATTTAATACATGCTGTTCTCAAGGATATCACATCATTGAAGAAGATTCCACTTTAGTCTCACCAGGTGAAACTGTTCAAAGGATACAGTCTGATCTAAACATTCCTGATGTGAGTTACTCAGGCCTGAAAAAGCCATGTGAGAGTGCTGCAGTACTGTCTGGCCTAGGCTGGCAGTTCTCATACACCTGTTTGTCATTATTTCTCCATTTACATAAATTAGCAATCCCGCTTTGCCAGGAGAGCGTGCTCCCCACCCTGGAAGGCAGATGCATTGTTTATAAGGACAGGGTTATTAGCACCTTTAGGGCTAGAAGCTGTGCCATCCCAATTAAAACTGTGACACAGCACTGACTTACCTGACATAGAAGGAACACAGATTCAAATGGGCCCACTGAGTAAGAAAGAACAAGTTAACACAGCTTAAAAATAAAAGGAGAAATTACTAGTCTTGGACTATGCCTTAAGATGCTTTTCACTTTTTAAAATGAAATAGGAAGCCAACCACTGAGTCCCTGTAGACAGGTGTGAGTCCACCTCAGAAAAACAGCATGTTTCCTCAGGCAGTAGGTCTGTACTACTATAAAGTTTTGTTAGATAACCTCTTAAAGGCGATGTTTCAAATCCTGCAGGAAGCTATTGCCAGCAGTACACATAACAGGTCAGTATTTTGGCTGGTATCTAGCTGTCAGCACCAATTTAGAGATAAACCAAATGAGTGGCAAATAAACGTTATGATGGCATTGCGTTATTTTCTGCATTTATCATTGTGGTTTGGGAAAAAACTAAATTTCTCTGTTGCTTGTCTGATTTCCAAATATGAGGTCGACAGCAAGCCATGCCTTCCATCAGGCTGGTGGGGGCTTTCTCTTCCCCATCCAGTCCTTTCTTACTAGAGTAGCGTAGAAGAGAGGGATCTTTGCCCACAAGGAGCCTGCTCCAGTGCTGAAAGCTGGCAGGTAGTGTGCCTTCCACCCAGGGCAAAAGGCAATCTGTCCCTGACTACCTGGAGAGTAATTTCCCCTAATTCAGCTAAAAGGCACTCATAAGTAAGATATTTTACCAATACCAATTTTGAAACTGATTTCCTAATATAAATCAGTTTTCATATCTTGGTGATAAACTAAACCATCTTTAAAAGAAACATAGCAGCCTGCATTTTTTCCTGTAGCTGTGTATATTTTATCATGAGATCAACTTTTAATTTCCTATTACTCCTAATTCTGAACTCTGTAGTGTTGGTTTTCAAATATAATATGGGATTAACACATATTGGCAGATAGTCTGGATAGACATTTCCTCACATTTAGGCTCTGCTTGAATTGCCATTTCTGTGATGTTTCTCCCTGAAAAAGTGGAGACAAGACTTGCAAAAAGACAAGACTTGCAAAAAGGTGCATTGAATTTCATTTGATACTAACTTACTAAATCCTGCTTCCATGAAAACTGAGACAGAAGCCACATCAATGATGTAATTAACACTACAATTACCTATTGCCAAGTGTAGATAAGTAGCCTGAGGATCAGCAAAAGAGGCTACAAATGTACATCTCATTTTCTGACACGAATCTGTAGACTAAATACTCAAACAATACTATGAGTTCTATTCCAACTTGTTTAATATTTAAGTAGCATAAACTATGATTGTCTTTCTGTTTCTTGGAGCCCTGAGTGCTGAGGAGGGGCTCCTTAGTCTGCTGCTTGAAAATCTATGTAATTCAGCCAGTTCACAGTTGAGCTTTCTTCACTGCTTTTAGTTACTGGAAGCCTGAATTGGTGTTAAGTTATAAGTATTTTGTATATGTAAATATTTCAAAGTGAGAACATAAGTATACATAAACATACATTTTCTCAGCAACTCCCACAAGTGTCACTTTTCATCTATATTGCTCAGACTATAGTCACAGCATATAAACAGACCTCAAGAAAGAAAAATCAACTGGAAAGGGTACATAAATCAGCAGTAGTTTACATGCAACCAGGTACTAAGTACAAGCTTTATACTTTTGCATTTTTTGTTGTTTCCTACAGATTTGTGATATTGTAGCAATCATTAAGTAAAACCTCTAATAATGAAATTAAGTAGTTTTTTGCTAGCATTTAAGTATTTTGTGAGCTCAGGGTGTGCTTCTTTGTGAAATCTGCAGAGAATGTGCTGTAGTTTCCTCTGCTGTTGGACTAGCATTTCACTGGGCCCAGACCCACCACAGGTTTCAGAGACTTCATTAAAAACATGGACATAAGCACAAGCTGTAACTTTATATAGAGCCTTCCATTTGTGAATTGTTATAATTAGAAGTATAACCACTACATTCTTTTAAAATGCAGGTTGTTCTCCAGCCTAAGCATTATCACAGAACTAACTCACCCAGCCAACATGAGATTCATGCAGTTCAGAGCCAAAGACTGCTATTCTCTTGCTCTGTCCAAATTGGAAAAGGTAAGAAGATTTGCCTCCCCCCACCCTCAATTTAAATGTTATATTTTTATTACTTTTTCTGATTTTGTAACAATGATTTCAAAACAAGTGGAAACAGTGAAATGAGTTATGGTTGTAGAGCCACTGTAAAAGATAATTTTTTTTTTCAAAATTCTACCCTCGTGTAAAAATAAAGTTTGATTTGATTTCATCCCTTTACAATATAATATTAATCAACCAACTCTCTGGTGGAATTTGCTCAAGGAAAATTAAATATTTTTGGATAATTGAATATTTAGAGCTAATGTAGTTGTCCAAGAGGCTGATACAGGCAATTAACATGGAACATCTTTTAACTGACTAAATGCTTAAAATGTACAGCTTTTATTATAATGTAGTTTTTAATTCCCCTTCATTTTAAAGGCACTATAATCATGTCTTCTGTACACATTTCTGTGTATCTGTGGGAGATATTGGCATTACTGGGACAGTCTGAGAACAGCAAATGATGATAGAGACAATGACGCTACTTAAATGTTAGATAAAACCTTCATATTCTATACAGTAACATGCATATTTGTCATTTTCAAATTGTGCAACCGTGGCTGTATGGAGATAAATTTAATTTGCTTGCTCAAAATACTGTTTACTTCAAAATACATATTACTTCCTATGCTCCACTTAAACAGGTGGAGCATAGGAAGTAATATTGTGCATCTGTTTAACTCTCTAAACTCAAGGACAATCCTCTTTCTCACAGACCTTCACTAGTGATCTGACCTACCCACCTCTGCACTCCCCAAATCTTACAGTATTTGTATTACCTTCATGATCTTTCAGGCCATTTTCTGAGTTTGTGAGAGAAAAATAATATCACTGTGACAGTCTTCAAGGGCAGAAATCCTTCACTACATTCTTTTCTTTCTCCCCTATCAATCAGTATGATTGCTGGGTTTTCTTGTGTAGCCTCCCAATCTGTGTACCTCAGATATCTTACATATCTTGGTGAATTTGAATTCATGCCAAAATCATTACCATTATACAGATTTAACATATAATTTCCATTTCCTAACTGTACTGTAAATTTCCTAGATTTTGGGGATTTCACAGAGTTCGCTATTTACTGTATAATATTCACATAGGTAATTTTAATATATACTTAATGGAGAAGAGCCTTTCCATAGAAACTTATCTTCCAGTTTCTTACAGAGGAATTGAATGCTGCAAAAATTCAGCCTGTGTGGATGAGACAGGACAAGTACGAGAAGTAAATCTTTTACTCAGTTGAATATCACACTTACATGTTGACCACAAGATGTAAATATCTAGGTGGCCTTTAGTGAATTGTTGCCTTTGCCTGTAGTAGTATGAAGGCTTGATCTTGTGTTTAGGTGGTGTTCTGACAGAAGCATAACCTGGAGAGCTGTGAGGAAGCCAGACAAAAGTTGTTGCATAAAGAGAGGAGCTGTTTGCAGCAGGAGGCTCAGCTTTGTTGGGATTATGCCACCCTCACTACCGTTTAAGGTTTGCACCAGTGGCTCCTCCATTGTAGCACTTCCTCCCTCTGTGGTAAATCCATGAAGGATGAGCTGAAACTGCCTGGAATCTGCACTGCCAGTTCTTTCAGGGCAACAGGGGCCAACAGCTGGCTGCGGCTTTCAACACTGTGTTTCAACCTAACTTAATGTCTTGTGCTATGATGGACAGGGGTTTTAAAATTATTTGTTAACATATTTCCTTAATCCAATTCCAGTTGGATTCTGGAATTCTCTGTGGGCTGTCTACTTCAATGCAGTGAAACCAGGATTTTAATCTCAGTTCTTTCTTTCTTTACATAGGCTCCTTAATTTTTCAAGCAAATATTTTGGAAATACTTAAAAATATTTTAACTTCTTGACTATCTTTATTAATTTATCGTGCAAAAGTTGTGAAGATAGGTTGGAAGCTGAACATTTAATGAACTTCCTATCCAAACTATGCTCTGCTGAAACAGAGGTAGATAAATTATCTTAAAGAAAGAACATTTTCTTCATCGCTGTTGCAGTTGCCTGCTGTTGATATTTCCCAGTCACTTCATCTTAACATTTGCAGGGAGAACTTCACAGGTGGTGCTGTAGTTCATTTGATGTTTCAGAACTCCCTCATGCAAAATGAAAGGCAATTAAAAACTCCAGTAAAAATTACCTAAAGCAGTCAAACATACAGTTGCTTGTTATTTCTGCATTAAGCACCTCATTTTCTGAAAGACTGAGAATGTCACGCAAGTTGCCTTGAGGTAGCAGTGGAACACACTTGCAAAATTGGCTTTTCAACCTAATGGGCTGCAGAAGACAGATACACAAGTCAAATGTCCATCTGCTGTTGCAGCTGCAACCTTTCTCATTTTAGAGATAAATAAATCTGACAGTAAACTCAGCACTGACATAGGAGAAAGCAGTGGCCTTTATACAACAGAGAAAAGGAAAACCAAAACACCCACACGCTAAACTTAAAATCTATGTTCTCTATTTTTCTTGCATAAGTAAAAAAATGAGGTAACCACTTCCTCTCTCTTGAAAGAAAGGGTTTGTAATGTTTTGGATAAGATTCCCACTTTAGTTTGCTATGGTTTTTTTCTAAGTAAATATTGCAGGTGTTAACAATAAAAGTTCTAAAGCTCTAAGTGATAATTTTGAAATAAGTACAATCAAACCCAATCCTGTGATTGTGTATCTTCCACAGGGATAAGCACACAGATGTTAGGTGAGCAGAAATCTATCTGGGATGGCCCAGTATATTTGCAGTGATTTACACACAGCCAGGCTGCTTTCTTAACCTTCAGGATACAGCCTCCTATTTTCTGTCTCCATTTTTATTCTTTAATATCATTCAAGTATTAAGCAGATTTGAATTAACATTAAGTAATAAAAAACAATAATGACATATGAGTTATAAAAAGAGATTGGTACCTTTTATTGTTAGTCTCTTATTTTGCATAGATCTCTAACAATTGACATGAATTCTAAAATTGTACAAGCAATTAACACACAAATTTGGCTGTTGAACTGACAGGTTTTTAGGAAGTTGTTCCAGATCAACACCAGAAAATGAATCTGTTCTTGCCAAGAAAGTAGGATTATATTTTTCACAAATCTCTTTGAAGCAAGAACAAAGGAAAAGCGAGGCTGTAGAAAAGATGGGAGGAAACTAAACAGGCCTGGTCCAATCGTATGACGGTCAGCAAGGCCAAGGGCCGGGTCCTGCCCTTGGGTCACAACCACCTCCTGCAGCACTACAGGATGAGGCAGAGTGGCTAGGAAGCTGCTCAAGGACCTGAGGGTGCTGGTTGACAGCCTGAGCCAGCGTGTGCCCACGTGGCCACAAGGCAAATGGCATCCTGGTCTGTACCAGGAAGAGGGAGGCCAGCAGCACCAAGGCACTGATTGCCCCCCTGTGCCATTTCTTTCTTTTGTACAAGATTCTGTTCATGTTTCATGTTCCTGTTCCTAGGAGACTTCCTGGACCAGGATGACAGTCCACTGTCAGCACCAAGGAATCTGAGCAGGTTAACAAGAGCTAAGCACAGTTGATGTCACTCCATCTTTTTAAAATGGATCTGGTTGAATATGCCTATGCAGTTTGAGATGTGATGACTGAAACAACATATACATTGATCAATGTCTTTCAACCTGAAAAACTGTACCTATTGAACAAAGATGCTGCATACTTGTAGGAAGAAACTACGTTGAGAGCAATGGGAATTTACACTTCTGACTCCTTTCAAGAGAATATCTATTTCATGTTTTTGTTACAGTCCTTCCAAAACCCGCATTAAAGATGTTTTCTGTTTTTTAATTCCTTAACAGAAAGAGCGGGAGAAGGGATCTAATCTGGCATTTATGTTTCGACTGCCCTTTGCTGCTGGCCGGGTTTTCAGTATCAGCATGTTGGACACACTGCTTTATCAGGTACTATGAACAGTAAAGTGACTTAACACAAATATTGCCACTCATTTTATTGTGCTTAATTGTGAGATGACCCTGTTTTCCGACATAGGATCCATTAAAGTGTGTCTATACCGGGAACAATCAATGGCAAAAGATAATGGAGCATAATCCACGTGATGGTAATAATTCAGTTGTCAACCTCAAAATCACCCCGTGACTGCACAAAATCTGATGTTACATAATAATACTGTTTATGTACCTCTCCACAGTCACATAGCTTCAATAAGGCCTACATAAATTACAGATTATACAGAATAATAACAATAATGCTTGTACTATGCAACAAAAAAGGCGAGGCCCATTCCCACAATGTCGTGTCTCTAACAGAAAGGAACAGAATTACTTTAATGTGTGATTTATTAGTCTCTTGCAGTTGCTGATAAAGGCCTCAATTACTTCATAGTGTCCTGTCCTCTTACTCACATTGACTAGACCTGCAGAGGCCCAATCATTACACTGTAAAGTAAGCCATTCTTGCCCTTGCAAGGAGTGCATTCAGTGGTTACAGAGAGACAGTGGGGGAAGAAAAGGCAGCAATTCAACCTTGTTGCTCAGAATCCAGGAAGCAGTGATGACAGTCAGTGAGAATAAGGGAAGGGCACAGCTTGAGAGTAGAAGAAAACATATCAGAAAACACAGTCAGGGCAAATGGAGGCAGTAGTTGCTAGTTTCAGGGTGGAAAATTGGACAATATTGCTCACTCTTCAGCAGTGCCCACGTTTCTGCATGCCAGGATGCCCAAGGAGCAGCCCCCAGCATCACCCTTCCAGGATCAAGGCACACAGCATAAGCAGGAACACACCATGGCCCACATCATCCGCTCACTGAGCAGCCTCCTGCTTTGCCCGTACCTAGGGAGAGCCTGTGGATGCTTTTGTACTCAGGTGGAAAATATCCTTGTGGGGAAATTAATTTAGTTGGTAATTTGGTGCATGAAAGGATGAAAGGTGTTCTTTCATCACAATTCTACTTCCAGATAAATTCCCTGAAGGCAAATCCAACATAAATAGAAAAATTCCTGGAGCTAAACTTTTCTCAAGAAGTCATTAATATATGTCCATATACATGACTAGTTTATATATATTTTAAGGTTCTAGAAATAAATGTATTTGCATATAAAACATTTTCATAATCATGCCCTAGAATATCAACATCACATATAACAAAATTAAAAAAAAAAAAAAGACATATATAGAAACAGATCTGCCAATCATCAACAGCTCCTGCCAGAACATAAGTAACTTCAATATTTTATATTTGCTCCTAGATGAGAATAATCCTGCTATGACTTGACAGAGTAACACCATTCACCAGGAAGTGTTTAAAACAAAAAGCCTCACATGCTCATTCTCACTTAAATTCCACCTGTCCCTCCTTTGAACTGCTACTGCTCATAGGTGAACTGTCATTTTTCTGGAATTATCTTTCTTATTCCAAGTTAGAAATTCTGTGACAGCAACTCTTTGTTCTTTTTCATAGTCCCATTTTCTATATCTCTTTTTCTTCTGCATACAGGAAACAGAGTAAATGACATGGGGAACATCAGGGTTCGGCTGGTACTTCCCATTATAGGCTGAAAGAAAAGCCTTTGAATTATCTTTAGGACAGTGACTGAAAAATGAAAACTTGGTCTTGCAAATCCTGGTGAATACACTTGTTAATCTAATGAAAATTCCATGGCAGAAATGATGCAGCCAAGATAAAAAATAAGTTTCATTTGCCAACAAATTTTCTTTGAGATGTTCCTTGGCGTTTAGCCCATCACAACTGGGAAACTACCAGTAGAAAAATTAAAATCGTTGAATCGCTATGAATTTTTTAAATGAAATCCATCTAGCTTCTGAGTTTGAACAAATCCAGATTCTATAGCTCTAAAGGATTTCTGTAATGGCTTTGTGAGGTATTTCTTTTCGAAGACCTCTTTGTTAGCCATGCATTTGCATGAAGCCAGCAGAGCTAAGCGTGCTGCATTCCAAGGACTGCAGTGCTGCTCTCTGAGTACAGGCGGCAATGAACAGCTCAGCCGCAGCTAGAAGAGCACCCATGTGGCCCTCTCATTCCAGCAGCCCCAACCCTGGAGGAGAAATAGTTGTGATTTTAGCTGATCTAATGGCTGTTCCTGGCCTTAGTCTACACTTCTACACTAAACTTAATTTCTACCTTTTAACCAATAGCAACACACTGTTTAGCAGAGCAAAAAGGCATATCAACCCTTAAAAACTCTTCAGATTACTCATTTGAATTAAAGTAATAGCAGTTTCACCTTAGATGGACCCACTGAGGACTGCAGACCCATCTAACATATGCCAGCATTTCTTTTGCCCAGAAGTTCATTATAATTTCACACCTCGTAGTGCTAACACCTCACTTCCACTGACACATTCATCTTTGCTTTTACCGTGCCTCGTTATGCCTTAGTCTCCTGAATCTTGTATGTACATTGCATGCACATGCAGAGCCAGTTTAAAAAAACTTGCTTTATATAAGTAAATTCAGCAAAAAGAAAGGTATAGGTATTTCTACAGTAATTAAGACACTTAAAGAGATGGACTGTAAACACAGATGTATAATTTCTTTGAAATTCACACATGGTGCTAATGGTTACCTACTCATCTGTTCATTAAAGCTTTTTTCTTTCTTTTCTGTCTCTCCTGTTAAAAAATCTTGCAGTCATTTGTGAAAGATTATATGATTTCTATCACAAGACTTCTGCTGGGACTTGACACCACACCAGGATCTGGGTTTCTTTGTTCTGTAAGTTAAAAAAAAACCAGTACAGAGTACCAGAGAAGATTCTGTACTGCCTGTAAAATACTTCAACTTTCTTTGTATGGCATTTCCTTTTGTGAAAGTCCAAGAAAGGCCATCTGTTTTCTTTTTCATCAGGGAGAAGACAAGGAAATTGAACAGAAAACATATCCATTTTTAGTTCTATAGCAAAAAACATCTCCCCAAGAAAACATAATGCATTCTATTCAACAGAAAATTAGAAAGTCAGGAAAACACACGAGTAGTGCATTTTATATGAAACAGCAATGGCAGCTCAGCAACCAATTTAAAAATTAAATATATAAAAACCAGGAAAAAAACTGTATTGTACAGCCTGGCCAGGACTTACAGTGCTATCTCCCAATCCCCATTCCTATGGGCAATAAAGGGTAGAAGTAGTTTTTACATAAAGATCAGATGACTAGGAGTTGTAGTTAAAAATTCATCTTGTCAGTATTCCCCAATGCAATTTAAATGTGTATATACACACATAAAAAATTAAACAACTGACGTCATTTTTACTAAAAGAAACCCCACCTTCCTGTTTTTTCCCACACTCATCATACCCTGGGTAGCATACAGAACAATACAAGTGGAGTTATTTACAAGCTGCTTTGCTGGGATCTATAAAGAACAGCAGGAAGGTATCAATGATGGTTTAAGAAAGTTGTTTAAATAAAAATTACGTATTTCTTGATCAATCATTAATCTTCATTACAGTGAATGTAAGAACACTTGAAAGTACAACTGAATCTCTAAAAAGGAACTCATATATCTCGAAATAAAGCTAGTGATGAAATAAATGAGCTTCATGTAAGACTTCCTTATGCCACTTATGCTTAGTGTATTACTTCCTCCCCACTCCCTTGTGCCCACATATTCAGCCTGCCGTCTGGTGGACAAAATTCAAATTCAAAATACTCATGCACTCCAGTCTGTCCACACCAGTTCCTTATTGCTGACAACATTTCATTTATTCATTTATATTTTAGTCAAATATAAACACTGGGTGAAGGCTGCCATGTAAGTTTTAAGTCATCTTAAACCAAGACCAGAAGTTCATAATGCTAAACTGCTTCCACTGCAATGTCTTCTAAACAGGGAGAAAACAAGAGAAACAGCCTTACAAACTCAATAGAAGTTGCAGATTTGTTGCACAGCAAAGGTTCAATACTACAACGAGATAATTACCAGCTAGTGTTTAGTTTTGATTTTTTTTCATGAGTAGCATAATGAACAAGTGATAAGCCCTCAAGAGTTAAAAGTCCTACCTCCTATTATTACTTGTTCAGATGAAAATCACAGAAGAGGATCTATGGATTAGGACGTATGCCAGACTGTATCAGAAGCTTTGTTCCTCTACAGGAGACATTCCAATTGGAGTCTACAGGACAGAGTCCCAGAAGCTCTCAACATCCGAGGTGGGTCAGTTCACTGTGCTTTTCTGTGAGTTTGACCGCAGAGTGCACGAGGCCTCTGCTGACACGTGGATGGTCACACTAACCCAGGCTGAGCCCCAGGCTGAGCCCCAGGCTCCAGGAGTGCCCAGAGCCAATGGACACCTGGCCTTTGCTTCCTGCACTCGCCTGCAGGGAATGGATGGATGGGAAACAAGGGGCAGCTGGGCACAGCCAGGACCAGCTCGGGAGTGAGCTCTGCACTGACCTCACTGTGGTCACTAATGCCAGTGTCTGTTACAAACCCTGTAACCAGGCCCTCTGGCACTGTGTCTCAAAACAGGTGGCATTTCACGGCTCATATGACCTTCTAATTCATTCTCTTGTTGCTCATTTCTAGTTAGGATCTCTCTAAATTTAGCTGCCAAACAGTGGTAATATTTTATGTATGTATTTCTGTGTTTGCCACATAAATGTGCACATTTCTCCATCTCTCTGTTTATAAACAAAATACTTTTTCCTGACTATTTAACATACTTTTTTTTGGACAGCTTTGATTTCTGTCATGTATTATCCATTTGTTTACATGACCATTAGTACTGCCATCTCATTAAACCATGGCTTTAAAATGCAACAGTGGGCAACAACTCTCTCCTTTCTTCTGAAATACTCAGACAGTTTACACTAATTTCCAAGATAGGCAATTTATATTTTCTTTTCTGTTTTTCAGAAAAATATTAGAAAACATTTGGGCATATAATGCTTAACTGCAAGATTTTCTCTTGAGGAAGTACATTCAGCTGAAGTTAATCTTTAAAAAAGGGTGACAAAAAGCTGTGCAAGTTCACAGGCGTCTCTCTTTGTGGACCACCGCTATCTCTGCAGCTGGCTTTTGCAGCTTAGCCAGTGGACTCTGTTACTGCAATAATGTCTTTTGAACTATAACAGCCTTAACATAATCCATCAGAATCATTCCTTGGAGAAGAATGTAGTCAGCCTCACTGCTAATATGAAAAAAGAAGTCTGTCATAGCTTTCCACAAAACAGAGAACATACCAGATTTTAGGAATGCATTAAATAAGGATAAGATAAAATTCACGGCAATGCTTTATTCTCACATTCAGGGCTGGCTATTTAACTTCAGGTCCAAAAAATGAGAATGACGAGTTCTGCTATTACTTCCTGCCAACTTTCACAGGTAATCTCACAAAGAATTTGAGTTAAATCAGGTAGAGGAGTAAGGAAGGGAGGCTGGAGAAACCTCCTAGCTAAATTTTCAAATTGTCAGGTGTTGGACAAATGTGAAGAATGGCACTCCTCGTTTATTAAGTGAAGAAAAAACAGTTGTTGGTCTTTTTAAGCTGAAGGCTCTGAATGCAGACCCCCAGTGGTATTTTCACACAAACACTTGTGCAATTTCTTGTTTAGTGAGTGAGAATTTGTACAACCTTTCCCCTCTAGAGAGGGGCAGGGAAATCTCTCCTCACCTACCTCTTCCCCAGAATACAAAAGAACAACATCTAGCTCTGTATCTGTGGCCTTTATGGACAGAAGGCTACAAATGCAGAGATGCGGGAGGCCCTAATCTTTCTGAAAAGTGTTTATTTTGAAGTTAGAGGAATTTTTGACTTATTTCACTAATGAAATACTAGCACGGGTTATCATTTTAGCTTTTCAATACATTAAGCCAGAAAAATGTCATTGGGTAAAATCTTTAAAATGGAAATAACAGAAAAGTAGTTCACTCTTTTTACTCAGGAACTATGAACTTCTAACCATAAATTTGAAGGTTTATAACTCAGAGAACCTTCAACGTGATTATCAATTTGAGTTTAAACAGACCTAAGGAACTAAATTTGTACTGCACATACCCGGATGTTGTCAGGAAATGACATGGGTAACTTGAGTCACAAGGACAAAATATGCCAGTATTAATATTTACTATGCACAGTTTATCCTTTGGCACTCCCTTTTTCACTATGCAAATGAGAAGCCCTCACTTCACTGACAGATATTCATAATTTCTTTTAAAATAAAGCAAGTTTTCAGTGACCCAGTAACTAAATAACAAGTGAATCTAGCCTGCCTCTCAATGACTGTCACACCTATGACCTAAACGATTTCCATTACATTCAAAAAATATAAAAAAGAGATATGAAATCTTTTTTCATTACCTGTGTGGCTGCTTTTCTGTGGCTCCTGTTTAACAGCCCGTATTTGTTTCTTTAGATTCACTTGTGTTTAAATTCTTTTGTTTTCTTTTTCCCTTTCCTTTGTCAGTCACGAGAAATGGCTTCACAAGTAAGTATTTGCTTATTGTCTGCCTGTTTCTGGGTGTCCTGGTTGAAGCAAGCCCCATACAGCTGCTGGCTTGCTTGCTCCCCTCAAAGTGGGATGGGGAGAACACTGAAAGGCTGAAAGGGAGAAATCTCTCGGGTTCAGGTAAAGGCAGTTTGATAAGTTAAGCAAAAGCTGTGTGCAAAAGCAAAGCAAAGCAAAGAATTTGCTCACACTTCTGATGGGCGGGGGGTGTTTGGCCATCTCCAGGAAAGCAGGGCTCCATCAGGCACAGCTGAGAAGACAAAAGCCATAAGTCCTCCGATTCCTTCATCTTCCTGCAGCTGTTCCTGAGGAGCACAGCACCATGGATATCACTTTGGTCAGTTGGGATCAGGTGTCCTGGCTGTGTCCTGTCCCTACTTCTTGTGCTCCCCCGCAGCCCACTTGCTGCTGGGGTGGGTGAAAAGCAGAAAAGGCCTTGGCTCTGTGTAAGCACCACTCAGCAGTAACAAAAACATCCCTATTATTAACACTGTTTCCATCACAAATCCAAAACATAGGCCCATACAGGCTGCTATGAAGAAATGTAACTCAATTCCAGCCAGAAACTGTACGTTGGGTTAAACTGTGGGAGTAAAATCCTCACAGAAAATGGAACTATGCAATGGATCATTCTTGAGTAAATGGATCTTAAAGCACCATTGTCCTGGACAAAAACAGCTTGCTAAAAATCTGAAAGCTGACAGACTGGGACTTTCAAAGAAGCCCAGTGGAATTCTGGTTCCTTTTGGGCCTGCTCCTGTTGAATTCTGAAGATAACAAATCATCTTTACAGTGAAAAGATCATCTGGTGAAAGCCTTGATCTTAAACACCCTAAATGCTAGTGGAACAAAATCCCGAAGTTTATCACAAAAGGAATATGTGGCTGTACTTACCAATGGTTTAGACAACTTTTGGAGCAGAAAAGCATTTCTAGAACCCTGGATGCAAGTAAGCGTTCTTGGTAGGCAGAGCAGTAAAGTTTAGTTAATATAGAACTTGCGGTAAGGTAAAAATAAGGCACTGCTTCAAAATGGAACAGACAAAACTACACTTTCAAACTATTTCACATTTTACACACAGCTCCCAGGGAGCAGCAAGGCAAGGGAGCAAAAATCTAAAGTTAATTGATGTTTGGTGTTATCACCACAGGCGCCCTCATCATCTCAAATATGCACACTGGTGTGTCCTTGACTACATTCCCATTCTTGCCATGTGTTGACCAGCCTAATGTTTAGATTTTAGGGCATGAAACATCCTATTAGATCACCATGCCTGAGTGTGGCACAGATGTCTGGCAGCACAAGTGAGCAATCACACCCTTTAGGGCACACAGTGGGATACGTGACACAGGAACCTGCCTTTAAAAAACAAAAAGCAAACAAAACCAAGGGTTTAAAGGCAAATGTTTCTTCACTGTTTGGCACAGGAGTGACACCATGTCATCAGTCATGCTTCTCATGCAACAGATTTACCTGCTTTGGAACAAGGAAATGAAATTCAATGAACACATTCAAACCTCAAAGTAATGATAGTTACAGAAGTATTTTTAAATGAAGTTCAAGACTGGTTAAAACAGAGGGGGACACACAGAAGTACTTTGCACTGGAGTTTTATCTTCTGTGTGTTTAACAGCTGCCACTGGCAGCACACTTTTGTGCTGCTTTTGAAAGAGAGTTTGGGCTTTGATTTTGCTTTGTCTTTGAAGTTGAACTTTTCCTCTTGCATACAGCAAAAGGGCATTCTGCACAGCTTTCTCAACAGGCATGACAAAAACTTCATAGCTGCTGAAGTAAATATTTAGCTTTATCACCTTAATTTATGCTTTCAGCTCACCTATGCCAGTGTTTCAAAAGTTCAAGTTAAGGATTTACAGATTCACAGACACAAAAATCTTGTTCTTGGCCTCTTCCCATTTAATGCCTGGCTCAAAAAGTGACTTACCCTCCTGTAGTGATGCTGATTGGTCTCTGCCTTTCCACTACTGCTCCCAGCAAGTCTGGTTATTTGTTTTGTCAAGAGCTTGACAAGGAAAGCTGCCAATGCAGGCAGGAAGAAAGGCAAAACAGGACCATCCTCTACACTCAGTTTGTATCAGACTTGTTCATACCAAATAGCTCCTTCCTCTTCGTAAGTAGCACCTTATCCTATGGAATGTACTCTGCCTACCTTAGTCCTTGCTGTAAAATGCACACAAACCCAAAATGACAGTCTAACAAACAACAAAATCAAATTGCATTCCTGTTCAAAGGGATCCAGGTTCTCTCTTCTGCCCTAACATCAGCAGAGTCAGTAATGAAACTTACAAAAATCAGGTCATTTAAAAAAAAAAAAAAAAAAGAAATCTCTTTTCTATTGCAGACAAAGCTGAAGAGCCTCAATGAATTAGCTGGTCTTTACTTGAGGCTTATTGCAAGATCCTAGTCTAGAATATTAAAAATGTGATTTTACTTGAAGTGCTACAACATAAACATCTGTAGTGTTCTTTTTAATTATGGGGTTTGATTGTTTTGCTGTTTGACTGGGTTTGTTTGTTGCTTTTTTCTTTTACACAGATAAAAGCTAGTTTGTGCAAAAGTGAAAAATATATGTATCTTTCACACTGTATCCAGCTTACTCATATCAAATACTATTTTACGGACTCCAGAAACCTCACAGATTCTGTGGTGAGCCTCTTATAGAAAGGTTGTATTCAGCACTGACGAGATCAACAGAATCTTGCTTTCAGATTTCATGTTAGTGGGAAAAAGCCATTCAGTCTCCTTGGTTAAATTTGCTTTATTCGCTGATCACTACCAGCATATTCTGTTTGAGGGGATTCACACAAACTCAGCCAGTTCATTTACATCATCTTCGTTTTATACTTCATGTATTTATTTTAAACACTCATTACATTGAAATCTGTGACCAGTAACTCGGTAATGTGCTTGTACTGACACCAGCAAGGACTTTGGTATTTCCACATCAATAATAGACATTCAAGTAGCACAAGAGGAACTCAGGGTTGTTAAGGAAGTGGTTTTGAAACTAGAAACTAAAACTACTCATTAAATCTAAAATACACATTGAATTTACCTTAACAAAAGTTATCTTTTGAAATGCTTCCTCTTACGTTCCCTAGGAACTTTTGTATGTTAGACATGCACCTGTGGCCCATCCACCTGTGTTATTTCAGTAGTTGTACATGCACATACCATTGGTCTTATTTGGGTGGCATAAGGAAAACACAGCAACAGAGGGACAGATTTTGGCTCTTAATTATAGCGGTGGGGGTTTGTCACTATATGAGTGAAACAGCAACATCACTATTCTTTAAGGTAGGAATCAATTACCTCTTTCACAAGAGCTGCCCTGAATCACACTGAAGGTTACTGCATCCTAATTTCATGTGTGCTGGAAGGTCAAGAAGACCTGGGAATCTGAGACACAGTTAACAAGCATGTTCTACCTGTGGTCTTAAGAGAGTACTGAAAACAGTGCAGCCAAAGTTGAACCGCTACTTAGTGAATCCACAACACACATGTAAAAAGCAGTTACACAACTTAAATTTCTGAAAATATGCAGACTGGGAAGGAAGTGGAGAAGTCATTCAGAACGGATTCCTAGATTCAGGAAGGGCAATATCAGAAGGCTAAATTTGCTCTTCTCAGAATCACAGTGCAGTTGGGCACAAAATAACACTTATCTGCTTTTGCACTTGATAAAAGTACTTCTATTATAAATGAGCTTTTTACATGAAAAGTCAAAGTCTAGTAAAGGGTGCCTAGTTCAGGAATGCTTGCTAAGTACAAAGAGCTGAATCCCCTCAGCTCCACTGCAGCCAAACCCCATGTCCAACTGCACTGTTGGAAAGAGGAGAGAACACCTTCATCTGCTTCCATTTAATAAAGCCCTTCATCTCTCTTGTCATTTTCCTTTCAAGTCTCAAATCTCCATCAGCGTGGAGGAATGGGAGGACACCAAAGACACCAAAGACCAGTTCAGTTGCCGCAGTAATCACCGGAACTCAACATCCAGTGACCAGTCTGACCACCCGCTGCTGCGGAGGAAGAGCATGCAGTGGGCACGGCGCCTGAGCAGGAGGGCCCCCAGGCACTCTGCTAAAACTGCTGAGAAGATCAACCAGCAGAGAATGAACCTCTACAGGAGGTCAGAAAGGCAGGAGCTCGCTGAACTCGTGAAGAACAGAATGAAGCACCTGGGCCTTTCTCCAGCAGGATACGGTATGACTATTACAGGACTTCAATAGCAACATTAGCATCGTGTAAGGCGAACTTGTTTGTAAGAAATGATGGAGCCGTAAACAAAATACTAAGTTTATGATAATGCTTTTTGTTTTGTTAGTTTAGGTTTGGGTTGTTTGCTTTTTTTTCCATTTACCAAGAGTAACTTGGAGTGTTTTTAATGCATTCTATTATCACCCATTCCTATGCCGAGACGGAAGGCTCGGAAGGCAGCATGTCAGTCACATTTATATTTAGCTGATGATATGTGTATGTTGAATATATAAACATTCCCCAGTCATTGAACAGCTGCACCATATTTCCACAAATCTCTTGAAATAAAGGTGAAGAGAGGGCTGTTGTGAAGTTTGCTCATATGTCAAGGCAGGGAGTTGTTTATATGTGAAGGATATTGCCTTTTCCCCACAATTTTCAAAAGTAATGCCAAATTATCACATTAAAGTAATTTTTAGAAAGCATGTTTCACTAGGTCTTTAGATGCCATTTTTATCCATCAAATCATTCTCCAGCAAGGCTGATGTTGGGTTGTTTTTCAGTTTTTTGGTTTTAGTTTGTAGGATTGTTCTGGGGTTTTTTAAGCTATAGACAAGAGCTCTGTAACACTTTTTAACACATGCACCACAGCTGGCTGGGTTGCCTTTCTCTGGCCTTGGCTCCGTAGCATGTTGGCTGGAAACCCCAGGACCATGGGTTCTAATTTCCTAGAAACACCAGGAATTTCTAGATATGTGAATACAGACTCTTTATTCCACACCTCATCTGGATGATTTCTATGCCTTCTTTCTTCGATGTTTCTATACAACTCTCTGCAGAAAGATTCAGGACTAAGTATTTTCCAGGGTTTTCACAGGCCACAATAACATTTGATCAAACACAAAAATGTTGTGTAAATTTAATTGATATTATACTAGTAACAAGAAAACTTTGTTGTATTTCTGCTTTTCTTTTCAAATCCTAGTTAAAAGCCAAAAGTAAATATTTCATTACTCAAATTCAGGACTATTAAACAGCATCTACAGAGCAGCAAGATCTTGACAGTGAAATGCTTTACCTGATTACGTTTATCTACCCTGATTCTGAGTTATGCATTTTCCTAAAAAGCTAAAGAGGATTTAACACAGAAGCACTACCTCTCCTTTTGCCTCTCCTCTCTAGTCTGATCAGATTAAAACCAGTCTCACTGCAGCAGCCTAAGGAGCGTGCCAACAGAAAATGATACAAAAGATATTGCAATGGCAGCTACAAAAGTGTAGCTTAAACCTTAAAAAAAAAAAAATTATCAGCCTTCATTTCAACACATCATTAGGAGAATAGTTAAAAGTGCAAGAGACATACCAATTTCCATTTATACCGCCTTCACATTTCAAGCCCTTGGCACAGGTGATGAAAGGGAAGTGCTTCCTAGATAAATAGAAAAAGGGAAAAAAAGGGTTTATGTTGACTAAATCTGGAAATGGATGAGAATGCCATACAGCCGCATTTAACCTTGGTCATCATTTGAACTTGATGCCAGCCAAGCACAGGAGTCCCTGCTCACCACAAACTTACCTAAGCTGCAGGACAGATTGGTAAATCACACTGAAACTGGGTTACATTCAAAACTGCTATGACTGAAAAAAACCAGAAGATTTTAAAACATTAGAAAAAAGGATGTTTTTAGAGCTGATAACTCAAAAGATAACGTCAGGTAGTTTCAATATGAGTACAGTTGAAAAGAAATTGCTAAACTTATTTGAAATCACTCTGACATCAGACACGTTTTTACAGCTCTATGAACTTTCATCAAATTAATTTGTCAGAAATAATGCTTCTCACAATTCATTTGTAAATGTAATTTCTTTGGTACTTTGTTCCCCCCTGTCCTCTAGATGAAATGAATGATCATCAGAACACCCTTTCTTACATCTTGATCAACCCTTCTCCAGATACAAGATTAGAGCTGAATGATATAGTGTAAGTTAAAACACACACATAAAAAGTCATAAGACCTGCAAAAAAAATAAAATATGGAGACTTCTATTTAAAGAGACATCTAATTATACTATATATGTATGCATTTAAAATACACATATAAATATATAAAACATATATCTGTAATGTTTTTAACCTGTCATCCTCCTCTTACTCTGTATTTTAAATTGAAAAGTATCTAACCAATGCTACCACAGGAACTAAACTAAGCACCTTCAAAGTAAGTCTCCACATCTTCCTCAGGCCTTTTCAATATTGCAACTCTATGCATTCACCCTGGCTTGCACCACCTTGTTTTAGTAACAGCTCTAATTTCTTTTTGTAGATACCTGATCCGACCTGATCCATTGACTTATGTTCCAAATGCTGGACCCAGCCGAAAGGACAGCTTCTGCAATACAGTGGGACAAGACACCAGGGAGGAGACACAACTTTGATATGTAACTCACCACAAAATTCAGAGACAATTTTATACACATGTTGTTTCCACTAACCATTTTGCAAACCGAGCGGTACATTTTATTCAGATTTTGGAAACAAAATGACAATGAGTAAGTGACCAAATGCAGAAATGTGGTGCCTAGAAACTCTGATTTCAGGGATGGTCAGGTTTGCGGCCTGTTCAGTATGTTAAACTTTGTCAGCCTAACAGAACAATGACACCTGTTGCTATTTAACCCATATGAACAAATGTCAAATTCCACCACATGTTTTGCTTAGATGCTCCTAAGCATATTTATGCAGGTGGCAGCATGTCAGTGACAGAGCTTCTGACCTACATCAGATTATCTGATGCCCATAGAGAGACAATGCCTAATTTGTAGTAGCAACTATGTTAACACCTAAAGCTGCCAACAAGGCTTTGTGTGTCAAGAATTCAGCCTTTGAAATAATTTTCAATCTCAGCCTGTCACCCATTTGTGTTAGTACAGATTAGTTTCAGTCCCATTTTAGCCTCCAGGACCTGAGTTTTTTTTCCTGGGCTTACACAGATCAGGTTGAATGACCCAACCTGGTCACACCGCAGAGGTTGAGACTGAGCCACATCAATGAAAGAGAAGCCCAGCTGCAGGGAAGTCCCTCTCATCTCACACAGGCAGTCCCCCCACACTGGCAAAAAACTGAGAAGTTACTGTGTGAAGCTGTATACAGCGGTAGCTCAGGTGACACACAACCCTTTGAACCTTGGTGAGTTTCTCTATAGAAGCCTGAGTAGATTATAACACAAAAGTGAGAGCATCCCTCTAGGGAGTGATTCCTACAACAAGCCCTTAACATTTTCATGAATATGCCAGAACTACAGTTGTCCAAAGCATTTCATGCCTAGTCATCCAGATTACCCAAAAATGATACATTTTCACATGAAATTATGTATCTCATGGAAAATTTAAGAAATTTATAACCTGTTCCACAAAATGAATGCAATTCCACATAGTGTGTAAAAGCAGTATGGATCTAAAACCTCTGCTTCGGTATGGAGTACACAAGAAAGCATCTGCTTGTGTAAGAAGCAACCACAATTGGTCAACCCTTCTACAGAATTAAATGTATCTGTCCATGATCTTCCAAGATCACTGTCACAAATGGGGAAGAACACACTCAAGGTTTAAAACCCCCTTCTGTTACAATTATCCATACAGAACCAGTGAAAATAATTTGGCAGGTAGTCTGATATGGAAAAAATTGATTATTCTCTGAACTCCCTTGATGTCCTACTTGTACAAAAAAAATCAGTCAAAACTGTTTATATTCTCTTCTATATTAACTGGTAGAAGTACATTCTATTTCTGAAACAGAAACCACAAACAAGTTGGCCAGTGAGCAACTCCTGGATGTGTGTTTATCAGCATTGTAAGGATACTGAAATCATGTCACGTTCATATTAGGAATGACAGCAAATCTGCTCTTACTTCCTGCCTTCCTCTTAATGATTCCAAGGTTTACCAGTTCAGTGGTTCTGCTTAGAGTCCATTATTGTTCAGTGCTTTTCCACACATTAGTCATTCACAAGTTTATTCACAGGTAAAGTATTTTAAATGGGCACTGTGGGAAACAAAGAAACAATTGAAACAGCTGCACAGACTGCAGTCTACATTTTTTCAAGAAACAGCATATAGTAAAGGACCTTGTCCAAAACCTGTCATAGAAGTTACCCAGAAGAGTTTGCATGTGCAATGTGAATAACTTTTCTATTTTTAATACCTTCAGGGAGAAGACTCTATTCCAGTTGAATATTTTTTTAAAAAATACAAGTTTCTTAAAAATGTTCATTCCAAAATATTAGGATCTATTGTTTCATACTGAAGGCTTTTCTAATGGAGTCTCAAGGAGGCAGAGAGGATTCCAGAACCATGGCTATCCTTCAGCAGGCAAGCTGGATACTCTGTTTTTAGTGTGAGTCTCAGTTAACAGAAATTCCCTGTGTGTGTGTGTGTGTATAGTACACACCACTGATTTAAGGACTCTTTGCCAAAAGGATCCATAGTGAGGGCTTGAGTCCTCACATTTAACAGCCCATAAAGCAGCAGAAACAAGCAGTCAGGTGTGTCCATTTGCCCACTTAACTCAGCAGAATTGCTGCTCAGCTAGATTGGAATAGTGGCCTCTAATGTGACCTGTTAAGCCTCCAGGCTTAACGAATTTCTAATTGCTCATTAGCCCCAGAAGATTTGCTAAAGCAAACACAAAGACAGCTGGAGACACTTGGAGGCCCTAAAATGAATGCAAGGCAATCTTTGTGAGCAAAACAGTTCTCTTCAAAACCTGCTGGAAGACAAGCAAGGTAATAGAAACTAACAACAGCTTCTAATGAAGCAGAAGTTCTAATAACCCATGAATAACATACCACAAAGTTCAGCTATTCAGAATAATACTGTCTTTCATGTTGAAAGCAGAACAGGTGCCTAAGCACCACTGCATTAACCCCGAATGAGACAGTATGCACAGTCCCTCAGTGGCCAGGGAGGTGATTCTTTAATGGTCATCTTACAGGCAGTCTTATGTTCACACACTTTTTTCTCATCATGATTATCAGAAATGTAACACAAGCCTAACTGGACTGGAGATCAGACTGAGGAACAGGAATCTCAAGGCTCAGTGCTGGAGAAGGGATGATGAAGTTCTAGAATGAGCAGGGTCAAATCACTGTTGAACAGAGGAGTTTGAGTAGGCAACAGTTCACTCAGTAGAGAGAGAAATGTGGAGCTGTGAAAAAAAGATTTTTTCTATCTGTGCTTAACTGTATGTATTTTTCCTCCTGGCTCACTTCTATCAATAACTCAAAGATGCCCCTCTTCCCCAGCACTGCCTTAGCACAGCCCAACCAGTTTGGTACCCAGAGTCACGGACCCGGAGTGGGAAGTGCTAGCTGATAATAATTGCTTCACTCTCAAGGGAATGTCCAGCAAAGCCAGACCTACCTATGAAAATGTGTTACCTAGTCCGCAATAAAAAAGTCACAAGAACTGTTTCAATGGCATGCAGTGTGTTTCCTTAACTGTTTCACTCCAATTCCACAACACACGTGAATTCACATACAAAGTAAAAAGCATAAAGTTCTTGAGTTTTTAAAACCTGCAGTGGAATGAATTAGTGAAGTTGTGACATTTTGTCTCAGAAATTAAAAGAGCAGTTATTTCCCAGCATAGAAATTTTCTCTCTCACAAACAACTCTGTCCTACAACTACACTTTAACAACTTCCAAGTATACAAATACATATTACTGAATATTACACATCGTTATTTACCAATGCACCAAAAAAAAGCTAAAGAACAAATAAATTTTAGGCTTCAGCGGTGGAGAAGAACTGAAACGATATCAAATGCAGCAGAAGTAACACACAATTCTATAGCTTCTAGACAGTTAGGGCTGAGAGCAACCACTCTAATTTTGGGACACTGACACATGAGATTTTGCAGCATTGAATTCCGCTTGATATCCAATGGAAACCAGTCACTAACATCTGGAATTGAATTAATAACATGAAGCAGCTCTATGCAGGTACATCAATTTGTACATCAAGGTTATAAAAATACTTCTTCAAGGCAGTGCTGTAAATGTAGAATTTATAAAACAAAGCATTATACATAAAATATGGTTGCATATTCTTGATATTCTATTAGAAGCAACCCTACCCACCTTGAAACATATGTACAATGGGTAAAGGTCTAAAGAGCAGCGCTGCAAAATTTCAGCCACTGTTCCTTGTGCTTGGTACAGAATATGCACTGCAGGGATACAGGAAAAGAGTTACTAATTCATATTAAGTTATGAGACATGACCCAGACTTTGCTTCTTCTCATCTTCTGAAGTTAACTGAAAATATTAATGATAATAGTGTTACATACTTAATTATTGCCTCCACTGCCAGTGCAAGGATGTCAGTAATGGCAATTCAACACAAGCATAAACTTCCAAGAAGCTTAAAAAGGCAAATATTTCTACTTCATTAAGCTAAAAACAAGCATTTGACATTTCTGTGAACTAGATGTTCTGCAAAATCTAGACTTTAAACTGTTACGATTTGCAACTGGTCCATGCCAACCAGGAGAGAGACTGGGAGGCAAAGTATGGAAATGAAAGAGTAAATACTACTTCATGTGCATGAGGTATCTCAGACAAATTGGGGCACCCTGAATGGGGTTCTGCACTGGGCTCTGGTACCTTTAAAGCACACAGGTAACACATTAGTGATCTGATTAATCACTAACACCCACACTACCAATTACTGATCATAGGAAAACTTCTCTAGATCATTTCCTATTTCTTTTATCCTTTCACCAGTATGGGCTGGCTGATGAACTGGTTCATTTCGCTGGCAAGTCTATAGCTTTTAATAGTTTTAGTTTTGGTATTTATTCCTGCTAGGAGTTATAAACTCTCACTGCTTCAATAACTATAGTGGTGTGGCAGACTACACAGACTCTAAACAAAAGCAGGCATTTGTATCTTTATAGCCTTTTATTTGGACAGCTGGCAAGTCTTTGTTAATGCAACCGATTGTGCTGCTTGTGCACTCAGCTTCAGGCTGCGGTGAAGCCTCTATTACCTTATCTTATACAATCATGGAATCATTAGGGTTGGAAAATGCCTCCACGATCATTTAGTCCAACCTTTCACCAAGCACCTCCATGCCAACTAAACCATAGCATTGAGTGCCACGTGCCACGTGCCACATCCTGTCATTTCTTGGACACCTCCGGCAATGGTGACTCCACGACTTCCCTGGGCAGCCTGTTCAGATGCTTGGCAACTCTTTCCATGAAGAAATTCTTCCTGATGGCCAACCTGAACCTCCCCTGGTGCAGCTTGAGGACATTTCCTCTCATCTTGTCTCTGATTGCCTGGGAGAAAAAAACAACTCCTTTCTATAACCTCCTTTCAGGCAGTTGTAGAGAGTGATAAGGTCTCCCCTGAGCCTCCTTTTCACCAGGCTCCTCATCAGACCTGTGCTCCAGGCCCTTCACCAGCTTGGTTGTCCTTCTCTGGACTCACTGCAGCATCTCAAAGTCTTGGACTGGGGGCCTCAGAACTGGACACAGGATTTGAGGTAAGGCCTCGCCAGTGCTGGGTACAGAGGGACAATCCCTTCCCTGGTCCTACTGCCACACTATCCCTGATAAAAGCCACGATGCTCTTGGTCTTCTTGGCCACCTGGGCACATGCTGGCTCTTGGTCAGCTGCTGTCAGCCAGCGCCCCCAGGTCCTTTTCTGCTGAGTCTCCATCTTCAGTAATTACTGAATAACCTGGAGAACGTTATTGCCATCCAGGTAATAGGAGAATACGTGAGAGCTGAGTTTGTTTGGTTTTGCTCACCTTCATGGGTTGTTACTGCACAACCATTACATGGTGTTCCCCACCCAGGTAAAGGGAAAAGACTTCAGAGTTGAGCTCACTACTTTGTTTAATGTAAGGTAAAGGTGTCAGCTATACAAAGTGTCATGGCTACTGTCAAGTAATCAACATATTATGTCAGAAAAAGATCCATTTTTTAAATACAACATCCTGTAAAACTTCAAAAATTTTAGAAAATATTGGAGGACCCAGGAAAGACCCGAGGGAGTGTTGTCCTTCTTAGCTGTACCTTTCCCAAGGTAAATGCAAAAAGGTCTTGAAATTCTGGATGAATAGGTACTGATTTGAGATAGAAAAGGTGTCCTGTGTATGTATTAGACGAGTAATAATATTCCTTAATCAAAAGGTTTAAGACCAAATTCCCTAAGGGGGAAATGCATTGCGTTCAGGGGCTGCGCCACAGGTTCCCACCATCTGTCAGAACTGGGTGGAATGGAGCCGCACAGAGCACAGAAAGATTGCACTGCAGGGTTCAGGGGTTCCTTTATTAAACACCATAATGTATATTTATAAAATGTCATCGGGGATGCGTATAATGTATACTCACTTTCTCACTTCACTTCCAGCTGAAGTGTTTGGTATTTCTGTGATTGACACCTTGATTCCCATGTGCATCTGATAGGGATTTGGACGGAAACTTTTATCTTCTGAGGTTAGTAAGCATCATCTTACTTAACTATGAGGATATTTTGTACACAGCTGAATGCCCTAAAATGTAATTTAATATATTCCTACCATGATGCATTTAGCTTTCCTCTTTTTATTATATCTCCGTGATAACGAATAAGTGGTATCTTGTGTGTGAGGTGTTCTTTGTATACATGACCATAGAGAGTAGTAGCCACTGTGGGCACTACCTGAGATCTGGGAAATACTAATGTTAGATTTTCTGAAGAAGCAGTTTCTGCCCACATTTCTGGCACTAATTCCCCAGCACAGGATATTATGTATGCTTTTTTCTTCAGTCACACTGGAATGCCACACAAGTACATTTAATGGTATGTATGCAAATTACATCTGAGCAGTATAAACATTAACACATTAACTTATTAGTTGTTAATGAAAAAATAAATTTCATTGCATCTTCATTGCTTTTTCTTCAGTAGGGTTGATATGGTCTCTTGCCATATTTTAAAATGGTATAAAAATTAATTGATGCTTCATCCAAAACTAAATAAGGTACCCATCAGTATTCACTCAACAGAGAAAGGCTTCTTTATGGAGGAGAAATCCTTTGATTTCAACCTAATACAAAACCTAGGCACCTGATTCAGGAAGTCCCTGGACATTGAAAGTTATCATTACACAGATGTTCTGTTCCTACTAAGAAAACATCTGCTGCTTTGTCCATTGTCAAAGAAAGTTCCTAGGATGCTCCAGGATGGACCTTTCTCTTCTAACACGTGTGTGTCTTCTCTTGCAGTGTTTCCCAATAGAGTACATGCTCATGTGGCTGAATGTGATGAGATGTAATTATTTTATTGTAGACACAAGGAGAAAATGGGACCTTGTATATGTTAAACAGTGAATGGTGAGGTGGAGGTACTATTTCTACTCCCTTTGCATTAAGACAAAACCCTACATAAACATCTTCCAAATGTATATATTTAATCATTAAAGAAGCGTCGACGATTTTTGCAGCCAGGTCTCCAGAAAAGACATAGCCAGTTCCTGAACAAAAAGGGTGGTATCTGTTACCTGGGAATTCTTCTTCTGATATGTACCATTTACTGGCTTTGCTACGAATAGGGCTGTGCCCTTGCATTAAATGGCCTGTGAAATAATTCTGTGTGGGAGGCGGGAGAGGCCTGAGGAGCTCTTTAATCAGGTACATCGTGTTGACAAAAACGTCACTGTCTGTCTTCATAGCAAACCTCGTGCCACTGCAGTAAGAGGCCACCCACCTCATGCCCATCAGAGTTTTAAGAGTTAAGTTGTTGTAAGTGTCCAGGAAGTCCTGTTGGATAATATCGTGATATTGCTCGCTTTCTGTCAGCAGTACATCCTCATTTGCACCCTTGGTCCCGATGCCAAGCAGGAACAGCCGAACAATGTCAACGCCTGGAACTGCAGCTTCGTTCCCCCAGGTCTTTCGGATGGCATCTCTGTGCAGGAGTTCAGCTGCTGTTGTTGATATCAGCAATACCAAGAAAGGTGTTTTATCTTTGCACTTCTCTTCTTCATTAATAATGAATGTAAATGACTTTGTCGGAGTGGATGTGTTTTTGCTCTCAGATTTCTCATTTTCAGGTGGTAGTTCTCCATTTTGTTTCCCTAAGATTTGTTTGAAATTTGTAAACACTTTTTTAAGTAAACCCTTTTCACTTTCCATATGAAGATCATCACTTTTAGCTAGAGCAGCAAAGTAACTGGAAGTATAAAAATAGGAAATCAAATATATTGCTGTAAAAGATATGGTGAAAACCAGAAAAACATTTCTCTTGGTGCATTCCATAGGAGAGAAGAATCCACTGCAGTAGCTCATGGTGGCAGCCGTGAGAAGATGCACAAAAAGCGCAGATATTTTCTCAGAAGAGCAGCTAATTTGTAATTGTTTTCCTCTTTGACACAGGAAGATAAAAGCTGCCTTCAGGCTTCCGATTCTTCAGGATTCCTTTCATTTTGTTATTGTTAAAAGTATCCTATTATTTCATTTTAGAATAAATTGTAAAAATGTTCATCAAAGACAAAGAAGAAAAAAGAAATTTCATTATTAAATTTTCAGGCTTTTCTTCCTAAGAGAAATACAGTATGAAAAAAACAGTAAGAAATAAATGAAACTAAATAAATACACTATAAAAAGTAATAATTTCATCAGATAGAACAGAAATTATTCAGATCTATATTTAAATATTGAAATATATGTAAAATTTTTAAAGACAGCTTAACTTCCTGTAGGCTATACAAAAAGTTATCACATAATTGAATCATCCAAAGTTAGTGAAATATTATGATTGATTATGGATTCACAGCATTGGAGGCTATCATTATAAATCAAAAATTTGATGCATGGCTGAACGTGACTGTCTAGGCTCTATAAAGCACTAATGCAGACAGACTATGTGATGAAGTGTCCTCTTCCAGCAACTATCTCCATAAAGAATGCTTGAAACAACTGTCTTAATTTAGATCCATACATTTTAAATGGCTTCAGCTGAAGGATCAAATCCTCCCAGACTGCAAGGACAGGCAAAGTATAAATACTGGAACTGTGCAAATACTGTAGCTTTGGGTAGTTCTTTGTGATTTCCATAATAGCCAGTTTCAAATTTTGGCTTCCTTCAATGAAACAATACAGAAATTTATCTAAGCCTTGGAGATGCTCCACAGTTTGCAGGGAGAAGAAGATAATCACATGCATCCCTCACACCATGAACTGGTAACACCCAAGAATGTCAGCCAGAGAAAAGGGCAAGTTAACTGTGTTAAAGTGCTTTTCTGGTCTCTGAAGTGTTCTCTACACGTATTTGAAAGGGAGCTGCAAAAGTATAGTAAATCAGGTTTTTTTCAGATTTTTTGTGCCAAAACACTATTCAACAGATGCAATGCATAGCTCACAGTCAAACAGCAAAATAAGACACCTCTTACCATCATCTTTGAAAGTGTAGATTCAGCCCACTCATACAACCATGGTATTTTTTAATAGATTCTTTAGTAGTTTCTTGCTGCTCCATAAAGAAATGACAGATTTAGGAGGACTGAAATAATCAAGAATCCTACCTCTGTTCCCACAGAGAATCTGAGGACAAGCTCACAGGTCCCTGACTTTCTGTTCTAAGTCTTTTCCCGAGGAATTGTGTATTAACACAAAGGAAGATGCAGCAGGACATTCACCTTTCTATTTGAAAAGGTAAAAATGCTCTGTGGCTTGTAGCAATGAAGAGACAGTCTATAAAAAGAGGTTGGATTTAATAGTTTTAGAATATGCAATAAAATGCAAAGTAAGAAATAAATTTATGCTCAACTATAATTTAATCTGGATAAAATAGATATCGTATAATCTGAAAGTAAATGTGTGGTGGATAACCCTTGGCCAGCATCCAAACACTCACACACATGCTCACCCCACTTTCCCCCTCCTCAGGAGGACAAGGGGAGGAAATAGGATGAAAGAGTTCATGGGTCAAAGTAAAGGACATGAATATCACTTCCTGGATACTTACTGGATCTAGGACAGAACAAAGCCGGCCAAGATGAATTTAAATGTATTGCTATTTAAAATACATTTGGAAAGTGAGAAACAGAGACGAAAATAAAATGCAATACCTCCTCCCCATCTTTTCCTGGGTTCAACTCAACTTCTTTACCTGCCACTTCAGCAGCAGAAGTGGGTTGGGGATTAAGGTCCCTCCCTCGTCCTCCTCCTGTTCAAACAAATCTGCTCCAGTGTGAGCTTTCCAAGGGCCACAATATCTTCAGGGAATGTCCAGCTACAGGAGGTTGAGAGAAAAAGGGCATGAGGATATTCTGTGATAAACTGGCCAGTAGTTTAATGCAGCTCACATGTACCACACACCTATAAAATATTAAGAACACAGCAAGTAATAGCTTAGCTCTAGCAATCTTCCTTCTTATGTTTTTAGCTCTTTAGAAACTGTATATTTTGGCATCATAACATATTAAACATCCAGGATCCAAAAAACAAAGTATTGTAAGAAAGAACGTGGTCAGTATGACATCAGAAGCCGAGAGGCATTTTTGTACCCATTAATTGCTTTACTGTTATTTGAAATATAAGAACTTCAGCATATGAAAATAAAAGAGCAGAAGGTAATTTTCAATGTTCTAAGTGTACTTCTGCACTGCAGTTTTCTTGATTAAGCTAAAAATATTTTGTCAAAGTCTTTGACTTCTATTTGTTCGGACAGTGCAATTCCATTAGATGAAATACTGGTTCCATTGTGGAAAGAACAGAAACTTCTAAGAAGACTTTTCTAAGAGGCAGCTAGAATATTTATTGTTCCAAGTTTGATCGAGTTATTACAAGATTAGTAGAAAATTCATGCTGCTGAAGAGCAAACAGTACCTATGTCTTCAAAAACAATTACAGTTTATCTTGCTTATGACTTTTTAAAATGCCAAGAAGCTCTCAAAATACAAAACTCCTTTTCTATTAGAATTTTTCACAGAAGAAAGAAAGATCCCTTCGAAATAAATGCTTACCCACAATAATTACCCATACCATTAAACCAAAACAATTGTAATTATGAGAATTGTTTTTCTAAAACCAACTGTATAGCAAAATGCAGTGTATATTAGGTTGCCTTGGGATACACAGATTATTCAGATGCACATGTATTTAACTACATTCAGATTTTAAACTTACTTCATATGTGCTAAACCCCCCCCGCATAATTAGGCCTTATTAAAATAATAAAAAAAATAAGAAGATGACTGAAAAGGATTAGAGAAAAGGAGGAAAGTAATTAGAAAAAAAGGAAAATTAATATGGTACTGTTTCTCTACAGTCCTGTTTATGTTATCTTTTCCTTATTTATTAAAAAAAGACACATTTGACAGCTCATGAGTAAAAATCTACCTCACCGTATTCTAATTCTACCCTATCCCATCACAGACTTTTGGAGGGATTTAAAAATAAGAAAAACCAACCCTTCACATCGTAGCAATGCTTTGATATGTTCCCAACTTCTTGAAGTAATGAGTTTTGAAGTGCAGGCCATTCTAGGTGCTCCCACAAATGGCAAATTTTTAAGTAATCTTCTGAGGAAGTGCTAGGTGTGTTTGAAGGTGCAAACGGCAGGCTGACCTGACAGAAGGCCCGAGATAGAACTGATTTAATCTCAAACTGCCAGTTGACAAACAGATCACAGCATCTCGACTACTTAGCCTTGGCTTAGTTAAGCCAGCTTTTAGGCAGATTGACTAAATGTCCATAAAAGGATGAGCTGGAAAGCGAGGAAAGAGCAGGAGATGCACCCACCTAGACTAAAGGCAGTGTTTCCTGGAGAGAAGCTCCATCAGGGCTCTGCCATGTCCTGCAGCCCTTCTGGCTCAGCACAGACTCACCCACCCCTTGGGAAGAGCAAGCTGTGCAAAGTCCTGGCCCCACCTCCTGCTGGCTCCCTAGGAGCTCCCAGGGATGGCCCCGGAGTCAGTGAGACGAACCAATAGCTGTTCCACCCCTCTTTTTTGAAACGTCTATTGGGTTTCAGACCCCTGTGCCACCGTATTTGGAGGATGAACTTGGGCATCTCAGTGACACTTGCTCTCAGTGGTTACAGAGAAGCAGAGATAGTGCAGTTTCTGTCTGTACTAGTTTGTTATTGGGTTACAGGTGAAAAAAAGCTGTCTTAAAACCACACAAAGAGCAGGGAGCTGCTTGCACTCCCTTTTACCTGCACCATCTGGCTTCCCAGAGAAGCCAGGCAACCCTTCTCTGGTTTGCACATAGAAACCCATCAAAACATGTACTGCTGAGGCGTGACATGGATCGATGCTGGAGAGAAGAGAGTGAGGAAACAAAATGATCTTGATATGTGTTGTTGGAAAGATCTACATTAAGTTTTTCAAAATTTGAAATAAGATTTTTTTTTTTAGTAAAAGACATGGTATGTGATCTTTAAAACCATGGTCTGTTACAATGATTACAGCAATTTGAACAGCAAATGGCTTAATTAACTGTGAAGAGAATCAAGCACTTTGCATAAAGCACTGAAGAAGTATATTAATAACAACTGCACATATTTAAGGAGCATATGGAATTAATTTAAGAAACATATAAAGTATTTATCTGCTAGTGTAGTGTAAAATCTCTGTATATGTCCTTTTCTGATGTAAATCATGCCTAGACTGAGCTAATCTCATCAAAATGCTAATTCTACACAGGAATAATATTTTTGTTTTTCCGCTGGAATATTCATGACTTTAAAAAAAAAAAAAAAACCAAACAAAAAACAAACCAAAATCAAAACCAGAACTATGTGAAAAACTGAAGAAGTATTTTTGGTTATTTTTTTCTTTACATAAGTGCACTTCGGATTTAAAAATAGTCCCCAAAAAGAAGTGAACAGCAACAGCTATCCTAGAATTTGCTTGTCTCTAGTTAGCTGCTATATAATTTTTTTCTTAAAGTACATACAGAAATATGGCTGCCAAATAATTAATCACATATAAACAGCACAATTCCCTCCCTGTTTTTATGCAAATGAAGTGCAATAAAATTTGTCATGGGACAAAAGGGGAGCTTGCAAGGAGGCAATAATTTCTTGTTAGTCTAACAAAAGTGTCCTATCAGAAAATAGCTACTAGTTTAATTTAATTGTTATTAGCAAAAGGAAGAGTGAAGAAGGTGGGGAAAAACAGTTGTACATGCAGTCCCTGGTATTTCCCTCTCTTCTCTCATGTCACATTCACCTTCTTTAATTCTCCTCTGGTGGGGTCCTATGAGTCAGTGGCACCAGATTTTCTCAAGGAGGAGAGGGACAAGGAGAGGAGTTTACAGCAAATTGCCAGTACCCCACAGTCTCTACCTGAAGCAACATCCTGATGTTGATGGCAGTGTCTTTGCTACCCAAGAACCCAGGAGTGCTAATTTCCATGTGTTTTGCAAGACAACCTTCCTCTTTCTTTCCTGGTTCCCGGTTGCACGTGCAAGCTGATTTTGTTACACATGCTGTGTTGACTTTGGGTATTTCCTCCTTGTGTTCTTTGACTAACTGACTAAATGACTATGACTGAATCCAGCTTTATTCAGCTGCTAACAGTGCACTCTCATGGCAACAAATAATTAGCCACTGGTCACACTTTTTCTCGGTTATGATCCCATAGCTACCTTCCCCCTGTATTACTCTACACTTCCATTTCAGGGCCATAAACAGATGCTCAACACAGAATAGCTATTTACTACAGAAATAAATAACTAGCAAGTGTTGGGCCACATAGTTGTGGAAAGCCAAAGTAATCAAGTAACAGTAACAAATTCACTACACAATTTGCTGATCTAGCTTTAAAAAACTAGAACAAAGCTCCAGCTCCTATCCTGTTAACTGACCTGAAGAAGGAAACAGTATCTATGTGAACTATAAGCAAGGGTGTGCTCGGGAGCATAGTACAGAGAATAATCTAATAACGCTGCAGCAATTTGCTGTCTCTGAGTTTGTGTTTGTTTTGGCTTGTATCTAAGGGTTCATGTGGGAATTTATGAAAGGTGCCAGGTGACCAGCCTCCTTTAGAAAATGCTATTCTAGTGGCACTAGAACAACACTGTTTTTTAATAGCAAAGATGCTGACCATTGTGGAACAGTAATTCTGAGGGAAGACATACTCCGCAGTTTTAGGTTCTTTGGCAGAGGCAAACAGAATATAAGTATTCATCTAGATAAACAAAGTGTGAGGTTGAGAATGAGAGTTTGTTGAACTGTTGGTCTACAAATGTCAATAGAGAACTAAATAGAGACCTTAGCATGGCTTTTAGACCACAAGTCACCCCAAAACAGTATCAGTTTTAATCACATCATTTCTGACAAATGTCTGCATGTACCTTTCTAATCTGTATTTAAATAATTTAAACCCTGTAACCTTCCAAAGCATCTATTTAATGTAATGCCTCATTACTCTATTTCCTTAGGCCAAACTGATATTCCATGCTACTTGAATTCATTCCCTCTTGAAGCAGTTTTCTCTGTGAGAACTTTTCCCTTGTCCCTTCTCAGACTTCACTCGACGTGTTTGCTGAACTTCCAACCACTCTCATTCCTCTTCCTCAGTTCTCTCCAGTGGATTCTTACCTCCCTGAAAGGACAAAGGGCACTCATTACCTCCTCCCTGGAGGAGGAGAATAGAAGGAGAATAGAAGATTACTTTATGTGTCCTCCAGGCTTTCTCTCTGTTTGTACACATTTTTTTATTTTCGGTAACTATTAGATTGATGATCCATGTGATCTGCTGTGTCAGTAACAGGTATAGCTCGTGACCTGCTCCATGCTGGGACACACTTCCACATGACTGGTCAGCTTAGCCAACAGGCTACCTTTGTTTCTCATTGTCTCAGGCAATTTCCATTTTCCTTGCCCATTCACAGCCTCATTTCTTTAATGCATGATTCCAAGCCCCTTGGGAAGTCCTGGTCAGTATAGAATTCCATGTTCATAAGAGACCACTGCCAGGCAGTCTCTGACTCTGGCTTTCAGACATTTATACAATCCCCTCACGGCAGTTTCATCTGCGCTGTAGCTCCTTAGCCAGTGATTCTGCCCCACTGTGACAAGCACCCTGTCATCAGATCCTTGGCTACCTGTTCAAAAATGTGAGTGCAGTTATGTTGATCCCCTTATTTCTGGCAAAGCAATACGTATCTTCAGTGAGCTTACACTGCTTTTACACAGATTATGGAACTGTGGTACCTTCCATTACAATCACTTTAGCCCCTTTCCTGAGCTTGGCTTTAGAAAGCTGTGTGATCGCTGTGTCAGCCATTGTCACTACAGACAGAGCTCTGACCACCCTGTTGAATATTTCTTATCTATATATCTATCATCACTGAAGATATTTGACTCTTTGAAGATATTCAGAAGTGCATCATTTAAATAATAATATAATAATTTAATAGTCTAATTAAATGATTTGCATGTAATAATTTAAAGGCAAAAAGAGGTGCTTGTATTCAAGCTATAAATTCTCTTCTACATCTATGCAAAGGCAAAACAGATAAAACTTTCCTACATACAGAAGTGCAGGGTTTTTGATGGGAAGCGTTTTGTAACGATGCCATCTTGTGATCACGGCCAAAATGACGTTGTGTACAAATAGAGCAGTGTTTCATTTTAGCTACTTTAGGCTCAAGCAGTGAGTGAACACACAATGTCAGCACCAAACTGATGGCATTGGGTACCAGCCTTTGTCCCATCTCTTTGTTTGACACAAAACTGTTTCCTAGTGTTAGGTTTTCATCAGGTGAGTCTTCAACAAGTAATCCAAACAGAAGGTGCCAAACATAACTTCCCGTAGTTTATGAGTATTAAAAACCCACAAACTTGGGGGTTGCTGCATATAGAACTGGCTCTAGAATTTTCTTTGAAAATTATACCTCATACAGAGCCTTCCATCTAGATTTATTAAGGAATTTAAACATACATTTTAACAGAAAAAGTGGGTCTTTGCAAGGATACTACTTCACTACACACAGCCACCTTAAGTATCTGCGTTTTACTATAATTAACTATAACATGTAGATAGGGCAGTGTGAAAAATTCAGTTTAAGATCTGGAATCAGCAAGGAGAGAGTTTATATTTTAAAACAAACCAAAAAAAGGTACCTTAGACAGACGTTGGAAACATGAGATTCAATATTTGCTTGTTTGCTGCAGCTGTGTCTGGATTCTTAACTAAATTTATCATGGGCATGAGAACCAGAACTGCATCACTTTTCGTTATTAACTTTAGTACTTGGCTAGGTTTTTTATTGGAATTGGAATAAATTAGAATAGCTATTTGTATTAGAGATGTTTGGCTAATTTATATTTTATAATTAAAAATCCTGACAATAAGGAGTTACTTAGATCAGTTACAACAAAAATTAACATAAATTTAATTATCGGTGTTTATGTGTGGGTAGTTCATAAACAACTACCTGCAGGATTAGTGTCTCCTAATGCCTTATGTGGAGTCCTGTAAAAGCTGCAGGACGCTGAAGTCTTTCTTGCCTCATCTCTTGGTTAATCATGAACTCGTGTAATTTAATTCAGCTAAAAATGACATTTATAAAGCTTCATTATTTGCTAGAACATGAGCTCCTAGTTCTGTCTCCACAGAGCGATATGCACATGGAAAGTCTTGAGCATTTGTGTTCATCTGCCACTGGCAATAATTCAAGGGACTCGTTAACTGCAGGGACCGGGAATGTTCCTTCACCAGTGGAACTGTGTGGGTCTCGTGTTCTTCCATGCACTGGCTCACCACAGGAAGTTAAATCACAGGAGAGGGAAACCTGAACGCTCCAGGTGGGAAAGGCACTGAACCAGCTCTCTCCTCTCCTGGACAGAGTGCTACCTTCATCTCCCTGTGGTTGCTGCCGCATATTTTAATGTCACTCGTACGCATCAGGCATGAGCAATGAATGCTCCTCAGATCTCCAGGAGATGTAATCAAAATGTCACCTCGTTTTTCTATTCTGACTCAGAGGTGAGTTTAGGGGGAGCTGGGGAGAAGCTGGCAGCCTTTCCCACACAGTTGCTGCTGTAAGCATATGCACAGGCACTACACAGAGATCCTGAGAAATCCCCCCAGTGAAAACACAGGCACCAGTGGATTTTTGGGTGCTGTAGGGATAGATTGGAGTTTAGTTGATACTTTCAGTTTTAACTGTATACATCTGAATTCCAGCCCATGTGCTGTTGCATTTGGTAAATAATTTCACTATCTAAAGCCACACTGTATTTCAAGGAGACCCAAGGTGATGTTGACCATCTGTATTTTTAGGTTTGTGGTTCTTTTCTAAACCTTTAAAGATAAGCTGCCATAAATGAGGGGGGAAATCATCTTCATGCAGGGCTTGTAAAGAAAAATCTGCTTGTATAAAGAATTATATCTTACTGAGGAAACTATGCCATGAATTCCACACAGATTAAATCCTCATTTTTAGACAATTCCAAAGAAATAACAGCATAGTGATCTACTTACCTCTCATCATCTAACTTGACCAAAGACATCTGCAAATCCAGATGCAAAGGTGTCTGGTCCTCTGGCATATCTGTTTCAAAACCACATCATCATGTTTCAGTTCTAAAATATTGAGACGATGCAAAGAGCAGGGTTAAATAAAATTTAAAAGCACCTTTACTTTCCTGAGTGAGAATATCTAAACTATCTCCTTTCTGACAAACCCTTCACCTTTCTGCTAGACTCCCAGGGATTTACTCAGTCCTGACAGTCAAGACGGATTAATTTAGGAGATATTTAGCAAGTTGTCATATATTTGTCACTGTCAGGCAGTTGCACTGTCTCGTTTGGACAGCTTTCAGCAAAATGGGCCATAAAAGGGCAAAATTTTGGTATGCAAAAGGTACTTCAAAACAGGAACTTCTTACAAGTATTCTTAAACCCAAAATACCTTCTGAGCTGATTTGTTTAAGAAATCCTGGGAAGGAAGATTTTTTTATATTTTGACTTTACATTACAAGGGGAAGTAAGGTTTTGTACTATGTCTTAAATCCTCCATTAGGCTAAAAATAAGCATGCACTTGAAATGATCATATTAATCATACTGGACTGAAGGATGAGTCTAAACAGGACTCGCTTTTCTGGCACTCATGCAAGTGTTCTGGTTCTACAGTATAGAGAATAGTTTTCACTGGTATGAAATGCTCTACGAGCTGTACTGTGGTTATACATAACTAGTTCAAAGCCTTTTGATGTATTAGTTAAAAGAGGAACTAATAATTATTCTGTGGGTGTCACTGGTATTCTTTTTATCGTGGCTTAGTCTTAGCTGGGCCTTTAGATGGTGCTGTAACACCACTGATAATAGCAGGGGCGCTCTGTAGTGGAATATGAGGATATTCACTTTTGTCACTGGCCAATCCCCAGCTCATGTTACAGTGTAGTCATAAAATCCATGTTATCAGTCTCCATAAAACTAGCTAGTAGTACCAGTTCAGGTTTTACTGGAAAACTGTCTGGTTTACAGCATCTGAGTTTGCCTTCTTATCGTCCAGAACAGCCTAATCATTATTTCCTAGAACAGATTGCTCTGAAAATACTCCACTGTAATAAAATTAGAGATTTTTTTTTACATTCCTGCAGAAAAAAAAATTAAAATTGTCATTTTAGTCTGGTACCTAAACAAACATTACTTTTATGTCAGCAATCTTTTAAAAAGTAGCCTTGTGGCTACAAATTCTTAGAATGTATCTTATGTGTCTTTTCAGTACATACTTTTTTAGTACTTTAAACATCAAAAGCAGAATGAGAAAGTAAATTTGGAGTATTTATCAATAAGCTTCATCAGTTCAGAATGAATTTATGCATAAACTGTGCCAAGAAAAATGCATGTGTCTTCTATATTAAACAGTGGGTTATGATGACTAAGCTGATTTAATTGACATTATTTAATGGTTATTTTTGATCCAGAAGAAGTTTCACTTCCTGTGGACAGAGTTCCTGAGTTAGAAAACTGAATTTTCAAAATCACTTCTACAAAGCTTGAAGAAAGTTTACTTTCCTAATCATTAAGGAGAGCACAGGAATAGACTGTACCTTTATCAAGACACTGTACTCAGTACATTGTACTTAACATAAGGAGATATTTTTCAGTTCTTTGGTCACCTCTCAGACTGGATTCTGAAATGAAGGATAAGATACGTTTTTCCTTATGTCATGGTATTTGCAATGGAGTAGGTTCTTTGCACACTGTTTCATGGGATCCTCTTGACTGGATTGGAATTCACGTCACAGGAACTGTGTGAACTTGTTTATACAAGCATAGTTAGTTCACACCATTTGTGAACAATGGAGAGGATTTAATCTACAGTTTTCTCAAACACAAAATATTAACTGCAAAAGTCACTCTATTCGTATCTGGAAGGCAGATTCAATGCCTGTGGAATGATATATGTTATTCCTGTACTCTGTAAATACACTGGGGTCTGTGCTTCTGAAGCAAACCACATATCTAGTAATCACAGTGCTGAAAAACAGATATATTTCAGTGCCACATAATATAGAAAAAACTTGTGAAATCAAGATAAATAGCAACATATTGTCCTAAAACAAAACCTTCTTCCCTAAGACAATAAATAGAAAAGCGAAAGATCGCATCAGCCACTAAAAATATTTAGTTTTCAAACACGAAGTTAAATTGTTACTTCCTTGTCAAAGACTCAGAACCTTTTCATCACAGTTCTGCATTACAATGTTATGTTTTAAAGACAGGATTATGATGGCTACTAGGAAATTCTGTGAGCAACAGAACTGGAAGTTATGAAAAATTTATAACAGCATATTTGATGCATATGGCTGACCTAGGAAAGCAATGATGCCTGCAATATTCTAAAATTAGTATACAAAGTGGTAAAAACCTATGATTGTTTTGATGACTTGTATTCTTCTTCAGTTATACTCTCCCTATTTCTCCTAGTGGTTTCTGCTACACCAAATAATGTAGTAGCTGAAAAAAATGTAGTTAAAAATTGCCTCGAGGCGAGTACAGAAAGAATTATTTAGACGTGCACAATTCTTTTTTCACTGAGTTCTAATGTTCTTCCATTTTCTACCACACCGTGAGCTCCTACATTTTGTTTACATGGTCTATAAATCAATTTTGTACTGCAGATCACTGCCATATATAATGAGAATCATAGTTTTGAACTGTAGGAGTTATTTGTCGTAACATGTAAGTAGCAGAAAAAGGGAAGCTACACTCAGCAGCGAAAGCAGTGGAAAGCAAATACAGTGATGCTGCACAGAGGCTTTCAGTTCTCAGAATAGCACTTTGTTGGGTATTTCCCTCATAATCAAAAGCTTCCAAAGGAACAAAGAGCAACTGCTCTCCGCTATCCTCAGAGGATCAAGTCATCTAAAAAGCAAAGGCTCCAACTCTAGAACTCTGTGACCACTTGCAAATGTCTTCCTTAGTGTGAAAGCAACGAGATCTTTTCAGCCTTTGCATGACTATCTGAATTACAACATAGTGTGGTAAGAGGAAGGGGAACAGAGAACTGGGAGCTGAAACAACACTAACGTGTGCTAAATTTAGACATAAGCAGGTCATTGTTAACAAAGGAACAAGACTTTTGGAAAATCTGACAATATTTTAATATAAACTTGCTTACAATATTTTAATATAAACTTGCTTATTCTCTATGATTAGGATTGAGGTAAAGAAAATCCTATGGAAGTAATAACGTATTCTATTGTTTTATCTATGGCAAAAATAAGAATCAATTGGAAGCTTCTAACTAAATATTGATGAAAAAAGCATGTCCTTTTTACAAGCTGGCTGTTCACCTTGCCTGTGCACGTAGGAGAGTCCCTTAATTTGCCTGTTTTGGTGCTATCTCCATGGTCTTAGAAAAGAACTTTTCCCTTCAAACCAAACTGACTAGTGAAGTGAACCTGGGTTTCACACATCCCAGGATATTGCTTCACTTACTGAACCAATACACACACACTCCCACTTTTTCTTCTCCTTTATGTCTTCTATTTAAGGGCTGCAGAGGGGAAACTCATCATTCTTCAAATAAATTTAAAAGGTTTTGATTGTTTATTAGTGCAGTTGAAATATTCTGAGTGTAGGAAAAGTTTTCAGGAAACTGTCAGCACTAGTAAAAATACTTGAGGCCTGTTCATGAAATCCTATTAAGCTAAATTTCCTCTAAGAGCTGAAGGAATGCAGCTTTTGTCCCTCCTCTCCTTCATATCTTGTTTCTGAAGTGTGGGAAATAATCAAATTCCTAACACCACCCCCCTAATTTCTTATGCACAACTATGCAAATACCACAATTTAAAATAGTGCTTATGATTTCCTTCATTACAGAAGCTGCCATAGTCACTTTCTTTCCTTATAGAAACAGTTACATCCTAAGTTATTTATTCCCTTTATTGTAAATAATAGTAAATGGTTCTTCTGCTAGACAATTCAGATTATTGATCACAAGGGCCATCAAGTTATGGGTGCACTAATGTGCAGCAGGAATAAAATATCTACCACCTTACCATAATTTTGGACTTACGATGTCCAAAAATACTGGAAATTTTAATTAGCTGTGATATATTTTGCCACTGAAGTGACGTTCACTTGCTGTGCAACAAATGATTTAACCATTGCCAATCTGTTCCTGGTAATCAAAGGCATTAATTAAAATGCACTTTCTTGATGTTTGCAATGCCATCCTCCCATTAGTAGAAATGCATGGAGAAGAAATCCCTCTCCAGTGTGAACTTCAGCAAGCAGGGTGAGAACTAGTTTGAGAAGCTTTTGAAATACCCCCCAAAAAATGTCACAGAAGCATTACTTCAGCATTAAGGTGGTGCCTGTGTGTGTCTGAAGATATAAGGTAGGCTGTGGAACTAGGAAGCTGTTATTTAAGTCAACTACCATTTTATTTTCCTCATGCTTCTGTTTCCAGCTTTCCTTTTCTTCATCCAGTTTTAATTTAACCTTTGTGACTTGTGTAAGAATATTTATTTGAAACTGAAACCCCACCCTCTGTTAAGAGGATACATCCTGATCCAAACCCAATGTTCTTAGCAGTTTTAAATTTGGTATGGAAAAAAAAACAACTCCAAAGGATCTCTTCTGTGCACATACAATAAAAGGTGCAAACCACTCTATAACACAATACATAAACTTTATTTCCTACCTGTCTAACTGCACTGCGACATGATATACTTTACATTAGCTATTATTTCTGCAAATTCTCATTTTCTCTGTCAAATGATGCATGAAAGTGAGAATCACTACAGCTTAATGGAATAAGCCTCTTATCAGTGCTATATATCAAAGGCATCCCTCTCTGAACACCTAAGGACAGAGGGATCATAAGTTCTAAAACAATTTCACTTGAATTCACAATACATTGCTGGGCTTGAGGTTTTGCTGCTGCTGTTTATTTTTCCCTTGCTGTGGGGACAATGGTCAGTGTTATGCTGTCATTTGTTCTTTACAGGCTTAGGTGTGCTGGAGGTCAGCAGGGGGTTACAGATAAGGAACGATGTCAAGAGGGACTTCTCTGTCTTAAAGAAGCACTCAATTTGTCTCTATTGCACAAGTTTGGAAAAGAAAAAAAGCATATTTGAAAGAATTTATATAATATCAGTGATTGGTGTAACAGCGTTGACATAATATGAATAATATAATAATTAATAATTGATACAGCAGTCAAAAAGAGGCTGAAAACAGTTTTTTATATCCAAAGCTGTTGTCACATAGGCTGTGCCCAAAGAACAGCAACACAGGTTTGGGGTCAGCTACAAGGAGTGAGAAGGCAGGAGTGGCAGAGAAAGAGAATTCAAGTCCATGACTACCTTGACCTGGACAGATCTCCTCAGCATCTCTTCTGAGCCTGTGGTAACAGTATTTTGTAGCTGCAAGGCAGACAGCATGATTCCAGTACCATCCTGGAAGAGAGGCAAACAGGTATATGAGGGGTTGTGTCTTTGATTAATGAAAATCAAATAAAAAATATTCCCAGGTTACCTCTGTAGAGGGCACAGGGAAGTCCAGGGCTGCGTAAAAGGTTTCAAACAGCACAGTAAGAATTAATTCAGAAAACTTTTCATACATGTCCTCCTTTTGCACATCGTAGAAAGCCAAGCTGTCATTTTCTTTACTCATACCAAGCTTAGGATGTTGTGGGAGAAAGTGAGTCCGACTGAAAGTGTTCAGCTGCTGTTACTTCCCTTTCCAAAGTCCCACTTTCATTATAAAGCTGCATCTTAGCTAGATCTTCTAGCTCTATGGAGGTTTAGCTTATACAAACTCTGCTTCATTTTCTTAGTTGCACCCTCTTTTGGATTCAGCCAAGTGGTATTTGATTCTTTTCTCACGGGAAGAGAATTATGTTATTATACCGACTTTCATATTTTTCATACTTTGTAGCATACGTTTCTTGTCTTGAGAAAAAGGCTGTGCCCACAACATAGTTTCTGCTCCAGAACTTTTGACATCAATGTAATTTTATTTGTCATTTCCTGGTCATTCTGTGACATTGCATTTATCTGGGATGATTTTCTCTATCTTAGCAAATTCCAGCAGCATCGAGATGAATCAAAGAAAGAGTGAATTATTTCAGTGAAACTTGACAAAGTTTCGAAAAATGTAATAAATATTTGCATTTTTTTAAGAAGCTGGACAAACAGATTTCCAAAAGTTTCTGCCTTTGCAGTAGAATAGTCCTGTAACACTGTGCTCCTGAGTATTCAGCTCACAGGTGAAGCAGCGTGAGCAAGAATGGGACACAGACGGAAAAGTGCTGACACAGGCAGCTGTACAACTTCCTAGGTACGAAGGGACAGTACAGCTGGAGGCACAGAACTGATATTAATTCATTTTTTCCTTTGTGAGGCCATGAAGGTTTTATTTTTCTAATCCTTTATTCTCAGTTCAAAGAACATTTGACAAGGGCTGACTTGGTGAACCAACCTTTTTAGTGTGATTTATGGAATCAAGTCATGAATCTTTAAACCTGGTGATATAAATCATATCTTCATAGTATTATGAATTGCTGATTATATTATTTTCCAGTTCTAAAAGTTCTGAAGCAGAGAGCAAAAAACAGCACTATATGATGAATGCTATCAATTACACAGCACAAAATCAGCACTTGATCCTATAGGTTATATGTGACTGTGGACCCTAAGTAAAGAGGATCTGTAAACTGCAACTTCAAGAATAGTGCAACCAGATTAATAAAAAGGGCTGACTGTGATCATATATATTAGCAATAAATACTGAAATATTTCCACCATGTTTAGTGATCATACTTTGTCTATTTCAAACACTTCTGAACTTTGCTATTGTATTGAAAATGATGAGTTATTTCCTCTCCTATACACATCTACTTACGTAAAGAAATGGCTGCCAATCAACTCTGCTTTCAAAAGCCACATTATCTCTACAGGACCTGCTTCCTCTGCAGGTGGTTGCCTCACCAGCTCAAGGATAACAAGTGAGAACGCTGTAATGGGTAAAAGAACTAGTGCACTTAGTAGAAACCATGGAAGAATGGTCAAAAATACCAGTCAGTCCACTGCATTAAACAAGAAAATATAGATATATTTGGGAAAAGGTGCAAAACTACTCTGTCCTCATCAGTATCTTAGCAAAATCCATGCTTCTCTCAATATCTCATTACAATGACATCATAGCAGAGAGAGCATAACTCCATACTCAGCCCAGGTGTTCAAAGCCAATACTCACTGCTCACACCCCATTTCCTTACTTGTGCAACCCTAACACCAAAGATACTACACCGATAATGAGATCAGAATCTCACTTCCTAAAAAAAAAAAAAAAAATCCAAAGTGATGAAAGCCATAAAATGCAATTTAAGGGTCACCAAATTGCAGCCACAAATCTGTTGAATTAGCAAAGTGTGCAGAAAATGAAGCCCATGTTTCCTAGAGGATGTTTAGTTGCCTTTCATTGTCAACATATCTGTTTTATTCTGGTTCCTGTGTCTTTTCAGGAACCACACACCTGGATCAGCTTCTCAATGCGAGTTATCAATTTTAGCTGGCAAATAGAATAATGAACACATTTTAAAAAGACAAAGAGCATCCTAGTTTAGATACCAATTTCAGAAAAAAGAGTAAATCTCTGCCATGTTTCTCGCCACTGACAATACGAGGAGTCAAGAGGACAAGTCCGGATGTGAACAAATGTATCTATGATATTTTTTGAACTAGATCCCATCCCTTCCCAGTCCTATCTTCACTGATGACTTATTCATGCTCCTTCCTCTTGTTGTGGTCAGCTTTCTTTTCCATTGTGATCACATAATTAACACTTATTATTCGTACTGTAACAGAAAGTCTGCAGTTAGGTATAAATTGATAAATGCTCTAAAATGTTAAAATATATTTTCCACCTTTTATTTACTGTCAAATAATACTTTAATTCCATATAACATAGCAATACCCAGAAATAAACGAGAATGTCTACAGAGATGCTAATTTGCATTAATATAACTGAAGTATCAGTTACATTGCTGTGTGTAAGGTACAGGTTTGATTTTAACTGAAAATAGGTAAGTTATAGAGGGGCTTTGTTTTGTTTATCAATATGGTAATTTGTGGGGGGAAGGGGAGAGCAGAAGGAACCTGCACATATATTTTGCATAATAAACATATATGATCAGAAAAATGATTTGGAATTCAAGTTAACAAACCAGTCATTGAAAACCTTACAGGAGGCTAAGCCTAAGGTCTGATTTTTTTCTAGTGATTATTAGTTATTATTAGTTATTACTTGAATTGTAGGTGACAAAAGAATCCTATGTATTAAACAAAACTTTTGTTTGAAAATGTATCACAACTCCTTGGGATTTTCAGCTATAACGGTGATATCAACCCTGAGTAACTGTCTGTCATTTTGTGGGAACTGGGCCCCAGTCACAATGGGTGATATTCCCCAGTCCACCAAAAGCCCCTGTGCCAGCAGGACTCCAGATGCTCCAGCAAGCCTAATCCTGGTTGTTTGTTTGTTTGACTACCATCTCTACCAGCTGAACCATTATCAGACAGGTGCCATGTATGCCCTATAGGATACCTGTAACCCCCTATTTTCACTTCTCTACTTTTCAATTTACTTCCCCATCCCTAGTATCAGCTACCTTTTCACCCCATTTCTACCTTTTTATCCACTCTGTCTCCTAATCAGCTTCTGCCTCTGCTAAAGGCCACTAGAAACTCTTGATCCTCAATCAGATCACAAATCTCTTTCCAAAATTTCAATCGGATGCACCAGGATTGTGTCTCCTCCTGTCTGACTTGAAACACACCTGAGGGAAGGTGTGTACCTGCTCTCACAGCGGGGCTGCCGGATTTCACTTGTAACTCCAGCAGAAAAACATGAAAATCAATAGTTTCAAGGAGATGTAAATCTTTCTACCAGGAGTTTCCCCCTCAGCTGTGCCCAGGTCTCTGCCTGGTTCTAACCAAAACCTTTTATCCTCCTGCCTTGCTCCAGGCATGCAGACAGTGCATCTATCTAGAATCTAGAAATAAGGAGTACGGATGTAAAGCTGCTGTTCCTTTCTCTGACTCACTGCAATGACTAAACACTCACTACAAAAATTTGAAAAAATATGGAGATTTTTTTTTTCTCTATCCCTCTGATTTCAGTAGGTATTTATCAGGGGTTAGAGGATGGGCAATCAAGTATTAGTGTAAATTAACCAGGTTGAAGTAGGAAAACCAGTTACAGGCTGGTCATCTTAGCTAATCCCAATCTTGCTGTAAATCAAAACAAACAAACAATAAATAAAGAAAACTAAAGACAGAGGATTTCCATTGCTTTATACAGGTAGATTTGGCATCAAGCACTCAGTGCCTCGCTGGTATATAGTGTGTGATCACTTCATGCCTGTGCATAGAAATAAGAAACTACAGGTTTTGTTTCACCTCACAGAAACATAAATTGGCATTTGGGATGGAGGGTCAATGGGCAATCAAGCTGAAGGGGCAGCAGAGTGAGAGCACCAGAGGAACTGATGACAGCAGGAAGAAGAGAAAGCAGCTTGCTGTAGTCAGGGGTGTTGCTCACTCGTGCCCCTCTGCTGTCCCTTTTTTATCATCTCACATACTGCCTCCTGCTATCTTGATTATTTATATCTCTCACTATGACTATCACTCTTTCACCCCAAAATAATCTCTGCATTATCTGAATATCTGAGAAAGATCTACTTTTCTCCTAATGAGTTACCTGAGCGTGGATCACTCCTGGCTGGATTAGAAAGTGGAACGTACTGTTAGTTCTGACAGGAGAGAGCTTTCTGTGGTCACTGAAAACGGCACGAGCATTCTATTAAATAAAGTATGATATGACTTAATTTTTATTCCTAAGTGTACCAACATGAACATCTGGGAAGCCAAGACAGTAATTAATAATATCTGTAAACAATATTATTTGCTTTGATTACATTCGTAACTCTGAACCACCACTGATGGAATTGCCAAAGTAAACAAGTTTTTTTTAAACTCTTCCTCCATGTTCATATAGCTCTGATTTCTTCAGCTGCTGACATTTTATAAATGTCATAGTTTATGAGGAAATAATAAAACCCCAGGTAACACCACACAACACTGTGACCTTTAGCTGAGGGATTGCTCTAAGTTCTTTAGTATGCTCAGTAAAGAAATTTTGAGGTGAAAATTCAGGTTCTAGGAAGTAATTGAAGACTTCAAAGGTCACAGATTTTCTGTCTGTGAGTCAGACTCAGAAATAGCCTTTTTTTTTTAACCTGATGCTTGGGATTTGATTTTGCTAATGACCTACTTTAGCAACAAATGATAAACGGCGTTAACTGAAAATTTGGAAATTTTCATTATTATTTGGAACTGAAATTGTTTATAGTAACCAGTCTAGTCAAACCTAAAGGCATTCCTACTATTAGAGTTTTTGCCTAGGAAGTCGATTTTGTGAATATTTCCACAGCAGTGTTTCTGGTAGATCCTCTTAATGGGTACACACTGGCATTTAATGAACCATTCCCAAAACACAGAGAAAAATGGATTTTGCTGATATTTATAAAAGATTATCAGAATCGCTTTGAAGACATTTGAGTTCTATCATAACTTCAATAGGTGCTTTGACATTTGAAGGTGCTATCATAACTTATCTGTCATGAAATTTGAGGAAGAATCCTCCTCTAGAAAGAATATCTGTTCCTCTTCCCATGGGCCTATGCAGGTGTATCCCAGCAGAATTACAAGGATTTTTAATCCCCAGACTTCAAGAATTGAGAAGAGTTCACCAGTTTAGTTTATACTGCCTAGAAAAAGGAATTGGACACAAAATGTCAAGCTCTTTAGATTTTCTAATTGGACAGACATCAAACCACTTCTCGCTGCTCAAACAGTTCCATCTGAAGCTGCATGAAATGTGAAACTACAATAATCAGAAGCAGCAGAACTAAAAACCAGCTAACAATTAATACTTAGCCAACAAATCACTATGGGTAGAAAAAAGAGAAAAATTAGCCTATTGTATGTAGGTACTTGATAAGGTAAGTCAGGGCAGTGCAGACTTGAAATAACTGCAGTGATAGTGCCACAAAGGCAAGAATAGTCACTGTTTTTCTGTGTGCTGCATTTGAAATAAAAGCAGGAAGAACCAGACATCCTCTGGGAAGTTGAGGGAATGGAAACTTTGTTATAGGTAGCACAAGAGACATTGGACAACTTCTTCCAAAATGAAGCATTACTAATCCCAGGAAAGGCAGAGAAGATATCCAACGTAAATGAGACATGTTTGTTGCAACGACGTAAAATTTCATAGAGTCTGGTGACACTGGAAAAAGCGAATGACAGCTCACTGCTACAGGACAGTTTTAGTTTTGCTCAAATTGTCTTAAACCCACAACTTGCACTTTAATACTCCTGGGATGAGAAAACATAAATTGTATCTTTGGGATAGAATAGGAAGCCCAAAATACACTCAGTGATTGTCCTGGACAATCACTTCAGCATGAGCTCACGTGAGAGTTGTGTATTTTAAGTCATTGAGTTTCTGAATTCATATAAAAAGAGATGTTTTCTTGCCTGGATGCATAGCTCCCTCCTACTCCAATCATGACTTCCAATAGATTAATTCCTCACTTTCAGAAAAAAAGCGGCAATACAGAACATAGAACAAGGAAGTACTTCACACTTGCCTTAGTCTAAGGTTAGAATGACTCCACTCAGCTCCTAAAGCATCCTGATCACGATTCAAAAAATCCCAACAATTGACAAGCGGTGAAAGGAGTTGTTTGATCAAAGTCTGAGGTCAGCACTTTGTTGCAGGTCTGCCATCTGTTCATTACTGCCATGCAAGGAACACACCAGCTTCCTGCTGGAATGGTGTGAATTGCGGTACTCCTGGCACACACGCTTAGGAGCACTATTACAATAATGATAATTTCGTAAGAGAAAAGGAAGCATTTGAGCCGTTTGCCATTCATACTCCAATGAGCTATAAAGATTACTGGTGGAGTGAGCACTGGGGGTCTCTGAACTCTCAAAGTAGTGCTGCATTTAGGTAAGAACTGTAAAGTCAATTCAAAAATAAATATTAAAAAAATTCAAAAGTATTTTTAGCACGTAGAGAAACATTTCAGTAGTAGGTCACTTGGTAATTCCATAGAGAAATTTTAGTGTTTTGGTGAATTAATGCATCCTGTAAATATTGCAAAAAAAAGTAACCTTTGCCTCACTATAACTGTCTCAGAATTGTAGTGGTACTATTTTGTAATATTTATTACAAAATATCAAAAAGCCGTCAAACCTGCCAGCTTCTTGTGTCATGCACTATAATCTCCTAATGCCTGAATTGTAGGAAGAAATTTCTGTAAAATCTCTCACTATGCTAAAAATTCCTCTTCTACGTCCTTCTCCATTCACATTTTATGAGTGTCATTTTTTTGCAGCTCACACTTTCAAATTTATTAAGTCTAGTTGCATTTTTTTTGTCCAAAGACACAGTTTGTGCTTAGAGGGCTTTCACATGTCATTGCTGCTTGGGCCCCAGGAAAGTGATCAATCACTACATCTCAGTCCTCTACTACCTACATTTATAATGGATTTTAAAATAAAAGATTCATCAGAAAAAGAGTAGATGAAATCACAGTTTTGCCTGTTAATAAGAGAACTCTTGCACTCACATAGAATAATTTTAGGGAAAAGCCCATTTCATACCCAGATATAGCCATCTCTTCCTTAAATCTTGAAAAAAGAAATCTGCTATTCCAGTTACCTATTTTAGATGTAAAATCCACACGAAATTATGATTATGATTGTACAATAAACAACATTACTACTGATGAGTAATAAAGGCTTTGCCAATGTAAAAAATGCATTTTTTTAACTTAACATGCAATGATTATGAAAGACAGCATGAGATTTATCTCTACAGATTTTGCAGTGTGACTCATTCATAACATCTTTAATACTCTCCAACAAAAATCTGCTAAAAATTATTCTGACATAGAAAAGAATATTTTAAATACACTTTGCACATCTAACACCAATTTATAGATTCATTTTTTCTAGAGTCGTATTTTGCACTTGTATTACACATCTTAAAAAAATAAATTTGGGGTGACCTCACAGACACTGCTGACGTCAAGTTTGTGTCACAGTTGTGACTGAATACAGTAATTGCTGGGCATTGGAAAGAAGTAAGATATCAGATTTCCTAGGTAGAGCAGCAGGTGGAAAGTATTAATTAGAAGTTATTAGGAACCTAATCTGAGGGTCATTTAGGAAAGGTCAGGTGAAACTATTTCAAAGAGGAAATAGACTATGAATGCCTCTCTGCTTCCCTCTTCTATCATTAAGCACTCATTATAAGACATGATTAAGCAAAGTGTTGGAAATCCTGCAATGAGTTCCCTTAGTATGTGCAGCAGCTGGTTAAAGATTGTTCTGCGGTAGATTGAGCCATCTAATGAGATGGTCTGATAAAGATTTCGAGCAGTAGGAATTGCGTTCTTCAAAAATCCTCAGAGAATGAATTTTCCTCTATGCTCGGATTTTTTTTTTTTGTGAAGAGAGAAAATGATTAATTCCTATACAAACCCATTCATCCCTGAAGGAAATTAGCTTTGTAATGGGCAGGGATCAGGAAAGTGGAATTCTCTGTTCAAGATTCACTAGTAAGAGAACCAGTTCAAGGTATTTCACTATTGCTTTGGCAAGAACAAGGGGGAAAACACACCTTGTTCTCATTCTTGAGGAAATCTTGTAATGATTTGCTGCAACAGCAAAGCAGTGCTCTGAAGCAGCATCAGGGAGACCTGAATTTTTCCTGTGAGCTGTTGAGAGGTCTTAAGGTGGGGAGATGGAGGTCTGATAACACAGTTCCTATTAGGGCTCCTGCTTCAGGAGGCTGTGGATGGAAGTGGAAATCTCTGCTTATCTCGTCACTGATCCATTAAATCCTTCCCTGGTTCACTGATCATCTTTGAGGGTAACTTCAAAAAGTTACTGTGGTTTGTAGCAGTTAATGGCTTTGATTCCCCAGTGCATTAGAGGTTTGGGATTTTTTATTGCAACGACGCAGAAGCCAGCTGCTATGGGATCCAGAGCAGGGAAAATCCCCTGGAAGTCACTTCAGTGACGCTTCCGGCTGCAGTAACTTCTAGCTGTGGCTGTAAGAAACACAACCAAGGAAGAATGGATGCACTTTGGACTCCTTCCTCAAGAGATCCTTTTAAAAAAGGATGTCTTCTGTGACCTGCTCCAGAACTATGAAATAGACCTCAGCCTACTTGGTTGATAGTGACACCTGGTTCCCATTTACCAAGCCTGTGGAAAAGGGATCACTCCATAAACCCTATATTCTTGGTGGCTCCAGTGGCAAGTCTGACACATTAAAGCCTCCTCAGAACTGATGCTGCCTTTCCTCTCCAAATCTACTCTGTCCTTGCACCAAACCACAGATTTAAATCAGCTGCTCCAGTCCCATGGTGTAGATGTAGTTAAGTTACTTCTCTTGGGAGTTACTAATTTCTGCACAAGATATGTAAATATTTAGAAGGAAAGAATAATCATGTCCAGCTTCCAGGTGCAAGGGAATGTTTTTAATCAAGCTGTTTTTATTTTCTATTTTATTTTCTATTTTTGCTACATTAAATAATCCAAAGCAATTCAGATTGGCTTCCACTTGGTACCACGTACTCGTTCAGGTGTAAAATTGAAGGAAACTAAAAAACAACCACTTAAACTATCTGCTCAAAATGAAGATTTTTTTTGCAATATTGTAAGCTTTTCAAACCACTTCATTATAAAAATATCATAAGTAACTGACATTACAAGTTTTATTTTTAAAAAAATTAAATTTAAAGTTTGAAATTAAAAAAAGTTATTTTGCATTCCTTCCCATTTTCCTCCAACTAGGACAAAAATACCTGTGCCTTCAGCTCTATAAACTCATCAATACAAACTTATAGAAAAAGGGTATTTAAGGAGCAGACATTCTTCTGGTGCATACATTCATTCTCAGCTTACTCATAATTTATGAAGAAAAGAGCTTTCACTGTCTCCCAAATGCAACAGCCACTTCAGTACACATCATTTTGTCAGTAACAGTGAAATTACTCAGTCTCAAATGCACCACTGAAACAGCCACTTCTGCCAAACATTTGCAACAATTATTTATTGAATCACATTCAGAGATAAACCAAAAAAATATAGAAGTCCCAAATCAATATAAAGATTTTTAAAAAGCCTCAGCCTTTGTCTAAGAGTTTTCAATTGCTGGCAGCAGCAAACTTTTTTTTCTGGAGAAGCACCTTTGTCTTTCTCACAATTACCTTAAGAGTCGTATCCCATCTTCCTCTCCAAATGCTATTCATATGTCCAGAATTTTTCTCTGAGCTGTTTGCAGAACAAGAATTCTACTTAACTAAGATTCTGAGAATTTAAAGTATGGTTTTGATCTGATTCTAAAAGAAAACATTATAAACTCTATAAAGGAAATACATTCAGCTGAAGACAATTTGTTTTGCTCCAAGCAGATGATTTTTTAACTTTATATTTGGCATTATAACACGAAATACATCCTATATAATATTATGCTATATATATACAATATATAGGAAATATATAATATTGGTATTATAACCTAAAAATAAAAAAAATTAAAACTTGTTCTAAAAAAAAGGTACACTGTTTGTAACATGTTTTAACATAGAATAACCTAAGGTTTCAGGCCCTTTTCCTATTTTCAGATGTTTATTTTTTCTTGAAACACAGTTCTAAGAAAAAAACCCTGCTTTTAATCGAGGATTTCAATGTAATTTCAGCCTCACAGAAATAGCTGTGACGCATTTCCTATCTGCCTCAGTGAGGAACTCTTGCCACTGTGGGGTTGGTGCAGTGAAGTGTCCAGTTTAGGGTGTCCTGTACAGACACGGCCACAGCAGATGTGCAGCTGTCCCCTGCCAGATTGGGATGATTTCCTATGGGAAACCTGGGTGTACCCTTAAAAAATATCCCATTCTCTGGTAGCTAAACTCTGGCTGAATTCAGATATCCTGCAAGAATTCCCAGGTATGGGATCCCTGGAGAGGCTTTTACTTAGAGCAAGTCAGAGAACCAGCCTGACAAGCTTCATGTGGACAGTTACTGTCAGTTCTTTCCAGTGATTCTTAAATATTCCGGAGGTATCACTGTGTGAATGTCAAAGCACAGTGCAACAAGAAAAATGTTTGTCTATTCCACACAATGCTGTTATTACATTGATTTTTTCCCCCCCATTTCCTCTGTTTCAGAAATTGCTTAAATTCCCATATGTTTCAAACATCACACCACGCTCTTCTGAGTGACAAGTCTGTCTCCCTCACAATGTTCCTTGTTTGACTTAATACAAAAGCATAACCAGCACAAAGATATTGATAGTGGGAATGGCTTTTCAATAAGATATCTTAATGCATTTAAAGTGTTTTTTATGGTTTGTTTAGCGGAACTTATCAATATTTATGTATAAACTAGGTATTCTAAAAATATCTATACTTACCCTTTCAAAAACCATCTTTGGATTCTTTGACTATTATTCAGGGAGCATCGGGTGCTGATGTACATACACTTCTCTTTACCGTGCTCCATCACCACTGCATTCAGGTATGCTACACTTATTATTTATTTGTAAACCTTGTGCAAACTCAGTAAGTCCAGAATAAAGGACTGTATGAAAGAGAGCTCAGTCCTGTACAAAAGCACCAGCTCGAGCCCTTATCCAACAACACAGGGAAATAAAACGCCTGTTCTGTGCAATAACACACTCATCTGTTTGCCTTAGAATCGTACACGAGAAGGGAATTATGAAAAATTACAAACTTGAAGTAAAACAACAAACTCTTTTTTTCAGATGATAATTAGGCATCCTCCTTCTTCCAGGAACTGCTCATTAACTGTATGCAACCTGCCCATGGGAATATTCCAAAGATCACAATTCCCTCAGTGCCATACAACAGATCTTACATATTGCAGCAGTAACCTATGTGTCCTTCTTCAGATCTGTTTATAGCTGGCCACGCACGGAGTGCCAACAGGAAATCCAGCTTAATTATTTCATTGCTTTGGTTTTTCTTAAGCCATTGGAACTTTGCTAGTATCAGTTTTTCTGCCTCTCAGGGCAAAATCTTTACACCAAGAGAGGATAAGATCCATCCTTGAAATATTAAATACTTGGAGATTCTACCATAAATCAGGAAAACCTTTCCTTCCTTCACTACCCTTCACATAAAGTAAAGATTGATAATGGGCCACTAGAGAGAGTGTGAACAGACAGTCTATAAAGGTACAGCTCCCCACAGCGGCTTTTCAATGTTTACTGCTTTATTCACAACAACCTGGAGATAGAGGATGCTACGTTTCCATGTACAGGCACCTGACAAAGATGAACATTTTAGTCCCAGGGTCACATTCTCTACTTCCACTGTTCTTCCAAGACAATTTTTTTTTTTTTCATTAAAATCACTATTTCTACCTAGTGCACTTCCATCTGTCCATGTAATTTTTTCACACGCCTGCCTATCCCTTCTCCAGAAATACAAGCTGCTTCTTCATTTGGCTGCTGTATTTCACTTTGGGAATGTTCTCCATTCTGCCTGAAATGTCTTGGATTTTTGCAAAGTGTTCTGTTATGCCACGAAGACAAGTCTTGATACCTTATTATTGTCCCAAAGTGAATGATTAGCACCCTTTGATAAAGGTCTCTCTGTGTGGCATCCTCGTGTCTGTCACAAAACAGAAGCCATTTGCTGGGTAGAAGATATAACCAACTGTACTAGGAATGATTTGTTCCACAAGATGTCACAATGTGACAAGTCCTGTTAAAGTGAAGATAATTTTCAGTTATCAAGGTAGCATCTGTAATCTAAATAGTGATTAGGCACTCCAAAGAGAATGGCTCATCAGAATGGCTCCTTGGAGTTAGAAGCAAATTCAGAATGGTTTTAATAAGTAGTTTTCCACTACCTGGGAGGAGAATTTCCCTCTATTTCAGAAGGACAATGAGTGCACTCCATGACCACTCATGTCAATTATGAGAGGCACCCATTGCTTCAAAACCCTAAGAACCTTATTTCTCCACAGAAAACAAGGCAAGTGTTCTATTAGCTTCAGGAATTATAATTCCGTCATTAATGTTTTTATCTACAGAGTTTAGGCTGCTTTATTTTATTACACATAAACCAACACATCACAGGTTTGACAGCGGTTGTATTGAGCAGACAGACACACATCATCTTTTAGACAGATTAATGAGAGTTTTTATGAAAGAGAGAGCTCATTTAGGAATTATGTCTGAGGCTGTATCGCGAAGTCTTGTCTGTACGAGTACATTAAAGGTGATAAAATATTCAGAACTACTTTAATGAATCTATTCTTATCTCTAAAAGAAAAAGAGAGGGGGGCAATTCATGCAGTTAGTGCTTCATGGAAGAGGTTTATGTGCTGATGTGTACTGTTTTGTTAACCTCCCTCTAGTTAATTCATTATCTATTACTGAAAAGGCCTCTCACAAGATACCATAAGAGATCTTCTCCTGTTAAGCCAGGCCCAATAATTAACAGAGTGAGCTGCCCTGGGTTGATACTACCGCCAGTATCAGCCATGCTTCTCTGTGTTATCTACTATATACTCAAGGTCTTACAGGTGCAGCCATTTGTCAACCCTTTCTTTTACCAAAAAAAAAAAAAAAAACTAGTGGGAAAACTGCAGATAAAGTAGTGCAAACACTGCAAAAACTGCAGATAAAATAGAGGGCACACTGGCTTAAGTAAAAGGATTTTTCATTAGCTCTTGTAAAAATATGAGAGTTTTTTTCATTGGCTTCAGTGGCAGTGCTTTTATTCTAAAGCAGATTTTACTGAAACAACTTCTGTGAAATTCACCTCTATTTTAGCTGAGAAAGACTGGGAAAAGCAGTTCCTTTTCCTCTCATTTGGCTCATTCTCTTCCAGCAATGTGTTTTCTGGCGTTGAAAAGTCATACTTTTTAAAATCTACACTATATTTATTCGCTATTTTTATTAATTTTCACCAATGAAGCATAGTACACTGCATTTTCTATACAAATATTGCTGGATTCTCTTCTATGAAGAGAACTGCTGGATTCTTTTCGATGTGACAGAAATGTCTTAATGGCAATGAAAACCATATTTCTTTCACATTAGAGCAAAGCACAGTGTATCATTAAAGCAAGGGACTGAGAGTTAAACGATCAGGGTCATTGAGCGGCTGTAGGCAAATCATTCAGAACAGCCTTCCCCAAGTCATTAAATCAGACAGCCAATTTAGATTTCACATATGTAACACCCATGAAAATCAGGTCAGTCATCTGAAGTGCGTGTATCCCAGTTTATCACACATACTTTGTGAGATAAGTGCTAATCTCTGTGACAGTATTTCTCCCTATCTAAGATTAAAAAAGTTGTGGGTCTTTCACAAAGGTATATAATATGGGTTAAGTAATTAATTTAATGCAAACTATTACCAAGTAATTAAACCTCTTAAAGATCTACGGATGAAAGCTGCTAATGAAACTCTGTCCTTAAGAAGCTGGTGCTAAGAAAGGTGCAGTTGATGGAAGCAGTAGTAAGTAGTTCTAATGAGGTCCCAATATACATCCCTCACTTCTCACTGGGTATAATAATCCATTTGGATTGGAAAAATAATGGCAACAGGTATTTCTTCTTTCATGATCACAAGCAAAAGGGTGAAAATATACTGCTCATCCTGTTGCTGCAAATGGTGACACTGAATGGCTGACAATCGCATTTCTGTGTGAAAGAAGGCATTAAAGGTGTAGAAAGATTAGAGAAGCTGATTTAGAGTGTAACATTATCTTTTGACCTACTACATATAATGAGTAATGTGTTCTAAAATTAGAGAGCATGTCCAGGCAGGATGTGGAAAGGTTATGTCTGAATGATGCAGCATTATTAATTGCTGACCATTCGAGGCAGATTCCAACTGAAAGACACTTTCTGTATCTTTTAAGCTCTTTGTCTCCCACTTCCTACAAATATGCAGTTATAGATAAAAATATTTTCTACCACTTTGTTGAAGAGTCACGGAACTTTACCTAAGTAGTGACTTTAAAAAAAAAAATAGCTAAAACTAGCTGCTGTCATAAAAAGTCTGGGTTTTGCAAGTTTAAAATTCAAAGTTGAACACTGTATGTCTCCCTTTTACATGCAGTCCTCCTCATTTAGCAGAGACCTTATCTGTGCCCGACAGATAAATTTGACCTCAAGCAGGCTGTAATTACGAGTTGTCAGTGGGGTTGTGTCTAATTATTTTACAAGTGCCGACAAAACTGAAGAATATCCAGGTTAAATTATATCAAAGATAATGATCTTGACCAGAACTTTAGAACTACACCTCACACTGGAAAGCCTTTGATGCACAGGCTAAAGGAGACTCCAGCTCACTTTTTTCCCCAGTTGAACTGTCTTTGCTGAGCCAAGACAGCAGAGAAGCCATTCCTCACTTCTATTATCAAACAAGAACTTGAAAAACTTTAGGCTTGGAAAACAAACGCAAAAGTTGCAGCAGGTTCTTAGAAGTACTTTTTGAACACTAACCAGTGCCTAATATCACAACGCATTAAACACTGTCTCTCCGCCCTATTTCCTATGATACCAGATGCTTGCAAGAGCAGCACTTTAGAAATCAAACCTTTTTGTAAACTCTCTCTTTTCACTTTGAAATCAAACCCCAGAACTTTCTGTCAAACCAACTCATTAGTATAAAAAGACTCCACAGCTAAAAGCTGTGTGATATATTTAGCACATCATGAGGGCATAGTGTTAATTGTTTATAGCAGTGGAGATGATTTTGCTGTTTGCTTTCCCGATCACCACTTCCACAGAAAATTCACAGTGACTATTGCATCATGTAAAACTGTGTTCAGTAAAGCCTTTTTTACAATTTTTTTCCCTAATGTACATTTGACATAGTTAATGTGAAATCTGCAGACTTGTGTCACATCCCTAGTTATGTTTCCAAGTAATTGATTCAAATATCATATATAATTAGAAACTATAGAAGTGAAAGAATATTATTCTTCCTGGCTGAGGTAGGTCAGCTCTGTCCCAGCTGAGCCATCTTAACTCTTCTGAGATGCAAATAATATTTGAGGATCCTTCCTTGAGAAGTGTTATAACAAATATGGGTTTTCCCCCCACACTGGATCATGCAGTATTTAGTTATAACTTCTGTAATTTAACACATTATATAATGCAGTATTGGAAACCATCAATGAGACAGTAGAGGGAAAATATGCTACTGTTTCATGATCCTTTAGCTGACATGGTGGACTGGGTTCTCTGATAATTAACTGTGCGATTTTGTTTTAAAAGACAGTTGAATGGAAACAGTACCCTGAAAAAAACACCCATAGGAAAAAGAGCAGCTGAGAAGGAAACACCATAAAGTAGCAACTTACATCTACAAGGCAAAGGCATCACTAAGACTACAGCATCTAAACAGGCAAGAGCTTCAGAACCTGCCATCCTCTTCAAATCCCAACAAGTAAGAGACTGAAGTACTTTCATACATTAGAACAGAGATTGCTTTTTAAAATGAACATAGAAGTGTGTAATGCAGAGAAGTGCCTACTAGCCTTGGGAAGCACAGAGAGGATACATTACAGCAATATGATTATGTTATTATTCAGTAATATAATTTGGTACACAGTAGTGTCTGAGTTAGGCTTAGATTTTCTTTCTTCCTCTAAACTGAGGGTGGGGGGAATGTGTTGCGACATAGCATCGTTCACTACCAGAAGCACTGGAAAACATATTAACAACTAATACATGTGCTATTGTTGGATACAGTGTGAACAGACATAAAACACATTAAAAGAATCCTGTCAACAGTTGATCTGAGTTTCCAAGACAGGAACCCCCTTTGTTTCCAGACAGGAACTTTTTACCCTGATCTTTGCATTATGAATACTCCAAAGTACAAAGCAGCAAGGATTCGGTACTGCTTGGAATACTCACAGCTGAGGATTTGCACAAGATGAGCCACTGTCATTAAAAAAACCCTCATGCAAATTTCAGACAAAATAGAGTGAGGAGCTAAACTGCAATCCCAGGAAGGTAAAGCCACACGTGCAGCATTGGCACACCGTGGTGGAGATTCCCGCCTCCTCCACTCAGTGAGGAGTGTTTTACAGGGTAGTGCTGCCTTTGAGGACAAGCACTTTTTCTTCTAACCTGAGCAGCAAAGCTGCAGCAGAGGAGTGCACCCCACTCTCCCCAGCATGAGGAGCCTCTGCCAGTGAGGGAGTGAAAAAACCGAGCACCACCATTCCAAATGGGAGAGTTGGAAACAGTGAATTGCTGAAAGCTGGAAAAAGGAGTCCCATGCAACAACTGCCCTTGCCTCAGACCAAGCTCCAGCACAGCCATCAGTTTGTTTTATACAGGCCAACACTGATATTCCCCATCATTTTATTAAGACATAGCACACTTACAAGAAATTACAATCAAATCTTTGACTACAAAAGGAACTACGAGGCCCATTTTTAAAATATGGGTATTAGTGTTGTATGTTTCTCAGTAACGGCCAGCTGACTCTGTCCATGACTTCATGGGATAGGTTCATAACCCCCACTAACACCTACAGAGATACTAACAGAACTACACCAGTGTGGAAGGGATTTACTAAGTGGAAGCCAGAGTTTAAAGTGTTAATAGGACCAAAACCTGCTCTGTGCTCCTGATGGGCCAGCCCTAGAACTGGCAGCCACTTTCTGCAGTGAGGTGATCACTAACTACCCTCAAATCATATTTTGTCAGCTTAACACCAAAATATAGTGTGACAATTCCACAAGTGCTGTGTCTCTCAGCATCCAAACACTGCTTAACTGTCACATCTAACAACCCTGAGATGAAACTACTGGTTTCACATAATCACAACTGCATCTTTGGGTTGCTTTAAAAACAAACAACAAAAAACCCACCCAAAACCACAAAAAGCCCAGTGGAAAAAAAAAAACCAAACCAAACCAAACAGAAAACCCAACCCAACCAACCAAAAATCGAAACTCACAAAATAAACAAACAAACAAACACTCTAAACAGCTCCAGAAAGAAACTGGTCAGATAGAATAGAAAGACTGATGGTAATCCTAGAAATTTTGTGATAAGGGAGTGCCATAAAGTAGGAATTTCTATTTTCATTCTGGAGTGCAAACGAACTTTAGATTGCATGTCACTGAATTTTGGGGTTTTAGTCCCATGGCCACATAACTGCCCAGCTGTGCACTTGCAGACTATTACAAAACCCCCGGTGAAATAAAACAAATGCAGTTTCTTTGGATCTTTAACAATCCACTGAGGATGCTTCATGCTGTGCCACAAAATTTAAGGTTCCAAGAAAATGAGATCCACGTAAAAGGAAATTTATTAGTATTAAACGATAGAACCTTAATTTTCATATCTTTATCTAAAGAAAGGTTTAAAATGGTGATAGAAAAGCCAAAGTCCATAAATCTGGATTCAGAACAATAAATCCCCTAGCAATGATCCACAGATAATTGAAAAACATTCTCATCCCTTGCAGCAAACTGTAAATCAGGTTTGAGCATTTTTGTGGATAATAAACTCTTTTATATGTATTTCCATAGATATGCATCTCTTTTATCTGTATTTTTATACATTCAGAAGATGAAAGAGGTGGGAAATGCTACTTTCTGGATTTTTTCCCATTCATTTTCTCTCTCTTGCTAATCAGTTCCCAGTGATCTGACTGTGAAAATACCACCTTATTTTTCACCAATGAGATTTTATTTCTGAATACAGCATCACAGACCTGGAGTGGGTAGGGAAAACTAACTGAATGCAAAAGAAATCTCAGACATGCCAGGTCCTAATAAAGACCCCCAGCCTTAACAGGTATGGAAGATTCCTTTGCCTTTCACAAATCCTTTCATGAATTAAACACTCAACCTAATAGATCACACAACTCTAAAGATGATTTTTTCCAAGTCTACTGCCTGTTTTAAATTCAAAGAACATAGAAAATAGTATTTTTGCTTCTGAGTTCACAAAGCTCCTGGCATAACGGGAATATAAAACCAAAATGTCTTCCCCTGAGCACTGGGGTTTGCATAACATGTTTTACATATTAAGCAATACTGACAAAGTGATATTTTTAATCTCCCCACAAAACACAGGCTGGTGTTCCCAGTTGCTCCCTGAGCAGCCTTTGAGCAGTTCCAGTAACATTATTGGAATTCTACCTGCATAGGTGGGTATAATTCGGATCAGCTGATCAGAGCCTGTTTTTCTAGGTGCTGGCATTATGAAATCCTCCCAGTTAAAAAAAAAAAAAAAGCAGCCCTACATCGAAAGATCCAGTCCAGCTAGCCAAAAGAACTAACTGAGCAAGAATTTAGAGAGAAAGATAAAACATACCATGAAAATCAGCTTGCATCTTGTTTTTAATGTAGAAATTCAGCTCTACGCTGATTAGGCATTCAAACAGCCCTGATGACCTTCTGACATTTCTAAACTGACTGGAAAAATAGAAAAGATGGAAGCAATATGATTGTATTTTAAAGCATAACTTTCTAAAATCCACCTCATACAGTTATTTTTTGGTTTGTTTCAGCTTGGGTTTTTGTTTTGTTTTTTCCTGTAAGAAATATTTTATGAATAGAATTGATTTCTTTAGAAATATGCCACTAATGGCATTTTAATTACATTTATAATATAGAACAAGGCTAATTAAAGATGGCAAAAAATTGATTTTTACCAGTGCTGTCTTTATACAACAATAGATAACTGCAACTTCACTAATATGTAATTTTAATTTACTACTGTCCATTTTGTCAAGCATAGTTGATTAACAGGAAAATTGAATAGATTTCCAAATTTAGGTCTCAGTTGCCAATAATTCTGTGGGATGTGATTTCCATAGCAGTTTCTGCTGTGTACAATAAACCTGTTATCACTGAGAAGGTAAACTGCATGCAGGCTCACAAATTGGAAGACACTTAAAGCTTTGCCCCTAAATCTTTGCATTTTGCCAAATTTATTTTGTAGCTTTATTAGTGGCAGGCAGTGTAATTCTGCCTGTGTCCCTGCATCCAACACAACCAAATCCACGGTCTGAACACAGCATTTTCAAATAATGCTTTCTTTTCAAATACTTGCTATGAGCTTGATCTCATCTAGTTTAGAAAAAGGTATTTGGGAAGATTTTCAGCAGTCCATTCGAAATTGGAGGAGCGTGGAAATTAGATATCAGCAGGAAAATCAAGTGGTTTCTGGATTTGCTCCGTGTACAATAAGATGAAGCAGCACATCTGTTACTTTAAAAATAAAGTAGGGCAAAGATCCAACTCATCAGCACACGCAGCAGCCTTGCTGTAATAAGGGAGTGAAGCTGTTATTGATGAAGCAATTTATTTCTAAGGACACATGTGAGTTTGCATTTCATAGTTAGCAGGATTTAATAACAACTGTATCTCCCCACAGGTAATTGAACATAATTCTGTCATTTTTATCAACAGGGGTGTAATGTTGTCATATTCCAGTTCCAAAGAATCTAACATTAACTTATTATTACCAAATAGTCTACATCAAGTTAATTAGACCTAATAGCTGAGTTAAGTGATAGCACTGCCATTAGTATTTATGACATCATGCACTTATACTCGAAATCTGCAGGCTCTTAATTTGCCTGTAAATGCTTTGTTTGGGATACTCTGGGATTTTCTACTGTACTGCTAAGGGGTGGATCACAGTTTCCTCAGGCCTCAATGAGTTTAGTCCGTTTTAAGGAAGCTTTTTGCCCTCCCTCACATGGCCTACTGTTGTTTAAGGACAACATCTGTAAAATGACAGCATTTGCCATTTCAGAGCTCTTTAACCCCTCTCCAGCATACTGTTAATCCATCACTTTCCAGGGGATCGTATGAGGCTCTCCAGCCAGACATTCCCAGCAGCACAGCTGAAATCCCCCTGCAGGAAACCAGGCTTTTCTGCATAGTACAAAGGACACAGAATGAAAGCAGTGACTTTTCCTTTAGCATTTATCACCTCAACAGACTTAAGCCAATGCTGTGGCTGGACACTGTTTAGGAAAGTTGTCCTCAGAACCCTGACAGAATTCAGAAGAAATGTAATGAAAGAAATGTAGCTAACCAAGTCTGGTACTACCTGTTCTCACTAGCTACACAGAATTATTATTAAAAAAAAAATAAATAAAGAAAGAAAAGAAAGCTCAATACAATAAGAGGACACCAAGCTGGAGAATGGTTGAGGTTGGAAGAACCCCCTGCTCAAGCAGGGTCACGTGGAGCAGGTTTCATGTTGAATCTTATGTGCTTTACAGATGGTAAAGCATCAGTCCTACAAGACTCTACACTTGTAAGCCTGCTGAAGATTTTAGGATCTTTGCAGCAGACTTCACCTAAGCTCATCTCACCCAACTGTTCCCTGAATGAGATAATTTCATAACTCAGGCCAACACTAGAAGTAATTCTGAGAACAAAATGCTAAAAGGAAAGAATTTTTGTGCAAACCCATACATTGCTTTACCAGGCTGAGCAAGAACCAGTTAATTACACAGTTCCCAAATGTCATCCTCCTGGCATTTTAGCTAGTTTGGTACGAATGTTGGTTTTTGCTAACAGACTAGAGGTGAAGGGTCAGGCTTTGCTGTGCTCCATATACTCATCAAAGAATAAAATGCTAAGGGATAAACACGTTTCTGATCATCACTGTGCACTTGGGGGCTACAGAAGATGAGTCTAAAGCATTACTGGCTGCTGTGAGGGGGGAGTGAATCCCCCTAAAATCAGAAGCTCTGGTGACCTGAGCATTACAACCTTTTGCCCCTAACTGCAACCAAGGACCGACCTAAGGACAGTGTTACGCAGTTAGGCCTAAGAACTTACACACTGTGGATGTCAAAACCTCAGAGCAGCAGTAGCCAAAGGCTCAGGTGTTGTTGAAAAACTCCTCTTAACACCTCACTTCCAAAATGTGAAATGAAGTGGTTTCCTGCAAACTATGGAGAAGTAAATCTGTTATTCTGTTCTAAGGGGAGAGCAACATTTGAATTTATTTTGTAGCCATAGGGTTGTGAAAGAAGAGTGTCTTCATTTACATTTGCTACAGTTCATATTCCTACAGGCCTGTGTAAGGAAAAGTCCTTAGGATGAGACCATTCAAAAATTCCATTTCAGTGCAGATATCCTCTGTTTCCAAGGGTAGGTTCTTAGCACATGTTGTTTCAGAAAACCTCATCTGCATATCCACGAAATACCCAAGTCAGAGCCATATACAACAATTAAGCAACATAAATACAAAATTAAATATTTAAGTCTCAGTAAATAACCAGATTCATTCAGAACATGCACTTAAATTTTCTTCTCATGGGATCTCCAAAAACTGCAATGATAAGAATAGAACCAGAACAAAGCCTGAAATGCCACATTGATTTAATCTGGAAAAGTAAGGATTTCTGCCTTTGAGCTTTGATGCAGTCTCCCAGTTATACCTAACTTACATCTACTTTCATGGAATAAAAAGTTACCTCAGAGGGGTGTGTCTATGGAAATTTCTGACACAAGGTGCTCATTTAGGACAGCAAACATTTCTAAAACCTGTAAAGTAACAGGAAACTGAGTAACTCTCTGTTTAAAGGTTTAGATTGAAACTCAGAAATAAACCTTATCATACAAATGGCTAGGAAATTTGTTTTTGAAATACGTGAGGATTTAATGTTTAAAAAAATCCATTATGTTTATATCAAAATACTTTCGGCATGGCTCTCTGAACTTCAACAGTGATGTACATACATCAAAACAGAAATCCACATCTCTTCGTAACAGCTTGCCACTCACTCACTTGGTGCTGCAGATGGTACCAGAATGTTTTCCTAAATATCTAAGCTTCTCTAAGACAGAAGAGATGAAACAGCCTTTCTTCACCAGGAATCAACCTAAGTTTAGCTTTCAGTTGTGACCTTTTGTATTTTCAACAGCTGAGGAATGGGGAAAATTTGCGTTTCATCTCTGTGCTTTTTCATCTCCATTTCCCTTTTGAAGTGTAAAGAAAATTTCCAGCCAGTGTAGTATGCTAATGGCTCATTACATCTCCAGGCTGGGAAACGCTGCAGCTCCAGCTGCACAGCATTATATGGGTCTGCTGGTTCCCAAATTAATGGAAAGATTTTGATGTGGAATCCTGGAATATTGACTTTGCTGTTCACTAAGTGAAAGCTATGTTGTTGTCTCTAGCGCGATCCTCACTCAGACTATCACAGAAACACAGGAACATTTAGGTCAGAAAAGAACTTTAAGATCATTGAGGCCAGTCATTATCCCAGCACTGCCCTGTTCACCACCAAACTATGTCCCTCAGTGTCACAGCTGCATCTCTTTCACACTCCTCCAGGATGATGGCTCCAGCACTTCCCCGGGCAGCCTGCTCCAATGCTTGACAACCCTTTTGGTGCAGAAATCTGGGAGAAGAGACAAACCCATGGGGTGGTGGTGACTCAGGTGCAGGACCTGGCACTTGGCCTCGTTGAGCTTGATAGAGCTGACCTTGGCCTGTCCTTCCGGCCTGTCCTGGAGCACCTTGTCCTCGATATAACAAGATACAAAGCAGCCCCTCGGTATAAAACAGCTGTTGTTTGACACCTGCTCAAACATACTTGGAGAACATTTTATAACTCCAAAGCACTTTAGAAGCATCAGCAGCATTCACTACACGAGCCAACCAAATGTGAATGGGAAGGGGGGGATTTTGCTGTGATATCTGCCAATATCTGAAAATAAGTAAATCCCTTCAACATTTCCTTTTCCATCTGAAGGATGGAGAAAACTGACCAGCTTCAGAAGTTTGTCAGCTGACGCTCAAACACAGGTAGCAAAACACAGGATGACACTAAAACTTGCTTTGTATAAGGAAGCTGGAACTAGCAAAGGTATTTTGAATGTAAAATGTTCTGTTCACTGCTTAAAATTCATAGGGAAAAACATTGCAATCATGCAGGGGCCCTTTGATGGATTGTGTGAAATGAATAGGTGTTAACTATTGATTTATGATGGAAAACAGACAGTTCTCCCAACTAAATATCACAATCTGGTTACCACTGGTCCTGCTCTGAATTTTAATAGAATTGACACAGGTTTAAAGAGATTTAAACTTGAAATAAAAAAAAATATATATGTGTGTATAACCATGTGCAATAGTTTGATTCGTAAAACTTGAAAATGCAACAGAAATTGTAAAATAAGAACTCCTAGCTTCTATTTGCAGTAGTAGAACAAAATTTACTGCACAGCATTCACCAGAAAAAAAAAATCTGTTAACAGTTGTGATTATCAACCATTAGCCTTGAGTTGTAGAAAAAAAATGATTCTGTGATGGAAGCAAAAAAAATGTGATCTACTTGGCTTCCTGCCTAGTCACAATGATCCATTAAAAGTAGAAATGATACGAAACAAATGAATCTCTGATTTTATGGCTCTTAGATACTGTATCTTCCATCTCTTCAGAAGAAATGAAAAACAAAAAGTGCAATTACAGAAATCCTATTACCAAGTACTACAGTCTAGAACAGCCCCTACTCTATCAGGCATTAAGGACAAACAGCACCACAGGGAGTTAAACTTCATCCTAACTTTGGGCATAGTTTAACCACGTGGTCATCTATGATGAGAATTGCTTCAGCATGGCCACTCTTGCATAACAGGAGAGGAGGGCAAGTAACAACCAAGATAAAAAGCACAAATAGGATCAACTATGCAATGAAAAAAGCCTGAATACTCAATGGAGAAAATTATAAAATGACAACAAGGTATTCTGTCAGTCCAGAAGGCTCAGAGAGCCACACACAGGAAATGTATGAAAATGTCTGCCTTCTGGCAGAACAGTCACGCATAGCTGAAGTTACAGTCCTCAAAATATCTAAACACCTTATATTTAATACTAGAGTCTAGGTGAAGGTATCTAAAAATCCATCAAATTACTTTCTCTCAACAAGCATCGAAAATTTTCCTTCTAGGCTTGAAAAGATATGCACTATGTTGATATAGATGAGCAGCTTCATGGAAAATCAGCATTCAAAAAAAAACTTAGGCAAATTTAAGCCATTTGGGTTTTTTAAATAGCTAAGTTAGTCCCAGATATTTTAAAGATATTAAGAATCTTTCCAAATTAGAGGGTACAATAATATTTTGATACAAATAGCCATAAGATGTATGCTTCCTCAAAATGTTTTAGAAGAAAGACAAATTGCTTGTGTCTTTAATTGCATGAAGTGTGTGGGGAAATCATTAAAATATATACAGGTAATCATCTGGAGTATGGACGAGAAGACATTGAAATGTCAGCAATTTCATTAATTTTATAAGGGAAGATTGAGAGCTGGCAGAGCAGAGGGTAACAAAGCATGGATGGCTGTCATTAGGGGCTGAGAGAGTGTTAGGGTGGTTCTGACTCTGCAAAATTGTGTAAAACTGGTTGGTGTTGAGGCACATGCAGAAACACAGCAATGTGTGTGTACAAGTTACCAACATCCTCAAATCATCCCAGTCAGGCCCACTGCAGAATATGATTCACGATATTGTGATTATTGACTCTGCTGCCTGAACTCCGTGGTTTATGGATAGGACACAAAGATTTATCGAGACAATGCAAGTGCCTCATGTGCTTTTAGCAGGACTTTAATCCAAAATCTACTTTAGAAAATAAGAATGCTCAGTTTGTGCAAACCCTAAAAGGAAAGCATGCTGTGCACTTCAAGGCATTAAAAGGATGAGTCAAAAATTCACAATGGTACTATGGTTAAGCAGAAATACGCTTCAGCAGTTGAAAAGTTAGGGTTAACTTGGAAGACTATAAATGACAAACTAATTCATTAACTTTAGAGATGAATAATTCAGACACAAAATTCGTATCAGTAGTCCAAACTTTCCATCTTTCCTGAACCCCACCTTCTCCATGAGAGGGAGTCAGTCTGCCTATACAAAGTGGTGTCAGAAAAACAGTGACATGCACTTGTTGGTATTTTTTCTTTCTTAAGGTGGGTATTTCGGTCATTGTTTTCAGAGGACACTGGATTCCAATCAGGTAGATTCTACGGAAATCGGTCTTAAAGGATACAGAAGTCACAGTCATCTTTCCTACAAGGAAATATTCCCTCCCCAGTGCAATGGGGCAGCTTAAAGTGATCAAAGGACGTTTAATTGTTCCCTCTTGCTAGAGCAGAAATAGCAAGACTGACAACCATAATTCTGTGGCACAAATTGTGGTACCATATTCTATGACATCCAAAATTTAGTTTATGTTCTCTCACAGTAGTACTGGTATACCAGTTGGTTACTATAAATGTGATATGTTTTATATAGATTAGCAGTTCTAGCTGTTTTAAAAGCATTTAAGATTTTGTGCTTTGATTTATAAAAGTAAAATGTGGACAGAATGTGTCTTGTTAGAGTTTCTGAAGGAAAGACACTGCATACCTACCTAGACAAGAGACAAGAAGTGTTTTTGGGGAAACGATATTGCAGATGCAGCAGACACAAAATCAATTAGATTTTGATCAACATCCTGAACAGTTTTTCAAGAAGCATAAAGACAAATCAGCAATCTACCCACAATGACAATACCCCAAGTATTTTATCCAACCTATGAGAATGGACAATAAGAATGGCAAGCAAAAAATAAAATTAAAAAATCTTGCTCTACTTCTACTGAAAACAAAATATGCTCTTTAAGACTGGGATTTTAGTAAAAATCAGATCTCAGAAGGTGTTGTTTGTTTTATTAGCTCGTTTTTCAGGAAAAGATAATAAAAAAATTGAATTTAATATTATTTATTTGTCCCTGCTATTCATTTCCTGGATAATTAGAACAGAGTTTTCATCCCTTGTCAGGTAAAATATTATGCAGAAGGCTAATGATGCCACCCCCAAAACATCATTAGGTTATTTGATGGAGAACATGATTTATGGATGTCATAGAAGCATTTACTCCAGGCATCTTTTTCAAGTCAGCAAGAACAAAATTTCGTTCTCTGATAACCAGAATTGTAATGATAGGCTATTATTTTTGGGTGGCTGATGTTTGATTTCATGGAGTTACAAAGATAGCCTGCTTTTTTTTCTAATAGCAATATATATTTCTCTGGTGGAAATAATTACTGACTGTGCAAACTTTGGTCAGCACTGTACTGGCAAACACTGTTCAGTTGCACTCTTACACACAGGTAAGTTTTAGAGTCAGTCAAATTCAACCTGTATTTTCAGAAAGTAACAAAGAAAACATATCTCAAATTCCTGCATATTCACAGACCTTATACCTGGGCAGGAAAAAAAAAAGTTTTACTTTTCAGATCTGTTTAAAAATTAGGTTCAGTTACTTTTTTAGTCATAAAGAAGTGCAGCCAGAGAAGTATTTAATTTCTGACAAAAAGATGAAGGTAGAGAAGTACCTTCCCTCACAGCTACTACTGTAGAACTGTGCCATCATCTACGGAGTTGAACAGCACCCTGTGAAGGAGATAAACTGGATGAAGCTGTTCTTAAGTACCAAAAGAAAGAGAAAACACAATGATCAAAGGTTTGGAGGTTTTTTCCCCTTCTTCCCTCCCCCATTCTCCCCTCACTGCCAGTTTCAGCATCATTCGCTCCACTAAAGCCTTAAATCTAAGGGAAGGATGAATCCAGGCATCTAATTTTTCCAACGACTTCACAAGTGAAATACTTCAATTGATAATCACAGAAAAAAACCCAAACCACTTGCAGATAAAAAAAACTTGGGACTTGCACATAAACTAAGCTTGGGACACACAGAATAAAAGGCAAGTCTGTTGTAAGGTGCAGTTTACAAATTCATACAACCCATGAAAGGGCAGCCTCTTCATCTTGACTCAGGGTAATCAAAAAGTTAAAAGTTTGATTGTTAATGGAAAAATGATGCCTTAGGGGTTTCAGCTTTTATATTTTATATATTATTAAATGAAAATTTTAGGCCCCAAAGATGCAGAGAACATACACAGTCCTTACCAATTATGAGCTCAAAACAGGTTAAAGACACTTGCTCCTTACCTCCCTACTATGGAAGTTCTGATATATGGAAGAGAACATAAGTAAAGTTTTAATGTGCTATTTTCTTCTACTAGATCATGCAAGCAGTGCTAGAACTGCCTGCTTCACTATATAAGCTATGAACCACCCTTCTCATTTTTCATGATCCTGGAGGTTTCCCCCTTACCCTTGTCAGGCTACCACACATTTGCCAGTCTGAGTGATGTGAGGAGTTTCTAGCACGGAAAGTGTCACTTGTCAGCACTTGAGGCTACGTAGGTATGACAAGCAGAGGAATATTAACCACAGTAAAATATCCAAGATATGTAAAGCTCAAGGAAAAGGCTGAAGTGTTCAAAGTTATCTCGTAGATTCCTCCTATCATCTTCATCTTTTCACCATAATGTATCAAAATTCTTTGGCTTGCTTAAAATTCTCAGTGAAATGTGACTTTACAGATAATAACTGAATGCTTGCAGAAGGCATCTGCAGAATTGGTTTTGAAAAAAAAAAATTAGAAATATTTAAAAAATACTGGCCATAAACATTTTCTTTACAAACCAGCACTGAATCTGTAGAACCAAATTCAGTGATATTTGCATTTGTTCATTTCACTCCTTCATCAAATTGATGTTAATAGAAGTAACCTTAGGATATGAAGGAAATGAAATTGCTGAAAGTATCCAAAAGCATTTTGCTAATCTCAAGCTACTTGGGAAATAAGGTGCAACTCTGCAGACATTTATTGTGAAGTAATTATTATAATTTACATTCTGGGTTGTTGCAGGTACACCTTGTAGCCAAATGCTTCTAGTCCCTTCGGTCCAATTACCTCATGATAATCATGCCAGTTGGTGCCATGTTTCATTTTATTCAAAATACAATGCTCAAAGTTAAAATCTATACTTTCTGAGTCTAGAGAAACTTGTAAACTATTTTCCTGGTGGGTTACTATGTGGGATGCGCAATCCTTAATAAACAGCCTGTCAGCTGTGAATTTCTTTCCAGAGGTCTGAGTAGTTTGAACTACTTTTATGAAAAAACCCCCAAACTTACTCCTTCAAAAGAAAAGACATTCCAGAACTGGCAACTACAAGAGGCCACAGGACAGGTGACAAGTAACTTGATAGCATCAACCTTTATAAAAGATGAGGAATCACTCTTGACCACTATAACATTTCCTTATTACACGTGAAAGGATAGAGTCAGGTATGTTCAAACCTTAGTGCAAGGTGAAACCACCAAGGGATGCATGGGACTTCTCAACTCAGTGAAACAGCAGAACCTTCCTCAGCAAAATAAGTTTGGACTTCCCTCCTGGCACTCTGAAGTTCCATCTGACTTGCCATGCCTGGAGTAACGAAGGTAAACTTTTGTGAACCACTGGAAACTGGCATTGTACAACTACTTTGGTCCATAGTGAGATGTGGCAATAGATTAAAGAGAACCACTTCCACATGGCAAGTGAAATAAGTTTACTGGCAAATGAAATAAATTTACAGAACCAATTATACAAAGTCTCAGATGCGTAAAGAAGCAGTGGTGGAAAGAATGCTGATATGTAACCTGAATAAACAGTATCATCACACACTCTGCTGAAATTCCCAGCTGCCTCAGGGGATATCTGTCTGAAAGCTTCATGAACAATTACAAAAAGCTGCTTACATATGCATTTCCCAACAAACAGCAGGTTACACGATAGTGAATTTCAAAGGCTTTTGTAGTGTGCCACATTACTGAGTACACGGCAGATGCATTTCCTTGGAGGGTAGATGTTTAGGTACCTGGATTACCAAAAGTGGAATACAGAGATTTGAACCTGGAAATCTCATCTGTAACAAATACTTTGAAACTCTTCAAAACAAAAAAACACCAACATCCTCAGTCTACATGAAATGATGTTATAATATTATCCCATTTTAGCCACTGAAACTAAGAAGCATTTTTGCTTTAGAAGTTACTGAGTTTTCCATAACTTGATCTTTCATGTGATAATCTGCTTTGAAAACTTCAGATATTGTAACACTCATACTGTAACAAGTGTGAGATGTGGTACCTGTATGTAAAATAAAATGAAGTATTTCTCTTTTGTTTTTTAATATTTTTTTGGTTTCACCTGGATTTATAGCTCATGACCAGCTAAGATCCTTGAAGGGTACAGTAGAATAACAAAGAATTCTACCAAATAGTCACAGATTGGTGTGCATGCCTGGATCTGGTTCATCACCAGATGAGTAATGCATTAAAAAACTGGTTAGAACTAAGACTTCTTGAAACTTGCAGCACTGACATGCCATAAAAGCATGAAAAATGTGGACAAAATAATATTTTAGGGCACAAAATAATCTATTTGTGCTATAGACTGTACTCTATTATACCAGACTGTGTTTTCACTGTAGAAATCAGCCACTGTAATAATTCACATTTTAGAAAAAAATTGTAGGCTAAAATATCTTTTTCTAGAAGTGATCAGGTTCCTGCTGTCTTTTGAGGAAACAGATTGCATATGGGACAAGAAAACCTGTGGTCATTAATGTTTCAGACTTACTCCAGCATAGAGAATGAAAAAATAATAAAAGTGTTATTTTTTCCTCCATATCCTGTTCCGAATCTCACTGAAACAAATGGAAATACGTCAAGGTGTGAGAATTTGCAAGAATGGCCTGTAAATTCAGGAAATACCCCAAACTCATGCTCTTAGGAAGCAACCCTATGAGAAGCAACCCCATGAGAAGCAACCCCTTCTATGAGCTCCTACACATCACACAACAAATACAGTTACCACTGCCTATCTCAAGCAGGAAGTTCAGCAACTCACAAACGCATCGTAATTATGTTGCATCTGGCACTTTTTAAAACTACTCTTTAAGTGAAAATTAAATTTTAGCCTTTACAAAATTTGGTCTCTTCCAGTTTGGGGAGAGAGACCCCATATATATCTCCTCTCCCGCCCACCACTTTCTCAGCCTTATCATTGCTCAAAGCTTTACAGGGCAGCTTCTTAAATACTATCTACTGAATCATGCTTTCAGTTTTTAGAGGTCCTTAATCTTAAAACACCAAAATTTTTTTATTAGATTTAACTTTGCCCCTTAATCTTGTAATCTCAGACCTTAACTAACACCTCACATCTCAATATGGTGTTCCTCATGTCCTCAAAACGAAATTCCTTCTTGCACCTTGAAAATTGCTGCATACACTAATTATTACCTCACATGTGGATTGATCTGATAAAATCCCTCTACTGAATTGATGTAGAATTTCAGAAAATACATGAAAACCTTGTTACTGAAGATTTTTAGTATCTCATCAACCAAGGCAGTGGGATATGGCCTAAAAAGTAGCCTAAAAACCATCCCTCACTTGCTGAGAGACAGACTAACAATATCTTAACAGAGCACACAATTCATACCAGCTCTGACATTATTTATTGTGAACTATAATTCGCATAGTAGTAGCAAGCAGAGGCTTTCTGTTATCTAGAAAAATGAGAACTCTTGTAGTGCACAGTTCTAATATATAAAAATGTTAAATTAAGAAATTAGCATTCTAATATATACACTTTTTAAAATCAGTATTTTAGGTAGTAGGTAGTAAGTTGCACTTACTTCATTGTAAGTGCAAACTCTACTTCAAAATCAGAGGAGTAGTAACAAAATTCACATTTTTTCCTATGTTGAAAGTATTTATGATGGTTTACCACTGCATTAAAATAGAATAATTGTATTTTAGAAATATTTTAGGATTTTCTATTGAAGCTGAAAATTAAGCATTAAGATACTCCCATGCTAAAACATTACGCAAAATACATTGGTTGTTCAACTCCCTTTATGAACTGAGAGATAAAATATAGAGAAACTATAGATAAAATATGCCAAATATTGAAACTAAGTTCAGTCACTTTGGGTAAAGAAAGAGTTTATTTTCATGGAAGGATGGAAAGAAAATCTAAGCTGCTTTTTTTTTTTTTTTTTTTTGAGAAGCCTCGCGCTTTTCTGCATCCTACTGATTAACAAAAAGAATAAATATAAATTTAAAAAACCTGTCCACCAGATTTCAGTCAGCTTTGGAGCAAACCCTGAGTCTTTCTAGTCAAACACCTCAGAAACTCTCCCATGTACCTAAAGCATTTTATTTATTGAGACCTATTGCAACAGAGAACACAAGTCAAAGGTTTATAGTTTGGAGCTTAGAAAAACAAAGCTGAGCAGCATTCCAAATTATCTTTTCATTTAAAAATTAGCCTAGATCACAATGCTGTGAAGAAAGTAAAATCTTTTTTAACAGAAAACAATTATATTTTGGTTCGGCTGATGAAGTACAGTCACGGTTACTCTCCGGATAAGAGGACAAAAGGCTAACAGCCATTTGTTCACCTCCTCTGATGGGATCTAAGTAGTTTCAACATCTTCTGAAATTATTTCTCTATGGCTACTTTGAAAAGTTATGCTCACTGAAAGAAATTAATAATAAATTATAAGAAATATTGAATCCTGTTAAAAACAAATAGCTTTTCCCCAAAGAGTATGGTAAAAGATCTCAGGTCTACTTTGAACATTTTTTGAAAAATCTAAAAATATTGGATAAGAGAGAATGTAATGGAAAGGGAAGCAACAAAGTGAATGTGCTATTTCTTTTACTTTTTATCCTTCTCCAGAATTCATCAGAAGCAATTTTCAACAGTTCAATCTCCTGCTGTTCTGACTTGCTATAATAAAAGTCATAAGAAAGATGGTATTTATATATTCCAAAGCTAAGCTGATCCTTTCCATGAGCAATCCTTGCCTCCCATTCTTTCAGTCGGCACTGGGTGAGTACTTGAAAGGAGATCCTGGACTGCCACAAAGAACTGGAGCCATGCTGAGGATTGTGACCCGTGCACTTCAGACTGGATCGTGCCTCTGACAGCGGCAGGGCAGAACAGACTGGGCAGGCTTTCTGAGGCAGGAGGAGCTGCAAAATATCTCGTGGGTGAACCTCCTGCTTTTGGAATCAAAAAAGTGTGTCAAAGTCAACCAGTGGGGCTACAGACTGTACCTGTATCAACCTATTACATAACTCTTTCAAATGCTCAAGGATTACCTTTTTTCTTCCAGAAGATCAATCTCCCTTCTTCCTACTCTTTAGATAGCAATTCTCTCCCAAATAGCAAAGTTCCCATGGACTTAAACAAAAAAGGAAATTTGGCCCATGAGCAGAACAACTACTTGTGACACCACTGCTACCTGACAATTTGTGATCAGAAAGGAACACCTTTACATCACCTTGAAGAAGCTGCCAGAATCAAATACAAAAGACACAATGAAGAGGTAGAAAGCTACCAAGACAAAATTTCACTTTGGGGAGGTAATTGCAGTGACAGATATCTTAAACTTCTTGAACGGATGAAAACAATGTTGATGAAATCTCAAATCAGGAACCTTCCCTCTTTAAAAAAACAAAATGTTTTGTTCAGCTCACAATAGTTGAAAAATTCATTCTTCTAAATGGCTGTAGTGCTCAGCAGCACATAGGTATTTCTAACAGAAAGGTTGTATATGGTGGGGTGTCCAGCAGAAGAGCAAAATTTCACCTGCTATAAATTTTAGTCCTACTGACTGTCAAGATTTTCATTTTCATCAGGTGTATCTAAATCTAAACAGCTGTATTTAAATCTAAAAACGTTTGGCTCCAGCAAGACATGCTGAAAACCCAGACAAGGTATCTAGAATTAGAAAAGAGATTCTCATTTTATTACAGATCGGATAAATTTGTGTAAGGACTATAACTGTTCATTCATGTCAGTTTTCTATCCTTCAGATTACTCAACATGAACTATCAAACAAGAACAAGCTAGAGTTTTTGGGGCATCAGAAGAGATCTTTGTTCCCATAATTAATCTCTTTTGATAATTTATTGCTATTCACCCTACAGTGATCAATCGCTATTTGCACTACTGTGAATACTTCCATTACATGTCACTAACAGAAAGACTTATTTCCAGAATTTGAAAGAAATCTTTAAAAGGTTGTCTTTTGGTATGAATAGAATTTTTAAAAAGTAAACAAAAGAAAATAAAATGCGTTTAAGAAAGAGCATAATACGTGCAGTAAGAGAAACAGACAAAAAACTTTGGCCAACTTGCACACTAATATAGTATTTCTCTCAAATTTAAAAGGCAAAGTATTAGAAGGCCATGCTTGAAAACAAACTGCAGGTGATTTCCTCAGAGCAGAAAGAGAGAGAGAGAGATCACTTCTCTTTTTGTGTATTTTTGATGACAAACATTTCTAATTGTGTAAAAATGTGCTACCTTTTCCTCATTATCTTAATTCAAGCTGCCTTCCCTACCCACAACGTGGTTTTATGCCAGATAATTTTCAGTCATTACTTCATAAACAAAGAGCAACATGAAGAAAGTAGCAAAGAGTGTAAGAAGGATTTAGGTATCAATTTATCCAAGGTGTCTTTCCAACAGTGATGTCAATTATCTCAGCATGATCAATTATCTTGATCATGTTCTCTCACTCAGCTGTGCTTTAGGCTCACCATTGTGTTCAGGTGATACAGGAGGCTTTGTGGTGAAAAGCAAGACAGAAATTGTCATTCTGAGAGCTTTCAGGCAGCTAAAAAACCCCCAAACCACCTCCACGACAACAAAAAAACAACAGATTTTAGCAAATCTCTTTGCAGATAGTAAAAAAAACCTTATAGTTAAGGAGGAAAAAATGTAAATTTCATTGAATATATTTCTTATGTTTTCACCTGATCTATTAACTGCATTAACAGCAATCCACATCCATTAACAACTGCATACATAGTTCTATAATAGATTTTGTTTTACGAAAGTCAAACAGATAAAGAAAACATTCATGTAGGGCAGAAAAGGACGGAATCTGTTCCTCAAACTGTTAACAGGTTCCATATGCTATGACAATGTAGAAGGAGGAGAAACCATTTTCATTACATAAATTTGGAGAGTTACCGAACTCCAGAGATATAACTGTTTAGAAAAAAAAAAAGTTTAAAGAAGAAAATATTGTTCATAATTACAACAACGTCTTCAAATTTAAGGTGAGTTGCACAAATTGAAACTGGCTAAATGCAAAAGCTTTGAGAACAGGTAATGAACTTTCATTCAATAGCAATTAACTTGATGTAGTTCTAGCAATTTAGCCTGTAGCCTGCACAGAACTACAAAGTGAATTTGTCTAAACATGATTTAAATGTATTTTGCATATTTTTTATTCTGAATTTTAAAGGGGAAAGGAGATGGATTTAATTTTGTGCTTTCTTACATCGAGATAATTTCAAAGTGGAGCACAGAGATTTTTGCAGACAATATGCTTTTTCAACCTTCAAAGCCAAAGCTTTTCTACTGGTTATTTTAATTAATAACGATCACCTATAATTTTAGTGGGGTTGAAATTAAATATGGCACCTGACACACATTCCAATCAGTGCATGTAATTGGTTTTAAGTAACATTTTAGCCCGAACAGGAATTTGAGGTAGTCTGTCATACTACACGAGAACATACATTTTCTTAAAAAACTATAGGACAGGCAACAAGATTTTCTAAGTTCCAGATAGTAGTTCCATTTTTTTCTGAGAATAGTTATGCTATGAACAGAAAAGCACAGATTACTGTCAAACACAGGTAACTATTGCAGAAATATAGACAAAATTGAAGATTTCCTCTTGCTATTATCTTCTTTGGGATAAACAAACTCAGTTCCCTCACTTTTGCAAGCAAAACATAGAAAAAAATCCTGAGATTCAATTTGATTATTGTCATTTAATCATTTGTATTTTCACCAATGAATACAAAAACTATAAAGGAAAAAATATGTGCTTATGTAAACTTTTCATAGAATTTTATTCAAGGAATATTTAAATAGTAATCCCGCTGTTTACCACATATAGGACAAAATCTTCACCCCTGCAAACTGGGAGCCATTTCAAAGGCAGAGTCTTTTTCAATATGAAACATTTCTTTTGTCACCAATTTCTTCTCTCACCCGTGACTAGACAAGTGACGTGGTTTTACTCATTGCAAAGAGGAGAAAGCAGAAAAACCCCAGCTGTGGGAAGGTTTTGTGCATTCCCCAGGCACGAGCCTGTGTTCTAAAAACGTTTCTGCAGATTGCAAAGGGTGTTTGCTGATGGGGCACCATGATGCCCCATGACACTACACAGGAGCCAGAACACTCAGAAGGTGTGGGGCTGTTCATGCCGCTGTCAAATAACCTGGAAACAAACTTCACGTGGAAGTTTGCGGTCACTAAGAAAGACTACAGCATAGCTGAAAGCTGCCTGTGACTGAATAAAGCATTCCAGGACCACAAAGCTAATGCTCCAAACCTTCATGGATGTTATTGTATACCGAAAGTCCAAACAGATTCACAGATTCCTTTCAAACTTTGAGTATTTCTGCACAGAAAGTTTGATCCATTTGTTTAAAGTTCTCCTCATATTGCACTACTGATTGATGCACCAAAATACTCTCTTTACTTTTCTTGAGTTGATCAGACACAAAGAAAACATCTCCCCTTTTGTCAAGGTCGAAAGGTGCTTATCACTATTAGTAACCACTCAGGCCATTGCCTGCAACCATTTGCTCTCAAAGTCTCTTACAAGCTGAAACTAAACTTGTAAGTATGGTTTTCCTCATAAACTCCTCAGACCTGAACACATTGTACACCAACAACTCTGCAGGAGCAGGTCAGGAGGTGCAGGGAATGGTGACCCCCGTCACAGCAACAGCACGGACCAGTCACGCTGTCACATCTACTCAAAGAAAGAGCAAAGCAACTAAAGACCTTTCCTTATATGTTCTCTGTCCTTATCCCAAATTTAAGTAACCTTCGTCCTACAACTTGCCATCATTTTTACATTCTTTCTCCCTTTCCTACAAACTTTGCTTAAAAGCTGAGTTTCAAGCCAGCGGCACACTAAGCTCCAGCACTGCTACAGAAAACACCCAGCGTGGCAGCAATTCAGTTCTTCCACTGAAGTAAACCATAGCTTAGGTGACACCAGCCAGCCAGGAATGTTTGTGCCAGAAATCTATTAGCAGAATCAAACTTTATTTTATGCAATGAACAGATTCCTAGCACTGGTCTGGAAATACCATCCGTCCTCAGTCAGAATCTAAATTTCTAAGTGTAAGTATTAGAACAAACAGCTGGGATGAGTAATTTTCCAGCATCTCTTTTTGAGGTAACAAGTGTGATTTAACAGCAGGTAAACAAAGGACATTTTTCTTAAAACATAAGTTATTGTTATGATGATGCAAACCCATCATCAAAAGCTGAGTTTCTGCTACTCAGCTGTTAATGGTTGTTTGAATGTGCCCCAAAAGAACTGTGTTTCTCTTACAAGATATCAATTCAGGTGCTAATTATAATAGGATGGGCCAGTCAGAGGAGAAGAGCTCAAGTCTTGTTGAAGAAAAGGGGTTAATTTGTACGGATAAAAACGGTATCACCCACAATTCCCATAAGTAGCTTGTACGTGGATGATATTGCTTGTGTTTTCACTTTTTCATTGGGGCCCATAAAAAAAAAGTCACATAATGCTTTCATTTGCATTTACATTCTTTAACCGGACTTTTTAAAATAGAAGTCTTACTGTGAACCGAGCATTTCAACCCTAAAACCATAACAGTCCTTTCTCACTGCCCTAATGGGTTTGGCTTGCTGAGACACAGAGCTTTGCTCCAGCTGTGAAACTGCATCCTGGTGATGCCTTTTGGAGATTACCTAAAAACAGAGGCCAGACAAAATTAAGGGAGTAAAAAGCGGTTATATTTATTGAAGGGCTTTCAGGTACATTTCGGGCAGACAAAGCCCCCCCAGGGACTACACCCAAAATGGATGACGGGGCATGGGTTTTCATACTTTTATAAGTTTGGTCCATTTGCATATTGGGGGTTAATCTTCCAATTACAGCTTCAGGTAATGAAGTCATTTACCCCAAGTTTGCTCCCTCCACAATTCACTTTTGTTTTACATTTCTCGGGGCCCGAGACAGTGAGGTGTCCTTGATTCCCAGCCCTAGAGAGGAATTGTTTTGTCTGACTAAAATGTGAAGATAGTAGCTACCATTGTATATGGAGTTTATACACTAAAGAATTACAGGATTACAAATATATGAAAAATAGAAAGGCTAAAATCCTAAGACATCACTGGAATGCCAGAGTTTGGCTTCAAAGTGTGGCTGAATACAGGTGCAGCACATTAAAGACAAATGTAGATTGCCCTCTGCTCTTTTTTTCCCTGTAGCTTCTCCTCTCCCTCTGTATATATGGGCTTTTTTTAATTAATAATTTCCAATGTCTGAAAAGACATATAATGAGAGCAATCATCCTTTTAATGATGGCAACTCTGACAGGCAGGGAATGAAACCACAGCCCTCGGTGCATCATGGAGAGAGGGGACAGACACATCTCTAAGCAAAGACACACATCTATTAAAAAACACAAGCAGCTGCATTTTGAATGGGATCTGTGCATTACTAAGCAACATATTGTAATAGAGAAAAATATATTGTGCTACAGCAAGGATTATGAAATACCTAAGAGAGCCATAAAACATAATTAACAGGATATTGCAGATTCATAAAGCTGTAATGACATAAATTTGCTGTTCATAGTTTAAATTAAACTGAACAGTTGTACGTGCTCTTCACATGCACTGAAAAGACAGGCGAGCTCTTTCAACACCAACTTTTTTCTGAATACGGCTTTTGGCTACAATTAACATGATGGTGACTCAGAAGAAATCTTTTATATTTGTGGCTTTTGGAACGCTCTTAACTGTGCAGGGGTGAACAACAAAAATTAATAAATCAGACTGGTAAAGAACATTGTTTATCGCAAAATGTTTAGCAATTAAGTCCTGTAGTTTGACTTCTCTTTTCAAACAGATGAACGTTCTTTAAAGAAAAAATAAAAATCGGGACTCATCCATATCAAGACAGCACATGACAAGCCAGGCTATGGATTAGGAACTCACTGACTCATTTCACTCGTGCAGACAGCTGCAGCACAGGAATGCACTCCTAGTGAAATTACAAAATATTTGCTAGGGACCACTGAGGAGCACGCAGTGAATACTAAATTCACAGCTGGCTCTGTACAGCCTCTTCATAACCAAGTCTTGACTTGATCTAAAGTTCCAAAGTTACTCTAATTACTCGGAAAGTTTCTCTCTGAATTTGTGCATCAGACCAGAAAACAAAGGAGTTACCTCATGATCTGCAGCATGCTTTAGCAAGAACATGTCATAATTTGAAAAACATAAGGAAAAGTATATTCAAAATTAAGATGCTTTTTTCATTGCAACCGAGTATATCCATCTAGCATGGATGTATTTTCCTGCCTAACACCAAGTCACTGTGTTCTAAGTCCAGGGCTTTCCACAGATCTGGGTAATGAGACATCTACAGTCAAATTGTACTGACTGTACATGGACCTGTGCCAATTCACACAGAGGAAGAATCTTCCTTGTCACTTCTTTCTTTGTTACTATCATTTCTCAGCCATATGAAGACCATTTTAATGCTTTTGGTTTAGTAAATACTTTATCTGTTTTCAGGTAGGGTTTGCACATGTTAAACACGTTTAACATGGACTATTCAATTGAAATTAACCATTTCATTAGATTCAGTGTGAAAGGTTTTTAATTTTGTCAAGATTTGGGAAGAACAGATTGATCTCACTGAGAGAGCTTTCTGTGCCTCTTAAACTACAGATAACTTAATTTATAAATGACACAAAGGGAAAGCAAGTGCTAAGACCTAGCTTTAATCTTTCTTGTATGGTGCAAAAAATTACTAAAAGATGATTGGTCAATAATTTTTCAGTATTTTTATTTTACAAATTTTAGAAGGATAAGTATAGCTTATCCAAGTAGTTTAATTTTCCAGAACGCCTTCCTTTCTTGCCAAATATTCAGGGTCTTCTGCACTTTCCATTGTGAGCTTCTCCAGAAGCTGAGCAAAACCAGTGAATGTTCTCGACAGGTCCTCCATTAACATTTATAATTTTTAGTAGCTGAAGTGGTTTTGCCTCACCAAAATTGACTGTCAGATAATTACAAATGATCAAAAAGGAAAAAGACAGGTGGCCAAATTCTGAAGCAACAGAAGATGAAAATCAAGGATCTACAAGATACAGCCCCAGTAATCCAGAAAACTGACATTGATTCAGTTTGAAATGATGTTGTTTATCAGAGACAGCACTAACAAAGCAAAACAGCAGAACAGTCATGTGGAACTATGGCAAGGGAATAACTTCAAGTCAGACCCAGCTTGGGTGGGAAAAGAACAATGGGCACTATACCCAGCAGGTAAGAAAAACAGCTTGGGAAGGAAACAAAGCAAACTCTAAACAAAGAAACAAACAAAACCCAACCAAATAACCTACCCCCCCCCAAGACCCCTCATATCAGTTTCTGAGAAAAGGAATAAATCACCTCAAATCTCTCATTCTGAAATTACCAGGAATGCCATATGAGAGGCTAGAAATGAGCTTCAGCTACTCTAAATTTACAGCAAATTATTAAAATTGCCTCACTGGAATTATGCCAGTTATGTACGTATTGTGTTAAGGAACAGATTAACTAAAATGATAAAAATATTTTAAAAATAAATCTAGCAAAGTTTTAGTCAAGTAGTCTAAATTGAGTCATTTGGTCATAGAACAAATTTGAGGGTTTATTATTACCAGTATTAAAGTAAACAGATCCTTATTTGGGATCTGTCAGTTTTCAAAATGGTTTTTCTTGTTCATTTCATCTTCAAAAACATTTTGGATCCTGTGATACAATCCAGAGAAACTTCTGTGGGGAATTTACAGATTTGGGTCAGATTAAATAAAATAATTTGTGTGCAGCTTTGGAATTACAAGGTTGGTTTTGAAACATATCTCTTCTCACTACTTCTGCTGTGATCCAAATGAAAGAAAATGCCAGTTCTGGCATTCCATCACAGAGGATGAAAATCAAAGCACAGAAATGGTGGGATTTCTAGTCCCTGTGGCTGAACAAATGGGGATAAATATCAGGGAAAAGGTTCATAAGTTTGATGGAAATGTGAAACAATAGCTGCATGTATAATTAAGGCAAAGGACGTACAATGTTACAATCTAAAATCTTGGGAAAATGCTGAAAATCAGCCAACTGTGAAGCAGAATGTAACATATAAACAAATAGGTTGCAGACCAATTTAGAAATTCAATAAGTGATGTAATTCTCATTATCATTCATGTATCACAGGCAACTAATAATGGTACCATGAGGCACGACTTTTTTATTAGCATAATTTTCTTCTTGATGCTACCATTATGGTTGTCTTATGTTGACAAATGACTACTGCCCATTCCTACATCTGTTCCCATCTCCCTTAGACAAATTATTTTATGTTTCTGTCCTACCTAAAAAAAATAAATTAAAAAAACCACACCGCCCCAACCAATCCTTTTTATTTTGTTTCTGTTTTATTACTTTGTTTTCTATATTCATTTATGTCATGGCTTTTTATGGTTACTGGTAGTTGAATTACACTGTTGTATGTTGGCAAGCAGGAAAAATTTCATTAGTGTAACCTTTGAGAAATATTAATTCTGCTTCTCACAAATCATTATGGATATATACTCTACGATAACTGTATTCTGGTTGGGATGTACTCCAGATGTATTCTGATTTATAATTTCTGTATGGGGAAAACAACCTGGAAACAATCTTCAGATTAAACAATTAACAATAAAACGTTACCTAGCTCAAAGTTCCACGCAGTTGTTAAATTAATGCAATTTATCTGCTCTACAGTAGAGTTACAATATCCAGAAACTGTGAAGATGGTGTTTAAAACACAGAGCTCTCATTATAGGTCAAACAGATTTTCTAAGAGTCTGGACCCTACAAAATGAATTTTAATACAGCAAATCCTGTGGCATCCTGAGCCAGGATTTCGAACAGTTTCCTCCAGTCTTTGAAGTGCTCCCTTGGTTCTCAGTAATGCCACCTACCGAGGTACTCTCCATGGAAATGAAAGGAATACAACAGTTCTTTTCTTTAGAGGCTTTCCAGCAGCATGTAAAAAAACCCTTAAGTCTGTAACACTATGCTCTTTTGGAGGAAAATCTATAATTTTTGGCAACAGATCATTAGAAATATATTATATAGCATAATGCTTGAATATTCTCAGTATTTATGAAAATCAGTTCTGGTGAATTCATTAGCTGGCTTTTTAAGGACTCAGTAATTTGTTATTACCTAAATATTTTTAGCCAGCGAGTAAAAAACCCCATTCAAATATTAATAGCAGTGGCAAAAAATTATGTTGGAAATTTCTTTTTCTACTTGTAAGAAGGAAGCAAACTCACAGAAAAAAAAAGACAAGAAAATGAAAAATAGTTTACCCTTTGTTCTCCCAAATCAATAGGTTAATCAAAAGAATCTTAAATTACATGATATTGGATGCCCTACAGAAGTGAGCCACTCTAAGATCTATATTGTCTTTACCAAGGACAAGATAACCTTAGATTGGGCATGTCACATACAAAATAAATTGGTTTCGTTTAAAGAAAATGTTCTTAGGTTAAATGAATAGAAACCTATCATGAAATAGAAAGTAAACTATGATTTTACTCTACAAAAAAATTGCATAAGCATTGAAGTTAAGGAACACAAATTTGATGTAACATTCTTAAAATATTTAACAATGTCATCGTACTAAATTAAAAACCAAACAAAATAAAAGAGAAAGTCTCTTAAATCTCAAAAAGAAGCTCCCCGTCCAAAAACAGCATTGGAAAGCCATCAACAGTTCTGCTGTTCTGTGGTAGGAAATAAGGCATTAATGAATGCTGGGGAACTCCTCTGGAGCTGACATTTATGCACCTGGCTGCTGCCAGACGGTATCAGGGCACAACCAAGCAGACAGATTTTCTGAAAGTGTGTTTCTGTACTATACAGCAAAAGAGTTACCTAAAGAATTTCAAACCATCTTGCACAGTTGAGAGTCACTGGTTATTGGCTCAGATCCAGTAGGTGTGTGTATTTATATTATTTCATAGCAAAGCTCGTGTCATGCCAAAGCATTCTGCTCTGCCATGAATTTTCCAGGCTGCTCAGATACTCAACTGGGCAATGCAGAGCTGTTTTCAGTCCTTTAGACATGAGTCAAAAGGTATCCAAAGCAGGCACACCACTAAGTTCCGATGCCGCAGGGGTCAGGGTTCAGCTGCTGCAGCATGAGCACCGAGTGTTGTCTTGGGGCTCAAAGGTCTGTGTGCAGCTCACGGCCATGACAACACCACGCCCTTTTCCAGCAGGAGCTACGGCAGCCTAGCACTTCTGAAATGGCACTGGATGCTTCTGACAGGCAACTGCACCGTGCCCAGAGCAGCAGGAAAGGTTTCCAGTCTAAGTATTAGAGTGTCAAAGCAGTTTTGGTCCCGCTGCCAATGCAGATGCACTCCAGCGTGGCAGGAGCAGGAACAGGATTAGCTATGACACACTTAACACACATGAGACAGGGGCTAAATCAGCAGCACACAAGAGCAGCAGGTTGAAGGCCCATGCAAAGTCAGACCTTGATATCCACTCACAAGTCTATTTCCCACTGTTTCACCAGCAAAAAGAGATTTGCCATTGTATCAGCCTGACCACGTAACTGCCCCTCCAGAGCACAGCTCTCTACAAGGTACTCACCAGAGAACCAGCAAAGAGACCCAAACTTGGTGTGTCCAGCCTCTTACACCTACTAGCATTTGCTACTCAAGACTGAGCAATAGCCGTGTTCTAAAACAAAGAGGAATCTCTGGCAGAAATCTGTACAGTACAGAACTGGAGAGCAATGCACTTATCAGCAACTAGTAGACTATAACAGCCAGGAATTGCTTCTAACATGCAAATTTTGCATAAAATGAAACATTATTGCACCACAGAATGTACAACTGTTGAAGGCATTTAAAACTCATCAGCACAATCAGTGTTTATTCAGCTTTTTCATTTTGTCCCCTGCAGGTTTCTTCTGAAGGTGTACAAGCAAACATATTGCTATAGCAGAGATGTGAAATAATGAGCTAACCACAAATATTAATTTAGTATTATAAAACAGAAGCACAATTATTGTTTTACTTTATGTTCATTATAATAATATTATGGTACAAATCCTAAAAAGCAATGTATAGATATTGATACTTGATTAATGGCAATTTTTTCTTGTTATTTAGTTTAAATTTATATACTTTTCATAAATTTCAATACTTCAAATTACTTTCCAAGTTTTCTGACATCAGGCACTAAGATGAGAGCACAAAATTTTTCTGAAGGGATTAAAACACTGAAAAACTTTCTTTTAATTATTTGTGTGTGTGTATGCATTCAGAAAGACTGGCAGAGCTGGTGACTAATAGTCAAAATCAGTATCTGATCAGAATTATCAATACCCCCCATCAATGGCAAAACCAAAACTGAGGTTCTAGGAGATGTGCAACATGGAAGCAATAGTCACTCGGCTAAAAATAGATTTAGGCTGAACTTTCAGGGTTTTGTGAGGTCTAAAGACAGTAACATTTTTGTTTCAATGTGATCTACCTTCCTCAGGCTCTAAGAATTGCACATATTGTGTCTAACTTTAATTGTCTCAGGGAAAAAAAATCGATTTTTAGCTCAAAATCTCAGATCTAATAGACTATGGATTCTGGCACATCTGTCATTCTAACAATGATAAAACTGGCTGCTCTGAGATCAGATCTCATTTTCCTAGAAACTCAGACAGCTGTTATCTTAAAAGAAACCAAAACTGAGATCTTAGCTGCCTTTTAGCCAAAGGACTCTTGTTACTCTGATGACTGCTCATCATTCCATCCTCTTCAATTTTTAAAACTAAATTAAGCATTTAACAAATTCAAAAAAATCAAACTAACAAAAACCTGTGTGAAGAGGCTGAGGGACTCAGCGCTTTCTTCCTTTGTCAGTAGCTTCATAAAGAGCTTAACAGACATTTCATATGTTCCTGCAGGGAAATGGAAGGATCAAAGCATGCAGGATTTTCAAGATTATGGAAACAAAGACCCACAGCATCCCACACCATAGAAAGGGAAAGGATTTAAAAACATGACTCCTTGAAAACACTTTCTCATGTAAACACTAAGTGAAGGAAAAATCAGAAGGAGAAAGCGAATAACTGAAAACATCAACAAGTGAAAAATAATTCATAATTAAAATTTGCTTCCAAAATTAGGTAGGTTCATAGGATCTAAAACTGAACAGGCAAAAGTCAAAATGCACTGCTGTTCTCTACAAAATTGGACATCAAGGGCTCCGCATGTGTACATAAGGGGAGCATTGCTCACTTCTACCTCCTATTGTCACCTTTGCCAAAACCAGCAATTAAAAATCATGTATGATGTTATTCGATTTTCTGCTTAAAACCCTGCAGACATAGAAATCACAACTAAATCACATTCTTATTCCAAAATTATCAGCCCAATATCTTCCCCATAGCAACTACCACCAGTATTTTAAATCACAAGCATCAGCATCCTAATAGAAACCCTCTATCCAGTCAAGACACGCTCCAAAAAAGCCTGTGTTACTGTATGAAAAACAAAACACCAGAACCCACAAGAAAAGGAGAGAGCTTCAGGGAGACTCTCCAACAAAATTCTTTGTACAAAGTACAGAGACTCTGTACAGCTGCCCAGGGGTCCTGCTTCCTCCACTGACGCAGGTGGATCCCTTCTCCTGGAAGCATTTCCTGGCCAGGCACACCAGGATCTGGCTAGCCGTAACTCTGTCTGTGAAACAGGGAGAGCTGGCACAAATAGCACAGCTGAACACTAAAAATTGCCTTCTGTTTTTTTCTATTGGACATCTCAAACAAATGACATCTCTGGGAGCTGTTTCTCTGGATAAGTGGTTTGTTACAGTCTTTCTACCTTTCACACACCAGCTTGTGTCAACCTGCCATCCAAGTGCCAGGTGAAGAACTTGACCAACGCCGTTGCTGCAATAAGTAAGAATTTAGTTAAGTGTTTACATCTGAAGAAGTCAGTTCCTAATGATGCTCAATGTCTACAGTTCAGTTTCTGGTTTCCCAGCATCTTTTATTAACCTGAAAACAGTTTGACTCCTGTGCATGTCACGTGGAAAGCTCCAGGCATTTTTTTTCTCATTGCAGTTTAAATTTCTCTCGATCCACTTATAAAGAAGATGGAAAAGTGGAAAATGCATCTTGTCAGACTTGCTTTATTGCATTCTTGTAAACAGGCCAAAATCCCACTTACTTCTTACAGAGACTAAACACTTCGTTCGTTGGCAAGGATCAAAACATAAACTGAAAGAAAAGCCTTAATGTATCGCTTGGAACAGCAGGTAGCATGACAGCACGTCAGAGAGAAACCAACTCCATTCTATGAAATGAGAGGGCAAGAGAGACTTTGCAAAAGTGTTCTTAAAATAAGCAAGTATTTAAACTGGGAGAACTTTCCCCAGAATTTCACAATCTTCATAAGCTCAGACACACCAAAAGAATGAAAGGCAAGAAGAAAGTTTGCTTGGCAACCTGATATTGTTACAGATTGAGAACTTACAGGTTTAGAGAATCAGGACCATGCTAGCAGGCAACAAGGATTTGCAGCTGTAGTTTACATCTTAAAGTTTTCTTTTTAAAAAAGCATGTTAAACAGAATTTTCTTTTTATGTTTGTTTCTTTCTTCACTGCATTCACAATGAGGCTTGTCGAGGGAAGCTGTATCTTGAGGATTGTGCAACTGGGCAGAGGAGCTTCCACTGCACATCTTAAGGACAAATTCACAGTTATTTCAGGTGGTGAGGATTTTCTGAATTCTTGATATAGCAAGTGGAGAATTGGGCTCCATTTTCATGTACAAGAAATCTTTACAGGCCCTGCAGTTAAAATACATTTCTGACTCATAAACTGCACTGATTTGTTCTGTAACCATTCCAAATATCAGACTTGTTTACAAGTCACTTACTGGGTAAATCCACAAGCATGTTAAAGACGACTTTCAAAGCCTCCATTAAAACAGCCATCAAATACCGTAAGCTTCCAATAAAAATCAAACATTCTAGGCTATTACCTAAAGTAAAAAAAAGCATTTTACAAGTGCAATGCCAAATGGAATTGAGCATGATAATATTTTGAATTAAATGGTGGTATCTAAAATTATTGGTAATTCTCACCATTCAGAAGATGTACAAAACATTCATAGAGATCAAAGTTACATGAAAAGAAGGGAAAATTATCCAAAAATTCTTTCACATGTGTGAAAGATGATGTATAAGAAGAATGACTACACTTATAAAAATGACCTCAGAAGCCCAAGGGGTTTCAGAATCCCAGCATGTTTGTAAGACCTTTTAGTCTGCCTCCCTTCTCTCCATGATAGATTAATAAGAACTTTAATACTAGCTTTTAGATGATAATACTAACTACAGTTGAAACCCATATTGCTCCAACTTTTTAAAAACTATCATAAATGGAGAGTATTCAAAGACATATTATATCTAATATAATCTACTTTCGCTATAGCCTGAATATTGCATATCTCATACAATATTGTTTATGAAGATAATGAATTGGAAAATCCTCTGCGATTTCTGCGGTTAAGTGCTATGACTATTCATGCTTCTATGGCATTTTATGACATGAATTAGTTAATTTTCTTCCTTAAATGAGTCTGATAGATACAGGAGGATAAAAAGTTAAAGGAAACTTTAATACAGGTAGGTTCTTTTTCCCTGTTCATATTGCTCAAGACAAATACTAGGAGAGCCAGTTACGCCTGCAGATTATTCAATTTTTCTATTTTTATTCTATTTTTTCTGCTTTTAAATTGATAACATGAATTCCATTCGGTTAAGCTTTTCAAGTCCTGACTACTATAGAACTGGACATGACTGAAGGAGCACAAAAGTTTCAAAACTTTCAAAAACTCCTGTTTCAAAAGGACAGTCTTCATAAATTAGCAGAACAAGCCCTTCTGGGAATTGATTCAGCCTAAAGAGAAGTTTTGCTGGTAGGCTGAGGTTAAACGAATGGCTTTTGTTGCATTTAATGGAATCCTAGGTTATAACTTTAATGGCAGTTGTAGCATTATGTGTTTGAACAATTTCTAAAACTGAATTCCAGTTCTGAGGTTTGCACTAACATTTCCACCTCTTCAACAAATGCAAACAGAAAGTGTGAAAGGTCAAGGCCGTAAGTTGTTCATATGAAATGATATTGAAAATAACCTTTGGAAAAAAAACACCAGGGAGGTCTAGAACAGAAGTTAATCATCTGCTTCTACACAGCTGATGAAACAACTCCTGCTGCATTTGATCCAGTAAAGCACTAAACTTTAACTATACTGGGACAGAGAATGCTATCCAACAGAGCCCTCAACAGTCAATTGATGTAAATGCTTCAGGTCATAAATTATGGTAAAAACAACTAGTGAGGTCTACAGTCTTTATAACTGAGCATGCACGTGCACATACTGCATGCAATGAAAGCTAATTATTGCTTGAATATTGCCACTGATTTTAATGAGAACAAAGTTGCACTTCAGCACAAAAATACAGTCGTATGTACTTTCAAAGGAAAGTATATCACAGTTTCTTAGTGTTTTGTTGCCCACATGTATTTTGTTTTGGTGGTGGTGATAATGCACAGTTAGTTACAGTTTATGTACCCAGTGAATCCACCCAGATGAACCAAGAGAAGCTTCTCCAACTGAAAAAAATACTTAACCAAACAGGAACTTGAAATGCCCATCACCACCATAAACAAAATATTTCTAGTTCCAAAGCTAGAGAGGGGGTACGGACATCTAAATTCAGTGAGAGCTCATAATCACTTAACGTGGTTCAAGCTGGAATTTCTTGTACACCACCAGAGTCATGGCACACATAATAACCAGCACAATACAGAAATGCCTGCCAAGGTAAGAAACTCTGACAATGGACAGGGTGAGAAAAAGCACTGTTTCAGGTGGGGTTAGCTCCAGAAGCTACAGACTGAAACCCAGTAATTATAAAGAAAAACAAAAGGAAAATTCCCTAGGTTTTGGATAACTGTTTTGCTATGTAACTGATACGTGTGTGCATTTGTTACTTTTATCCTTTATTCTTCTCCTATAGGTGATGTTACTAAGCCTGGTACAAGCTCTCATGGGACTAGTACTTAAATCACTGTCCTCTCACAATTTTCTATGCTTGACTCCCACTGTAAGCCCTTAAAGCTAAAAGCCCATAAGCTCTAAACAGTTGCCTTTTCAAACAGATATTTTAATATCTTAGTGTTTATTCCTCCATGTCTAATGTGGTTTTCTTTCAAAATTATACTTTTCTGGTATCTTCAATTTTACATCGTTACTCATGGTCATACCTTGTTAATAGCTAAATTTTGGGTGCACTTTAACTCTCACCTTCAGCATCATGACACAATAGAAACTGCAGCTGTGGTGGCCAGTGCTGCATTCCACAGTGCTGTAAGACCCAGCTGCAGAGAATTCTGGTTTTATTGCTGTGACTTGTGGTCGTGTTTGACCAATGGTAAAAGTGGGAATAACCCAAAGCGCATATGCGAGTTCCATTTGTTTTACACTCCTGAAATGCCACTGACTCTGGCATCACAGTTACTCCTGATTTACACTGCTATAAATCAAACTCCAATCACAGTCTGGGAGTACCTTAGTGAGCCAAAAACTGGCATTTCCACATAATTAATGTTCCAAAAGTTAATGTCCTACTTATTTTTCAGAATTCTTTGCATTGTAGTTTTCATCTCCGCTGATTTAGCTGTGTAATTACTTTTCAGTGGTGGCAACAGAGAACATGCTTTCTCTTTGTTATCAAGGCAGCATTTGTCTTGTCACTGAGACTGAGAGTAACCACCAGGGGCCAAAAAAAAAAAAAAAAGGGGGTAAGAAACAGGACAAATGGTGTAAGTGATTCAATTCAAGAAATGCATTTTTTGTTATTTTTTTGTCCCTCCAAAAATGGCATCGTAGGACTAAAAATATCATATATCAAGTATCACATATCAAGTGAAACAAATACTAAAAAGAATTAAAGGAACTGTTTCATAATCATAATGACTTAAAGAGTTTGGGTATGGAGAGACCAGAAGAGGAAGTCAGGGTATTTTAACTACAACTAATTGCCATAGCCATTTATGTGCCAGCTATTGAAATGACACTGTTGAGTCTCAAGACTACCAGAGACGGCCCAGAACTGACCACCACACACTCAAAGCATTTTAGGGAAGCGTATTTTAAAATGCATTTTTCAAGAAATTCAAGTTAGTTTGTGCTAGATATCATCAGTGGGACCGAGGCAAACCACAGAGGAGCTTTAACTGAAAGCACATTTTCAATTATTTACTTCAGGCACTGACAATAAACTGGTCAGCGCAACATGAAACTCATTATGAGCTAATTTATATTGTTCTGCTCTGTGCTGCTGCAGTTAGCCTGATATAGTCACCCTCAGCTGAGAATTTGTACATTATACTGTATCTCCTAACAGGCAGTTTATGTTTTAGGATTACCAGTCTAATCCTATCAAATTCAATGCTGCCAATATGTAATCCTGATTAATGTTAGTGTTTTCTAAGAGTGGCACCAGATGAAAAGTAATCAGCAGAAGTCAAATGAAAAACCCCGTCTCTGGATTTTAAATCATACATACTGAATATAAATTTCTGTATTATCAAGAAGTCTGCTTCTACAAATGGAACACAGTTTGGTGAAAAAAATAAAAGGGCCATAAAAATGAAGCAAATTATTTTTTCTACTAGAGCAAGAAACAAATAGTTTCCAGCTCAAGGACAAATCATCCAAACAGTAGCATGGGATGCAGTCATTACTGCTTTACTGCTTTTAGAGTTAATGCATAAATGTAAGAACTAGACATTATGGAAGCCCTTATCTAGATATTCAGCTAAAAGCAATAATGGGATTTTAGCACTTAAAAAGGGAATCTAAACTCTTAAATACAAAATTGCACATTCCTGCTTAAGCCTTAGAGATAACTAAATTAGTTAGTTGAGAAATGTGCCTTAAATATCTGCTGGCACCTAAAATTCTTCTTCCCAGTAAACCTTTAAATGTTGACATGAGCAAATAACTCAGTGCTTAAGATCAGTCAAGGTTCTATCAACCTGTCACAGTGAACTGCTCTAGAACTATTTAACTGCTCAAACATGTGCCTGAATTGCTCAAATCTTTCTCAGAATTACACGGTGTGGGGATAGGAAGGAAAGGTAAAAAAACAAGGCAAAAAGCTGTTTGTTTCACACATCTGTTCTACAAAATAGATAAGACTCAGAGTACCTTTAATTCATGCATATGCTCCAGAATAGAAAAACACATATCTCCAAGGGTAAGACTGAGTGTATCCTAAACATTCTCCATTATCTGTCAGCTTCGATAGCAGGAGTGACAGTAGGTGCGTATGAACACTCATGTCTCTTTTGCATCAGTAGGTTGAGCTCCAGCCTTTGGAAGAGGACATTGTGGTTTGGTTCCTCTGGTAGCAATTTTTTTTTCCCATGTTTTACATCGGACGATAACTAAATAAAACATCCAATAAGGTGGGGTAGGGACAGAGCCCTGCAACTTCTCAGGTGACGGTTTTAAACATGATGCTCTAAATTTAAACATGTGACTGTACATTTCTTTCCTTTCCATCTCAAAGATGGTTTTTTTGCCCTTTTCAAAGGTGTACAGCCATAGGAGATGAAAACTGCAGTGCAATTGATCTCCCATACTTCACAGAGAAGTTCCAAACACATTGCTTAAGAGAGTAACTTTTCTACAGTCCCTTCAAAGAACAAACTTGCTTTTAGGTGTCAGCTTCAGGTGACACTGCATGTCTCTGAAAATTTGGCTGGAAACAGATGCCATCCTGCTGGGTTTAGAGTGCATTTCAGAATAAAAGTACAAAATTGTGAAGACTTCCTCAGTGGTTTTCTGATCAGTACAAAGTCTGGGTTTTATCCCAGTTTCACTCTAAGGGGACAAACTTTCAAAGCATCACTTAAAAGCAAATACCTAACACCAAAACTCTACATGATTCTAGACAATGTTTTTAGAGAAGAATTCTGCTTTTGGGAATGAAAGAAAGGATTTTAAAATTATGCCTATTATTTGGAAAACTCATACTTTCAGCCCCTTTCAAGACAAGTTTTTTACACTGCAATATTTCATCTTCCAAACATTCAATCACACACCTGATTACTCTACATATTAGAAATTAAAAGCTTGATCTTCAAAGCCCTACTGATTTTAGTACGAACATTTATGTAAAGGTATGAGTAATTTCAGTTTCGGAAGTAGGAAAACTACAGAACAATTAAATTGAGAGTGCTAGATAATAATAGCAATAATCAAAAATATTTCACAGGTGAATTTGAGATGGTCTTTAAAATAAGAAAACTATTTTTGTTTGTAAAGGACATGTCTCTCAGACTAATACTGAGATGTACTTCTGAGCACACACACAGAATGATGCACAAAGCACTGTAGACACCCAGCAATTATTTGTGGAGACTATACTGAATCACATCACTGAAATGGGGAGAAGTGTATGCACAAAACCTTTACAATTATTGTGCCTGTGCTTTTTTCCTCCATCAGTGTGTTAAAGGCATTGAATAACGATCATATAAATAGCTTATGGTGCATTTTAGTGTTGGTGTATATAGGGGGAGGAGTATATCTATACTCAATTTCATTTCAAGGAAAGACATACTTTTAAAAGACACCTTTCACACATGACATGAAAACAAGAATCTTAAAGTTTCATACACTATGCAATTTAAAGTTTTTAAGTCCTGAAAATGCAAAGCAGCTGCCATTTAAAAGGTTAAACTGAAAATTATTCCAGCGGTATGAGAAAAACCCAAATGGAAACAAAAAAAAAATCTAGTTAAAGGACAAATCAAATGAGTGCATCTGAGTTTCTGTGAACTGATCAACACATCATCTGTCTTAAATAAGGTCTTCTTGCTGAAGAAGAACACTTTATTTATTGTTATGGCTTATTAAGCCCCATCATTGCTATTTCCAGGCTGCAGACCTCTCCCCTGAGAACTGCACTGAGACCAGCTGGGAGAGTCATCACAAAGCAAATAAAGCTCCATATGTTCAAAGGGCTACATGAATGAACCCTGGCTAATAATTCCTCACAGCACCACCCTCAATGTGGAACCTCATCGTTGTGGGGTCACTGTGGAGCAGAGGGATGGGAGGGGGATAAAATGACACTGCCCACAGTGAGAAAAATGGTGCCAAGGACAAGGAATGGATAACCTTGCAACTGTTCCTCTCAAGTGTGATGACCAAACAGTCTTTTGGTTGGTCAGGAAAATGTATGCATTACTCTTCTCCACAGAATTTGCTGTACATTCTAGAAAAATGAATATTGGTTCACTATTCTGAAGAAACCTTCCGATTTGCATAGCTACTAATACCGTTTTAAGTAGTTTTTTTCTACCCTGGAAACAAAAGCTCGTCGCTTTCACTTTTTTTATTTTCAATTTTATTAATAGAGATAAGAACAGAATTTCCTCAACATAGAAATGATTGAAATGTTTCTTCATTTATTTTCAAGAGCTAAGCAAGTATTACAGCATCAGCTTTTCTAATCAGCCTAAATCCTCCCTGTCTCATGGGAACAGCCCACAGATACTGATAAGGGCCAGCAAAGAAAGAAGGTGATCAGTATAGAATACACATCTCTTCATCATGAAAAAATGCATCACAGTTTAAAATCTCAATGTCTTAATCAGCATGAAAAGAGCTTCTGAGGGAAAAGATAGGAAAAACTGATACAGATTTTTCCCCGCAGTGAAAAAATATGATAAGGTTTATTGGCATAAGCAAAGAGAAAAATAATACTGTTATTTGTAATGGTAAGAGTTTATAAGAATCCACTGGGGAGGACTGCATCTCAATGGGCATACATAAATTTGTTATAAAAAAACATAAGATGGACTAAGCTACGAAGACAGACTGAGGAACAGTGTTAAGGAGGTAAGTATTGCACTACAGTGGCATTAGCAATAACCACCACAAAAAAAAAACCGCCAAAAAACGAAAGCAAACAAAACAAAACAAAACCACCCAATGAAAGAAAAGGCTTGGGAGTTTGCCCTGAAGAAGAGCTGATTCTACCCTGAACTCTACGTTGCCTCCAGGGCTGATGTAGCACGTGAACAATAGTTCCACATAAGGCTGCTCCTGTTTGGTTTAAAGTCAGTTTTAGAACACCTTGCTTTTGCTCAGTGCTGTTGTCCTGCAAGGATGGACAATTCATGGATGAGACCTTTCAAACTGCAGGGTTCTAACACAAACCCTCAGTCTCACTGAGGAGTGACAGCAACCCAGGGTGTGATAACAAAGCAAAAAGACCCCATCACATCGTGCCAACCAGTGGGGCTTCACCATTAGGGGCTGTAGTAAAGCAGGGACCCACAGCAGGCCAACAAGGCTGCTCTCCGCTCAGATTTCCCCACAGCTCCACTTGCCTCTCCCAAAGTTCTTGGGAATTTATACATCTGACACTACAAACACCTACAGACACTTCAGTGAAAGAACTTGAGGTTCAGATATGATGAACATCACAGTATTCATATATGCAACAGAAAATCAGGCTATGTTTATTTAGTTCTTCATGGTGACTTAATGCTGCTTTAATGAGTTAAAAATGTATTCCAACAGCTTTATTCAAACCTGGCTTTCTGTCTGTGGAAAAAATACAGAAAAATTGCAATAGGAAATACCTGTAACTGTAATATGTTCAAACCTTAGCCCAAAGCATCCCAAGTCTTAAATGATTTCCTGGATTATCATTCAAGAATCATTGCTTTCTTCCAGGGAGTATTCCTAGGTTTTTGTAGGATACATTGTGTGCTTTACAGGATAACACTATATTATTTAGCTTATGAATAATCCTTAGACCATCTACTTTAATTATAACATTTCTTACTTTGTCAGTTTAATCTTATCACGAGGACCATTCGCTTACCTTTCCTGTCCTTCTTCTTTAAACAGTAGAATTTAATAATTTTTGTCACAATAAGATGTTATACACTGCACATAACAGCTGAAAACATTCTCTAGTTGCCCAGCATGGTCTGCAGTCATGCAAAGTATTAGATATGATCTTTGACGTAAAAAAATCTGCAGGACTAAATTTAAATGTATGAATTAATACTTCTGTGCACTATTCCAAATAGGATTTGTGACATACCTAGTATTTTTGCAAATTTGCTTTTGCAAGCTGATGAAAATAATGAGGATTTGTTTTTCAGACTCTGCCAATGCATTTGGATTTCCCTGCATTGTGAAGATTAGATTTTGGGAATTGTGAAACTTCACTGTACAAGGCGTAACTATATCTATCACCTCGGACCACTTGCTTCCTCTAAAAAATACCTTTGGTTCATCCTCAAGCTCCACTTTCAGGTTAAAAAAGGTAATTGAAGGTAGGCAGGATGCCTGATTGTGCTTTTAAAAAAATCACCCTTTTAAACAGAACAAAACCAAAAGAGGTACCTTCATATTTTAATGCAGCACATCAAAAATGAATATTTAAATCCCACATTAATTGTCTCTTTTAATATTCCACTGTGTACTATGGAAGACAAAAATATATAAAGATGTCATGAGATTTCAGTCTCAAAACTGTGCTCTCAATACTTCATAGAAATATATCTTAAGAAATTAGTTGAAAAAGCTGAGTTAACATTAAAGATTTCCAGTGCCAATGGTACAATGAGAAATGCCAAGCAGCAGCTACAAAATATATTTTCTGAATCAACACCACTAGTTTTTTGTTTCTTAAAGAAAAACTTGCAACTTTCCAATCCCACAGTTTAAAAACAAGCTACTTAACTGCTACATCAGGTAAGAACAGCCCTCTTTATTTCAAATTCAATTTTTTATTGCTTATCAGAATACCAGTCAATGCTAATATTTTACTTCTCATTAGAAAGTGATTATTGGTCAGCATAACCCCAACCCTGCCTTCTCCTCCCCTATCTCCCACAGTTCTGTAAATTAGAATGGGGACAGGCATTGATCACCCTTCATCTGAAAGGAGGAATGGCCTCAATAACTGCCCTTTCCCCTTTTATTCCTAAAGAAGGCGTGGAGTGAAGCCACCACAACATGACCTGTGCATCTTAAGCATATATCACAAACCAGAGCAAGAAAATCGAAGTTCATAACTACCAAAATTAGAAGGCCCAAATGCTCAAAGCAGTTTTAGGCCCTTTCCAACCCGTGTTGATATTCTTCTGTTCTCCACCCATGTCCAGGTTAAAGAGAACAAGCAGTTCATTTTTGCACCTTGGTGTGTCTGTCAGCAGCTTCCTTCCACTGTCATACTGCAAGACACAGCAGCCAGTGTGCACAAAAAAATCCACTTGTCTATGGGAATGCACAGAAATGGGTAATTCTATAAACTCAATTTTACCCCATTTTTCCAAGCAAAATATTATTTCACAGACTATTAAACCTCTTGACATAGTGATGTTGTGACATCACTGAGTCCATACTACAACGGAGCTTCTGATTATTGCTGTTGCTTTATAGAAAAAAGTAACACGCAATGCTGCTAAACAGATATTTTTAGTATTTTTTAATTTAAATACTACTAGGTTGAGGGCATGGAGAAGACATTCAGCTTATAACATTTTCATGGCTGAATAAATCTCTAAAAAGAGTTTTGTAATGAAAACATTAACACAAAATTTAGCTATCATACTATTATGAAAACTGTTATCCTCCTTTTCATTGTGATAGATGCTACAGTGTTCTAGCCTTTTCTTACTGAAAGGAGGACCAAAACCCCACAGAATTACCTAGGTTGTTCTTCCTCACCCTGTGTCTGTGAAGTTGATTAATCTCATCCAAGTGTGTTGCCCTTCATTTGTCACTACTGAATTTCTTATAAGTCTTCCATACTGATTTGGGATCTTGTTTGTTTGTTTGTTTTTATTGTTATTGGTTTGGGGTATTTTATTTTAAGATCATTCAAGTATCCATCAGAGGATAAAATATCTTCTAATAAAATGAAGAAGGCTTATGAGGCTCATTACGAGAATACATGTTTTTAAGCCAGGTACTGTCAAAAAATCCATATTTATTTAGTCATAATGAACAATATAAGGCACTCTGATAAAGTATCACATCTGAAAGAAAAAAACTATGAAGCTGGCTTAAAAGGAAAAGAATAGGATACATCAAATATTCACTGGGCCCCTAATTAGTATTCATTTCTGTTTTCTCTTAAGGGACAAACGAACATGGCAAATGGAAAAAAAAGTTACAGAACCAGCAATATTTAAAATATAGATGTCACTTAGCTCACCAAACTCATTATTTTCTTTTTTTTTCCTCAGGCTATAAACAGCATGCCAAGAAAACTAGTTTCTGTGTGTAGTCATTTCTATGCATTAATATATTTTACAATTTTCTGAGGAACCATTTCAATTCAGTGCAAAAAATGCTGGAGGCAACTGTGGACTATTTGATTTTTTCCAACTGCATGGCTTTACTATGTGATTCCAATAACTTTCAGTTTTATCAAATAGCAGAACTTTTCCATTTACTAAATTCTGCTTATTTCATTAACTTAGGACATGCTCTAGACTACATGTTAGTGTTTCAGTTTGTCTTTATCTCACAGATCATTCCAGGACATCCAACAGGAAACAGCAAATCAAAGTTACTCCACTATTCCCTACGTGTGCAACCAAGTGAATCCATTAATTACTTCATGGAGGCATTTCAAATGGTTCACATTTCATTTAAATCAGGCTACAAAGACCCTTGGAGGAATTTTACCAAGATTTATTCAGAAGTGAGGTCCCATCTCGTTACCCTGTGTCAACAGACCTCTGCATCCTGAGAAGCCTCTTCTCAATACTACAGCAGTTTTCTCAGGGATAAACACAACACCAAAAAGAAGAATGCAGCTCAGAAATATGTCAGAAATCACTGCTAAAATGTACTGGCAGTTTGCACACAATCAGAAAGCCATCACTTGAAGAAATCTGATTTGGCATCACAGGATTAATTTAGGTTTTCAGTATATCACTTCTTCAATCAATTGCAAGTGTCTGTTGCCCCAAATTCAATTGGTGTCAGAGCTGTCCAGTGAAGAATCATGACACATTTTAGGGTAATATTTACCCCATGAATACAATCCTGTTATTTCTGCAGTGCACCTTGCCTATATTCTTGGCCTCAAGCCATGTTTCTATCCCTAGATGTCGGGTCGCATGGTGCTCACATACCATGTTCCATACCTAGATGAACAGTGACACTAGGAATTGACAATTAGGTTGCTGCAGTTCTTTTAAGAAAAGTCATATTGCTGACACAAAATAAACCCATGAGGGGGTCAGAATGTACTTATTAGCAAAAGGGGTACAGTAGTTGCATCCTTGCTAGGAATGCTTTCCAAATCTAGTGCATCTGCAACATACCAAACTGCTGGATTTCTTTTGCCTCTATTTGGATTTCTGTGTCTGCCAAAATGTGAGCACAGAAAATTTAAGTCTGATAAGAATAAAGGAGTTGTAGGTGTCTTCAGAGGTAAGAATGATCTGCTTCACAGGAAAGCTATATACAAATGGTGAGAAAAAAGCAAACAAAATCAAAGGCTGTATGTCTATTCATTTAAAATATTCAGCTACTAGTTAGGATTATTAGCTATTAAGGGCAAGGTGAGGTACAGATAATGACATCATCACTGACAGAGATTTGATTTGTTAATCAAAACAGAGTTGAGAATTAGGCACATTAATAGTTAAGTACAGACTTGACAAAGGAATTATATGTGTAACTATGAATATAAATGAAAAGCTAAAATCTGAGGCCATCCCTGAGTACAGCTGTATGGTGGATGTGATGATCCTTGGCTGGGATAGTTTTCAATGCTGAAAATATGTAAGGCCACCTGGCCAGGAGGAGAGGTTCCTGAGAGGGAAAGGAGGAACATAAGAGCACAGAAACAAAAAAATGGAGATCTTGTAGCCATTCATATATATATAATATATATGTGTGTGTGTGTGTGCGTACACATCCACATCAGAGCACACCCCTCCTTGTCTGCCACACGACAAACTATTGTCCTGTCTGCTGACAGCCTCCATCCCTGCTCCTGATTCCTGTTTTCATTAATTCACGGCACCTTGCAATCTCCTCACTCAAGTTTAAGCCTGTACAACACCCGCCATTAGGTGGAGAGAAATCTTTATCAGCGATTCTAAGAGCACTTACTATTTTGAATGACTTTGACAGGTCTTTTCACATTAAAGGCAAAGGGGTCATCCCTGGAACTAGTATAAAAATCTTTCAAAGCAGGGGAAGTCTCAGGCTGGCTGTCCAATGGTTTGGAGCAAGCATAAAGATAGCCAGTTTTAATTGGAAAAGCAAGGTTATCCACACAGGTTTGGACAATGCCTCTCTCTTCAGAGCGGGGGGAAAAAAGCTTGCCTGTAAAACTATCTATTATACAAGTCTGGGATGGTAGAAATACAAGAATATTTCCAGACACTTTGTTCAGTCTGGCTTTGATTTAGCTAATCTCCTCAGAGACCTGCAAGGCCAACTACACAAGCGACAAAAATGACTAAATAGTTTAAATCTCACACAAGGCTGACACTCTCAATCAGCGTCTATCTTGTCCAGTTAACCAACAATCTCAATTTTTGCTGTCAGAACTAAGGGGATCACGTCTGATAATATTTCATTTTATTTCAACCTCTAAAATGCTACAGCGTTTCAGGCTTTCATAAAGCAAACTTGAATTTTCACTGTGGTGTGGCACGCTTCAGAATATGTGTACACATATATACAGCCTGGTACATAATGAGAGGATCTCATTCAACAACACCCTCAATGTTTCATGGTCTTACATCTTTTTTAATGACGTTCACACACACAGGAGATGAAATAAATATTTACCAATTTCAGACATTAGTTACTGCTGAAAACTAATGACTTTGTGAAAACTATTGACTTGTAGATTATAACAGTAGCTGAAAGTACTAGGTACACTTCGATGTTTCAAATTCAGGGTATGCACTTAGTAAAAGGATTGGTGGTTAACGACTTTTTTAAACTGTGATAATACATCATTCCATGTGTGATTCTTTCCACATAATAAAAAGTGAGCTCAAATGTTTCACAAAGTTGGCTTAGTTGAGACTAAGCAAATTACAGTTGGTAGTTAGAGGGAGTCCTTTATTTTTTCACAGTCTTTCAGATGCAAACAACAATCTGAGTGCCTAAGGAGGTAGCACCTGAATTAATTAATGGTCTAAAATGACAGAGCAAGCTCCTTTCCTACCAGCTAAAATTACACAAACTGTCAGACCTTTCTCTCTATCATTTTCTCTCTAATCCTCAGGTGCATAAATCCCTGAATTATGAGACTGATACACTGCACTAGTAAAAACGTATTGTAGAGATTGAAGGAAGCTTCCATTTGCAACACACACAAACAAGTAACCAGCTAAGACCAACGGAATCCCACATGTGCAAGTAATGTGCAATAATGGTCTCTATATGAGAAATTCTTTATGTCTGCATAGCAGCCAAAATGCCTCACAAACAGATCATAAATAGTCCTCCAAAAAAATCAGGGAAAGTTAAAAGAGACTTCCCAAATAATTCTGTCAGTGGCTTACAGGTCAGCTAAGAACAAAATTCTCCATGCAAAATAAATTAAATAAAACACTTGCTTTCAGAAATCCATTTTTAGAAAGTCTTTAAATGTGAGCTGACTCTGGGACAATCCTTGAATCTAAGTCCTCACACTAATTTCTACCTGTGGTTCCAAGCAACTCAATTTCACTGAACACTCTGGTTGATTTTCGAGGGAACTTTAAACTGTGACTGTGAAAACCATGGATGCTGAATTCAGAAGTCATGGACCTCATGTTCCAGATCTATTTTATGCTGTTACACATAAAGTGCAAAAAGACATTGCCACTGGTAAAGATGCCACCTTTGCATCCTGCACCTGTGCTTAACACGTTCCTCACCTGCTCAGTGTGGCACTCCCCCTGCTTCCATTGTTTCTCATTCCTGTTAGAGACCAATTCTAACCTGCCACCAGGCAAGGCAATCTGTCAGAATTCATCATGCTCTGCATGCTGTGCTCACTCACTTACAAGCTCTCCTTTCCTCCTGGAGAATTAGAGAGAGATCACTGCAACTGAACTAAGTGAACATAACACAGTGGATCATAAGCTAGCACCAGAATCGTCACGGCTCATTTCCACAACTTTCAACAAGAGAATCATACATTGCCCGGTCATTTTCTCAATTTTTCAATACTTTTTGGAAAACCTAGAGTGTCACAAACTGAAATGTTAACAGTGTATGGAACAGACACAGCCTCACAAATTTGCTGCAAGGCAGCAGCATTATTTATAATTTTCCTCACCAAAATGAAATCCTAAATAACCACATGACTGGTCAACTTTAACACCTACTGACAAAGGTGCATAAATGACAAAAACACACTCTGGAAAGCATGTAAGAGAACTCAGAAAGAGATCATAATCATTAGCTATCCAGATGGTGCACTTACTGTTGCTTAGCTTTGAATCATGAATTAAGCACTACATAAAATTCTTGACAATCTGCATTTTCAGCAAGACTGAATCTTTTCCAGATGATTCCAATATTAACCACCAAAAAAAAAGAGTGGATCAAGATACACTCTTTTGAGCTTGTTCTTTTTTTTTCTAGTGAACTTCTGCTTCTTTGAACTTGGACTTTAATCTTTGTTTTCAGGTTGTCCTATTTGCAGAAATGATGATCTGTTTATACAGCTACTGTGCTGGTAGCAATTCCTAAGAACAGGGAAAGTTGCTGAATTTTTCTCTCTAGCTCCTCCAAGCTGGTCAGTGCTTCAGAGCACACAGCTGTGTGATAGCCACGAATATCACAAGCAAGCAAGACAGGTGAACAAACAGGAATCACCTGTGAACAAACAGGAATCACCTGTGAACAAACAGGCAGCAGAGAGCTTGTAGCAATATCAGTGTCAACAGTTTAGCCAAAAGCTGCAGGATTTTGAGTTTTTAAATAGACTATATTTTGAGAGAACTCACAGAAGGCAAGCACTGGAATGGAACAGAAAGTACTAGAAAATGGGGATAGATTCACCCTTGACAAAATCAGTCTATGAGGAAAAAAAAAGGAATACACTTATTTTTAAGCTGTTAAAGTACTGAATATATCACTCAAAATCCTGTAAAGGATTCCAGAGATAGCAGTCCAAGAAAGAAGTTCAGTCCCACACAGAACACTCTACAGCCACATCTGGTTTTATGCCCATTTGAGTCCATCATTCTAGAATCATGTGCAACTAAATCTCACAATTATTTTAATGTTCCATCTGTTTAGGCACACTCAACTATTCTGCCTGATTATGCTGACACACAGTGCAGCCAGCAAAATCTTGAGACTCATCATAAACCTACTATTTTTCATGAATAAAATAGCAGCAAATTGAATGATGATGAACACAGGTTTGCTTTACAGTGAAAAAGAATCCTGCACCATGATAGAATCCAAGATATTTTGTCACTGTTTCCTGGTCAGATGTCTCTCTTTATACTACGGATTTAAATCCCAAATATATAAAAATTTATTCAAATTTCACCTCTAAAAAATCCCGCTTTCTTTAAGAGAAGCCTACTGGAAACCTCTCTTCTATTCCCAGCTTTATGCAAGGTACTCTTTTTTGAGTGTACTTGTTACAATGCAAAATATTCTATTTTCAGCAAGACATCCTACAAGTCCAACCTTGCTCCTGCCTCTGCCTTGAAAACTTAAAAGAAAACTGGACTATCCACCATTATTGGCTGTATAAGGAACAGCATCTGAGTGACTGCGAAATAGCACTTAGAGAGAATTGTAAAAAAATGTGGCAACAAAAAGCAGTGAAAAACCTTTTAACCTTACTCTGCTGATAGCAGAGATTGGTTGGAGGATATTTTTAAACTTCTGATTTTGTTAGTGAAAAGTAACACAAAATTTTACCTGTATCTTCAGTAGTCATAGCTGCACAACATTGTGGGAGCAGAGTGTTTACTCTAAAAATATTGTCTTGTTTAGTAGGTGAAAATATTTGCCTATCTTAAATATTTTCAGCCATCCAAATGAATAGCATAATCTGGAAATTCTCTGCTAAATACAATGCCTGGGGTTTTTTTCCCCTCTAAAAATGTAATCAGCCCTTTACTTAGCTTATATGAAGAACATCCCCTGATTCAGCTGCCCAATTTTGCATCACAGGTAACTAACTGATGGCTGAGGAAAATGGTAACAGTTGTATTTTATACTGATGTTTGTCCAAACTGCCTTGTGAATTAATGAATATATTTATAGAAACCAGGAGTAATATATTCAATACTCAGAGATTAAGAAAATATTAGTAAAATATTCACTGTACAATGAATAATTTAAAGAAAGATTATCTTAGAGATTCTTTGCTATCCTCATTTCTGGGTCACAGATACTCTTTGTTTATTAAGCTGTTGTCATTTGCTTCTCAGGAATATCCTGGAATTTTAAAATCACGAGGAGAGTAAAGAATTTACAATACAGGAAAATCCAATAAAAATCTTTCCATTACCGTACCAGATCTACATAGAAACTATTCAAGAAATCAGTATTTTTCAGCATTAGCTATTTGTTATTATTTTCAAAGGAGGAAAAAAACCCCAAAATGCTAATTCCCAGTCCTTTTTTGTTCCTAATCATTTGAAGAATATTTCTCTATCAGAGATTTATGAATCAAACCTAAGCACAGTAGCTTCCTTCTTTCAGGATCTAATGCTCTGAAAGTTGCCTTTCTGAAATCCTGAAACGTTAAATAAGGCCAAAAGAACCCCAAAAATATTAAATGGGTAAATTACAAACTCGGTTTTCAGATATTAAAAGCAAATATACCCTTTTTCCCCTTGCAGTTTCTCTCACAAAAATGGCCAGTTTTTATATCAATATCCTTTTATTTGCTTTGCTCACTTCCTCCCGAGTCATTCAGTTGAAATCATCTGTGGCACATCAACTGATTTCAACCTAGCTACAAAATGGGTGCACCTGTCAGGAATATATTTACTTTGAATATTATATAATTTGAATCTACATGAAAAATGAAATTTTAGCAGTCTCTTTTTGGAATAGAATGACCGAACATGTCTGAAGACACATTAGAAAAGGGATGACATTAAATTGTTGCCTAAGATACACGGATTGATGACTGAGCAACATGGGAATTTTCTTCCAGTTTTAAATTTCAAAGCCAACCAATTAAAATCCCCATCACCTGATGATTATCCAAAGCCCCCAAATAATAATTTTCCTTCTGTCCTGACTAGGCTCCAAAAATGCTCATGTTTTTCTGCTTTATCCTGACAAAGTGTCTCTCCCACCCCACTTTCATCACAATCTTCTATGCATCTCCTGTTCCTGTTCTATTTTTCAGGTAAGTTCAATTGTAAAGCATTCATTCTCTATTTAATCCTTTACTCCTCACATCTTAGTTCTCTTTCATTGCTTTTTAGCCTTCAAATCAATTTTTCTCATTGCCCTCTTTCCTGGACCACATCCTTTGAAAGTCCCCAGTCTCAACAGATTCTCTAAAGTTTCCCTTCACACTATGTAGCTGTAGTGACCTCGATGTAAAGAAAATCTTTATGACTCCATGGTTCTTCTTGAAGAATTGCACTGAGAGTGCTTCAAAAATAACGATACTTTTGTGTTCTGCATTTCACATAAAATATTTCTCACCATAGCAAACGCTGTAGATCACAAATGCATTTCAACAACTGGCTCACAAAACTAAAATGCAAGAAGAGAAAGTACTTTTTCTCCCTCCATATTTGTTAAGGTTTGCTTCTATTAAAAAAAAGAGCTTATCCAAACCACATCTACAAACAAAATATAAAAACTGATTAGGTATAACCTCCCTGAGCTTTATGCTGTGTTAGAGACAAAAGTTTTTAAGATACAATATTATCTCACATTTTCTCTAAATATATATACTTGTTTTCATAGCAAAATATCCTCAGTATACCAAAACTACTTTTGAAGTAAATATTAATACTAATTTTGACAACATCCAAAAACAAAATAGCCAGTTCCCTTTGAAAGACATCTTCCTCAGGCTGCTGCAAGCACATCTTTAGGAATGATATTTACTGTTATGAAATTAGTATATTCCATTTCAAAGGCATGTTTATTTCCCTTCTGCTTTTTTCATTTAGATCTCATTGTACTTGAGCTCTATTCAGGGTACACGGGTCACAAAGAAAACTTCTTTAAACCTACTCCTGCAAGTTATGAACAATCCCTGAGTTTTGGGCCTTAGAGTCACAGTTCACCTTTTCAAGAAAATTAATTATGTAAAAGACCAAAAGATACAACACCTAAGCTGAGCAGTAGAAGCAGCAACAGGAAGCTGATCTAATTAGCCACAAAAATCAGGCAGGATTGGGAAAGATAAGGTGAATCAGTGCTGGTTGTATGCAAATTGATCTGAGGCATACTAATTTAAATATAAAGATGTGTTGGAAGTCCTTTTTCTGGCAATGACCACAAAAAGTTCCATCTAAGCCAGCACTGCAGATAACAGATAAGGTATTATGGTCTGTGCAGCATTAAGGATTTTTCTTACAGGAATGAGGATTTTCTGATTAAAAGAAGGATTTTTTTCTCATTATTTCAATAATCCCTAGTGTTCTTCCAATACTAATAGGCCTTGCTTTCCCTTGCAAGAGTGAAATAAATTTTCTTTGGTGAATAAAAAAATGAATTATCAATCTAATGGTTCTGATCATATTCTGGAGTCCTACATGTACATGTTTTCCCACAACATGATGTTAAAGGCAGCAATTTTTTTTCAAAAACTTCATGACATTGCTGACTCCCTTGCCCTCACTCTAGAAATACTGCTAAGCACTTTTGTCCCTCAATTTTTATCAGTTGATTCCTCTCACTTACTTGTCTTTTCACCATTTTAAAACATTAATCAATGTAAGCTAGAGAAAACTGCATCTTTACCTTGATTTCTATATTGTTTTCTTACACCTCACTAAGTCATAGTGACAAACACGCTGGATACTGCAAGTAGGAAAGAGAACTCTCCTTTCCTGTTTATTATTAGAGTTCCTCACCTAAATGACACCTAAGTGGACCAACTCCCTTCAAAGGATCTTTCTCACAAGGTAGAAAACCCTCAGGACTCCTCGATGCATGGCAGCAGCCACGTGTCCCCGAGGGAGCAGTCAGAGAAGGCAACCCTTGCCTGCCAGAGTTGCCGTCCTGTGCGGAAGCTGATCTGGAATCTGTGTCATGGATTCATCCTCGGATTACAAACCAGCATCTCTCATTTGTGAAGCACAGCTCTGAAGTTCTGGCTGCTTTGAAGGCTTTTCTTAATTCTAGCCTGGCTCAGAGCTTCCTGGGGTAGGGACTGCAACGTTAAATCAGCAGTCAGCTGTCAAGCTTTGTCCGGAGCAAAGGCACTGCACTTTCAACTCTCTGCATCTTTGTTAAATCTGCTTCAGCTTTTCAGCTTCTGCCTTCAGACTGGATGCTGCTCGATACAGGCCTTAGAACAGCTAGAACAGCTATCCCCTCATTAATCTTTTGTTTAATTAGGCTGGAAACTGCTATGGCAGAAGAAGGAAGAGAGCAGGCTAACATATTTGGTGATCTAAATGAACGATCCCAGAGTGGTAAAGCCCAAAGGAAAGTCGAGAAGCTAAGAACATTAGGAGCAGCCAACTTCAAGGTGGCTGAACAACCTTATATTGTTTTGTCACTTTCTGTGTAGAGACATTAAGAAAATCGAGGTTGAGTATTTCAACAGAAGTAAAAAAGTGAAAATTACCCTTTTGGTTGCAACCATATTCTTCATTACCAGGGAAACATGTCCTAACCTTGAACAAAGCTATAACGAGAAAACTATTTTCTAACCATAAAATTATTTATATTCTCAGATTTACCCCAATGTTCACAATATTCCATCTCTCCCACTAATTCCAGAGCTTCAGAGGGCTTATTTCCCCAAACTAAACCAGTTCATCCGCCTCCTCATTTTGCTGAGTCTTCCTGGGCACACTCAGTATTCTTAACACGAGGTTCTCTGCACATCTTTCATTACTTCCTAGAATCTAGCTCTGAGTTGTGATTAAAACTGGAAGAGACAGCTGATCTCATTTGATCAGTGCTGCTATTTCTCTTCATATTTCTGCCTTTTTCATAGTCCTACTTTCCAGTATCTATTGTCAATACCTGTTCTTCTTGTTACTCCAGTGTGAAGAAAACATTGATTTGACGAGAATTACAAAAAACAGAGACCATTAGTTACTGTGAAAATATTTTCCCCCTCCTGGGCACAATCAAGGAAAATGCATACACTGTATACAGGTAAATATTAAATGAAAAAGCCTCAACAGTATGGGAAAATGTTTTATGTAATAATTCCAACTTGGTAAAAGGGCTGCTTACAGTGCGTCATCAGCTTCACAGAAAATGTTGAGTTGACTTTGCCTGTCACATAGGAACTCTGAGGGGTGAATATATTTCATCACATTTAAAACACACGAACAGCAATGGCAATATTGTACTGAATTTTTGCTTGATACGCCGCTTAGATGAATTTGCCTCAGGCAACAAGTAAATGATGTTTTATCTCCTCTCAGTGTCAAGTACACAGCAATGCAGAGAACAAAACTACCGCACAATTTGACAAAATTGGTGCTCTGTTACGGGCATACCTAACCATTGAATATCTGCTTATATTTTCTTCCTCCTTCAGGGTTCATTACCTGTGAATTTGAGGAAAGCACGTGCTGTACCAGGCTGCTTTCTCTCTGACCTCTGGGAAAGGGAGGACTCTGCTCATCACAGCAGTCACTTCTTAAGAAACCCAACTAAGCCCAAGGCTGAGCGGGCAATGGCTTGTGCATAGTTTATTTTGTGAAATAACTGCACCCAGAATGTTCTGTGTACTGTTTCAGAGCCAAAAGGAAGAACCTGAAGGCCCACAGAAGTCAAGAAAAGCTCCTTTCATTTCCCCAGGTTTTGTTTCAAGTTTTATACACAGGGGACATTGGCTTTTTCTGTGCCATGGTCAGTCATTCAATTATAGAGGAAACTATTATTTACCAATATTATAAAATAAATTTTCTATCATATCTCCTTTAGCACTAATACAGCCTGTCATGTAAACCTGCAGCTCTATTTAGGCATTCAATAAATCACATCTGTATCAGATCTAAGGAGTATTCAGGGATTTTAAGATCTGATTGGAACAATCCAGAGTAACAGTCAAGGTTATTATGGTCTGCTTGGCCAATCAGGCTGTAACGTGTGAAAAGAGATGTAAGAGAATGTGGTGCACAACTCAAGGAATCTCCATGAGATTTTAATTAATCCTTGAAAAATTCTAATGTCATTGTGTTATTCATTATCTTCTGTGTCTCAATAGATTCACATATGAGAGAGGAAAATACTCAGTGATTTCTTTCTGATTACAGCAGGGGAGAGAAGAGAAGGTGCTATTCTTTCCCCTCACTGTATCCTAATTCTTAGTTGGAAAATTACAAAAATTGCTTTCCTAGAACCTGTATTTAAGACAGAGAAGGGTAATGTAATAAAGAGGGTTATCGGTACCTGGGGTTTACATTTATTTATGGAATAGGCAAAAAAATTTTACTTAACTACTCCTCATTATACAATCATGGTATAGGATGTTTCTCCTAAAAACTGCATATCTTGATGAGCACTTTCTGTCTGATCATCTTCAATAAATCTTTCACAAGTAAGTACAAAGACTGCCTTAAAATCATATCTCATTTTACTTTCTATTGAGCTAAAGAAACACTTCAAATGAAAAACAACTCCAAGGCTGTCACCTTTTCCCTTTTCCTCCAAAAATATGTGCATAAATAACCTATTTATTATTGTTGTCTTTTATTTCATATGTTACTGGCATTCAAGCACCCAAGTTAAGTTTAATTTGGTTTTATCTGAAGATGCATTTCCTGACCAAATGAGCCTCCTTTCTCCCTAGATCCTAATCCATACATAAGAATACTATGATATTCCAGCCTCAAGCAATTTAACAGATCAAGACCTTCTGTTATGTACTACTTGCAAATTATGCACTGGCATCTTTACTTGTTGACACCAAAAAAAAAAGATTTTAAAAACCCCAAACCAAAAAAACCCAGCCCCAAACCATCACATTATTGACATATTTAGGATTGAGAACAACTCAGATTAGTCTTCACTGTTCTCCTTCCCTTTAGTGTATGTACAAGGGGACCAGAAGCAACGTTCCATAGGCTCTACACAGATCCCTGGAGATGCTTCCCAACTCTAGAGAACCTGCATTTTTTTTTTGTACGCAGTGCATAATGTCTTGTATTACTGAACAAGACTGCTTTAGCACAGTCAAATGTGAACTAGTGAATTTACTTAAAATATGGTTCTCTAGTAGAAACTGTTTAAACCTTTCACCAGTGAGTGTGACTCAAGATATTTCTCCCAGTCAAGTCACAAAATATGTTTTAAATTAGTAGGAAACAAAATAGGTGTTGCAAGGAAACACAGATTGTTTTGTTTTCTAAGATGACCATTTGTACTGCAGCAGTCATGTTTCAGATGAAAGGCACTTTCAGCTGCTGTCAGGGGAAAAGAACGTGGAAAGCTACATTATGATGTGTACTCTAAGATGACAAGGTGACACACAAGGGAATCAACGAGGCCCAGCAAGACTTCTTGCCGAGTGAAGCATTACAGATAAAATTGTCACAAGTGCACAAAATGGCTCCTGAGCTGACGCCAAGTGACAGAGCAGTGCACTGCCAGGAGAGTAAATACTGGAATTTCTTAGAGCATTCAGTGAACACAGGCAGCCTGCGTGCATTGCGCACACATACAGGAATCTTTCTATAAATGAGATGGCAAAAAAACCATCCATTGCAGGATAGTGCCTTGCATAAACTGCTGTGCATTTCAGAACATACCAAACAGCTTCTCCAGCAGTGCCCAAACACGTGGTCATCACAAAAACAGCAAACAAAAAGGAAGTTTTATGCCTACTACTCAACAACTGAAAAATAGCAGGTTTCTCTGATACAGGGCTTTTCTTAGGTCTCAGAGGCTGTCATGCTTTGTATTTCCTCAACCATTAAACAAGATGATAATTGACTCCTTTTGTCCTATGCAAAATCAAATGCATAGATGATTCTTAGCAAATAATTACCTCCCAAAGGGAAGGCAGGAATGCTGGACTCCAAGAAATGCCTTCAATGGTTTTAGCTTTTAAAACAATAATGCTAGAACAAATGGCCTAATAAGGACTGACAAACAATACCCAAAGAAAATTTGGGGTGTCACCATTGTTCATGACAATAGTGTTGGGACAAGGACAGGCCTGCAACTTGACTCAAGGCCACACTGTCACAAAGAGTGGGATACTATGGCTACAGCAAGACCTGGCAATGGGCTGAGACAGAGCCTGGTGCAAAGGGAGAGACCAATGTTAAGCAAGAACATTCAAAACAAAGCTCTGCATATAAAGGAAAAAGAGTTCACTGAAATACAAAATCAATGTCTTGGAATGAAAGATCCAGCTGCAGAGAACATTCAAAGAGACAGGACAGAGCCTAGGCTGCAAACCTGTATGTGAAAGAGGCACTAATACCATAGCACAGGCTGGGAGATAAATAATAAATAAACAAACAAACAAACACACACACTGGAATAAAGGAGTCCGTGAGAAAGCTGTGGGCATTAAGTCTGCTTAATGGACTTGATAGCGAGGGTGTATTTTTCTGTTTTCTCCTTTTCTTTCCCCTACTTACCAAACTCATCCACACAATGTTTCTGGACTACATTAGCCTTATAATTTGTTAGGTTCCCTGATATCAACTTTAACATATCAATAAAGCACACCCCAAAATCAATTTCCCTACTACGATATTTTTTTTGTTGAATAACTTCTGCTTATTGAAGACCCATAATATTTATGAGCTTCTGACTCAGAGTTAAACCCTATACCACGCCACATCAATTATTCCCAATTGCATGCTTTAAACAACTATTCATTGCCATTGAAGTCTAAAAAAGTACTTACACAGTTAAATTTAAGTGCATGACTCTACTTTTGGACTGAGGTTGCAGTTTAACACCCTAAGACTGATTCTGTAAATCTACACATAGGAAACTACCAAATAAAGCCTTTCGTCAAGGGAAGGAAGAAAAAACCAGCTCTGGGTAACTTTGTAAGAAGATTAATCCAGTTATAAAATAATAATTAAATGTATGAGCAACCGGATCGTTAATTAAGAGGATGCTTAATCACCTGAAAATATTCTTTTAACATAATGCTAGAGCAACTGGCAAGTGACAAGGACTGTTCTGGAATCTATAATAAAGGCTATTGGGACTTCATCAAAAGAAAGTTAATTTATTTAGTACGGCAGCTGATAAGACCTTTCATAAGCACTAAACACAACTGAAATTCTTATTTATTGCATAATCAAACACATGTGTTCCTCCTCTATGCTGCTACTCACCCTAATATAACATCTTACGAGAATTCCAGGAAAATAGTTCTGGTAGAAGGAGGGGTAAAACTGGTGATTTACAAATGGCCCTTGTTTCCAGTTAAAACTGAGCAGTGAATTCTCCATCTTTTCTGGCATTATGAAAATGTCACTCTAGAAGAACTAGAGATTTTTCTATGAAATTATAGAAGTTGCAAAGTGGAGAAAAAGAGTGTCTTTAACGCTAAGCACAGCTTTTCTCCACAGACTGCATCAGCATGCTGTAACACAGAACCTGCCTGGTGACAGAAAAGAAGTTGCTGACAACACTGTTAAGATCCCTGAAAGGTGATTCATTTTGGAGTAGGCAGGCACAACTGATAGTATAATAGTTGATTTTACAAGGTGATCTAACTTAAACTGTTTGACAAGATAAAACACAGTTTGTGTGGCAATACCTAGTAACTTTGCTTTTTTGCCATTAACATGAGAATAATGTAGCAGGAAACCCAGCAACTTGCTTTTAAAAAGCAATTCTTGCTTTTTAATTGTCTTGTAAACAGCTTATTCTGAATCAGTCATACTGTCATTTATTTTCTTATCAGTTATCACCAGAATGTTTGACAGCAAAGGTACTTTTTAATCTGTTGTGCAAATGCTGAGAATTCATTTGTACCTTAAAACTAATTTAGTCAATTTACCTTAGTACTCACACAAACTTTTAAAAATAGCTGTAGACCTATTTTCCTTCTCACAGATGGACAAAGTTGTTTTGCAGTTTATTTAATTTGTCACAGATAGTGAAAGCAATGGCAGAAGTCATTTACTCATCTGTCACATGGACAAAATTTGACTACAGTTCAGTTCATGTTCAGGATCCCAGATTATTTTCTCCAGTTATAACTTTATAAAGAATTGGAATCTGGGCTTGATACTAACCAAATATTCCAGAAAGACTAAACCTCAATTACTAAATAAAGCTACTGGAAGTTTTAAGGGAATTCAAATATTTTCCATGTGGACAAACCAATTTTCAAACGTTTCAGTTTGCTGATACGCAGAGCTATGTAAAGAAAGAGAGCTTCCAGTCCTCCCTATCTGTCAGATTGTCACATAGACTACTTCAAATATGAGAGAAAGTCTCTCTGATGCAACCTGCAGCAATCCCCAGCTTTGATATATCTGTGCCTTCACTTTTTTCGTTACAGACACCAGACCCACCAAAGCTGAAAATCTAAAGCTTAAGCTTCCCGATGACAGAGTAGAACCATGTCATGAACCATGAACTAGAGAAAATAACTTTAAATGAAACAAAAGTGGGAAGGGGGAGACTTATCTTCAACATGTTGCAACCACAGAACAGGACCTTCCCTTCAGATTTCCCCATTTGACACTGGAACTGCAGAACAGTGCAGCATGTCCAAGAACCCGGGACGGTCCTTGTTTAACCACATCTGAGATGTGAGTGTCAGGGTTTCTCTGCTCTTCTGATAGATGCTGCCCCTCACACTGAGAGCTCCCTTCTCCCTCTGCCTTCACTTACCCATCCCACTGAGCCTTTCAGCAGCTCCGCGGTGATCCAGGGTCGCCCGGGGAGGACAATCCCAAGGCGCCTCCCAGCCTGCAGGCCAGCCAGCCATAGTCTTTGAGAGCACAGCAGAAAAACCCCTGGAAACAAATAAAATCAAGAATTCTCTGTTACAATTGACATAAAAGTTAATAAGCTAGAGCTGTTTTAGGAAGATGGTGATGACAAGTACAGAGCACACTGTACACACTTTCATTTTATTGCTCCCATCAGCTTCTCCCATCTATTTCAAGAGCTCCTGTCTCAGTGTCAACAACTGCTGCCACCACCAATCCTGCACTCTCTGCCTTACCCAAAAGCTTTTCTTGGAGGCTGTAAAATACCCAGGTTTAACTTGTTCACAAATTTCTTCAAACTTAGAGTGCACGCTGGGGATTACTTGATATCTTTGTGGACAACAGCAGAACAACAGAATTGAGACTGGGGACAGGTAAGGACCACCAGGGAAAAGAAGATCAACATCAAAAGTTTAGGAAAAAACCTAACCCCAAAATACTCCTTTTTACTCTGGGTATATACTCAGCACCAAGTTTTCAAAGGAGCCTTAAAATATTATGAGCTCTGCTCCCTATTTCCGAAGGTCTTCAAAATTTTAATCTTATCTAGTGAACAGAAAGCCACTAAGTTCTGCACCAACTTTGTCATTAGATGGTTTTAAGATGATAACACGTCAAGCATTTCTCATAATGTCAAACCAAATTGCTTTACAAAACTAAGATTTAAAATCTATTCCCGCCTTTCAGATCAAAAAAGTTGGCTATTTCCTACAGATGAAGTAAATCCTTTCTTGTTCTCTTTCTTCTGCATTAATTTAAATATCTTGGTTCAGATACTCTTTTGCCGATCAGTCATTACAAGTCTAATTAATAGATGTTTACCTAATCTACAAATCCAAAGACACACACACAGCAAAAACAAACAAAAAACCCCAACAAAAGCCCCCAAAGAACAAACCACTAAAAAACCCAAACCTACCGAAAAAATTTAATAAAACACCATAGGAGTTTGAAAAAAAATCTAAATTTAAAAAAATCACTTTAAAAATCAGTAAAAGCTGCCTAGTGAAAGTAGTTTTAGGTAACACAATTTACAAAACATATATGCTTAAAAGCAAGGAGATGAGAAATTACTTCACCGTCCACATGAAAAACCCAGACCTGCTATCTAACATTTATATGAATAATTCTTACAGTACCAATGAAATTTAGCCATACAATAAAATATTGCTCCTTCATTACTCGTCACAGGCTACACTGACAGCACAAAAATGATCTTAAAAATAACCTAAAAAATTACATAAGCACACAGCGACATGGTGCTGAGCATCAAGTGGAATTTTCAGTATCTTACTTCTCCCCCACTTAAAATTAGACACTCTGCTTACTGCATATATAATTTACTGAAAAAAGTTATAGACTATTTTTTTCCCCCCAAAAGCCCACATGAATGGAATTTTTGACTCTTCCTAACCAGTAGATTTACAAAAAAAACCCCAAATACCACATATTTTTATAAAAATCATATCAACAACTACTGCAAAATGCAAGGTGAAGATTACTGTGCTTTGTTAAAGTATTCACCCAGATACCTGACAAGAAAAACGTCTCATGTGGCAGATTATTTTGCTTTTAAGTGCTTTTGCGATGGATAAGTGTTACTGTTCTCACTTAGCAACTTTTAACTGTCTTGTAGCATTATTTTTATCAATAATAGGATCTTTGTAAAGGAAATAGAAGAGATATGAAAAGTTTGAATTCTGCAGGAGCACTTTAAAAGTTTAATTTCAAGAATGTGATCAGATATAAAATGAAACCAAAGCACAGTTCCTTAGCACATATATCTTTAATGCTCAAAAACATTTATACTAGAACCAGGACAGGAGGACCTGCAGGTGACTTAATGATAATCCACCTCTAACAATGGATATAATTTCAAAATAAAAGTTAACATTTGGTAAATTTAACAATAAAATATACCCTTCTCAAATAGAAACACATGCCTACAGCAATATGTGCGTGATAAATGCAATAAATGGAAATTGTTAGTTTTGCTGAGAAAGCAAAAAGAAAAAGTGAAACAAATGAATTGAAGAAAGTAATTAGAAGCCCTGTGAATATACTGGCATAATGTTATCACGCAGATATTTTTCCAATTAATTTTTGGGGTTGCTATATGAGAAAGACTTTTGTAAAGTCCTAATTAGCTGATCCAATGTCCTTTAATTCTCATAACAATGGTAATTCATGAGACTTACTACATACCAATTATATCTCTCAGTAGAAATTACTTGCAGAACTCTTTTGCTTTCCTACATTAAAATGACAGACACTACTTTGTCCTTCACTATTCCCTTGGCCATAAAAAATAGATCTCCTTGGATTTTAATGAGGTTAAAAGAGGTACAAATTATAACAGACATATAAAATATTGTTTCTGAAACTAAATCATTTGATAGATCATTTAAAACTCATAATTTACAGAGGTCTAAAGAATGTTAATATGAAATGTTCTACGTGATAAAGAAGTTAACCTCCTGCCTTTCCAGCTTTCCTGGCTTACTCATATGAGCTGAACTTTGAGAAAATTTATTCTTTTTCACATTTTTTTCCCCCTCTCCCCAGGAAAACAAAAACTTATATGTTTACACAAAGAAGATCATGTATAACCTTCTCTATCCAGTTGTACTGGGAAGAACCTCACACCTCTTTCTTGAATCTTCCATCATAAATGTCATATCCACGCAAATGGCAAGCCAAGTGCAAGATATTCTCCAGAAGACAAATTAAAACAAGTAATACAAATCCTGTGCTGCCTCAACGACTGTGACCCTACAGAGGGGAATCACAGAATCATTTGGCTTGGAAAACCCCTTAAGATCATCGAGTTCAACCTCCAACTGCTAACCCAGCACAGCCAAACCACCACTGAACCTGGTCCCTAAGCGCCACACCTGAACCTCTTGGAAAAACCTCTAGGAACGGTGACTACAACTCTTCCGGGGAAAACCTGTTCCAGTGCTACATCACCCTTTAGGTGAAGACATTTCTCCTAATAACTGATCTAAAACTGACAAATAAAACCAGAATATTTCTATGTCCAGGCACTTCATGGCACTACTTCCCAAAATCATCTCTGCAGACAAATATTGCCCTTCACACCCCTTTTTCCCTCCATAAGCTTTCCAAGATTGCTGTGGGCTTTAGACTGCCCAAGTTTTCTTTAACCCCATCCCTTTTGTGACATTTTCTAGAGAAGCAGATGCATAACTATAACAAACATTATACAACCATCTTAATCTCTCACAAGTTTATCATATTCTGGCCAAGAGTAGCTGGAGTCCTTTATTACAAAACTGGGAAAAAATTATAGAAGAAAAGTATTTGTAATGAAATAAATTTCTTGTTCTTGTCATAATTCAGAAATTTCCCAGAGGAAGCATCAGCCACTATACTCCAGGGAGCAAATTAAGAGTATTGCCTCTTGAGGGGGTCCACTTCTGTTCCTTTTGCTGAGGTTTTCTTGTTGTACTTCAATGCACCAAAGATCCTTAAGGATCTCTTAATTTCCTTATTAATTAAACGTCCAGTTATATTTTGTATAGCCTTTACTGATCCCCTTTGTCTATTTAAGAATGCTAATCAAGAACCCTTTAGTTTAAAAATTACTTTACTGGTATCCCCAGAGAGCTGATTCTTGCACTTCTGTGTGCCTTTATGCCAGAACTGCAATTTTATAACTGTGATATTTAACAAATCTCCCATTACCTAGATATTTTCACTGAGCAACCCAATTTTTCTTTACTGATTTTATTTTTTAGAGAAACTACACATGATGCAATGTTGCTCAAGGAGGTGCAGGTTACTGAACAGCCCTTAGCTTATGTGTAGTTGATCATTATTGTACTTAATTCACACAGACGCAGCAATGGATTAATTCCACTTTTTAGATCTGGAGATCACTGGGAAAATAAAGTTCTCCTTAGGTAGTATGAGCTGCCTTCAGCTCACCACACTGATCAGTAACAAAGCATTAAAGCTGAGGATCACAGTTCCTCTTTCTAGAATCAAGATCTGCATTACCTCCGACAGCTGCACATCCCTGACAGAGACATTTGGCTTTCTTATGGGCTAAAGTCAGGTCTTTGTTCACTCTCCTGGTTTAATATTTCCATAAAGCATTATGGAAAAGTGGGCGGCTGTGAACAGTACTGGCTCAGGATTAAAACAGAAACACGACAATTTGCATAACAATAAATACTTACTGGCTCAGTGACCAGTTTTACCAGCGCAAGAGGTAAAGTTTTTGGACTGCAAAGAACAGTTTATCAGGTACCCCAAATGCTCTGCACTTTATCGTATTCAAATCAGGGGAGGTAGGCAGCAACGAGTGCGTAAGCTGAACGTTAGTTCAGGGCTCTGATTTCTTGATCTGTTGTGCTCTGAAGCTGCTTTTCTGAACATATGGCTTACCTAATTGAGGGTTTGGACCAGCACCAAAATTACCAACTGCGTATGCAGGCTGAAAATACAGCGATATATGCACTACAGGAAACCAAAAATAGAGGATGAGACTCAGGGATCGTAAAAGCAAAAGAAATAATTAACTACAAGGAAAAGAGAAGTAATTAATTAAAATCATGAGCTTACAATCAGAGCTGGAAAAACTAAAACTGAAATCCCAGCAACTCGGCATGCTCTGATTCACATCCAAACAACTCCAAACACAGCTGTGTGAAGGAAATACGTTCCATTTGCCTCCCCATGCAGGGAAAGCGCACATCCAAGCAGTTCCAAAAGCGACTATCCAGCGCTCTGTGAGGCATGGAACGCCCAGTGAAACACTCATCGGCCTGATGGCTGCACCCTGCCTGGGAGCTGCACTAGAAGAGCCGCGCTGCGGAACTCAAATGCTTGGTGCAGCCTGATAAACATCTACTAAAGAAATTTACTTAATCAGAAACACTGACTAGAAACAGTTCAGAATCAACCATTATGTCATGTTTCCTTACAGATACTGATCATAAATGTGACAGTTGTTTACCTAAACAGCCTGTTCTGAAACATCTCTAGTGCTGATAAGAGTCCTGAATTCATGTGAAATTTTTTGTTTTGACTACAAGGAAAGTTTCATTTTCTCTTCAGGTTATTCAGCTCATCTTTTAAACTATTAAACTTTAAGTCAATTGCAAATAAAAAATATTTTCAGAAATCTAAGTCACAATGTTTTGGGTTTTTTCTATAACCTTATTGGGTTTGCTTTGAAGATTTTTCTGCTAGTGTAATTTTTTACAGCTCACTTTTGTTTGACTTTTCTGAAAATTTCAATGCATTATTAGAAACAGTTTTTACCTGGAATACATAATTACATGGGGTTTTTTAGTCATATTAGATGAAAAATTCAGATTATGGAGTATAAAATGTCACTTTTCACACTGAGCAAATCCAAATCCTACAGGCAGGCAAACCTAAGAATATGTATTCTACATAATATTTTTCTCATTTAGAACGGCTAAGCAGAAATGAATAGAGTAGCACGTTATTAAATTAGTGCTTTTTTCTGCATTTTTGTGGGCTGAGGAATGTAAAGCTGTTTCAGTTAAAGAAGGACATTAATCACCCCTTAAAATATGGTGATAGATGGCAGTGTTGCATATATGTGTGAGAAGAATCATGCCCAAGCACAGAGAAACACGGTATCCCAATTCAGTAAACAGTTATTCTTTATGCTTTTTTGTGTTTGTTTTTGAAAGCTTCATAAAGTACTAGGTAATACTAGAGCTAGCACTAGAAAATGCTGTCAGCAAACATGTGGAAATTATGGATATTACCTAGGAAGTTTAGCAGCCCACCTCCATGGGAAGCAATGGAGCAGCTTGAGAGGAAGTGATTAACCGAAACCCTAATTGACTTCACAGCACAGCACGCGACTGTCACAGGAGTTCTCCGGGTGAGACCTTCAGCCAGTCCCAGAGATTCCCTCAGGCAGCCTGTGCCAAGCTTTTACCACCTGACAGGCACTCCCTGAATCCTTCAATACTTTGATAACATTGAGAGAGGGACAGGGGTGTCTCAGCAGCTTCCCCAGGTAGCTCCTGGTTTAGAAGCAAATTCTAGCCTTTTTCAGTAGAGGAGACACTTTGTCAGAAGACACCTTCTGCAGATGAAAGACTTGTCCCATATGGCTCTCTCCTGGTGAAACAGTGGGATGCTTTGGACAGAACTTCAAATAATTGAAGGAAACATCACACATAAATTGGAGTCATCAGGCAGAACCAAAGGCCAGCTGGATACAAAAATTCAGCAGAACAATAAACTGTCCAGGGAGTCTTAGCTCAATCCATCTGAAGTCACCATACCAGGATCATAAGATTATCTAAATGAGCTTCTTATTTTAATGAGCTCCCGTTTTTGAGTTCAATAAAATCATCCCTTGAGAAGTTTCGTGTTCTCCCAAGTACCTTCAAACTCTTTTGTTTTGTTCTGGCCAAAGGTAGCTGTAAACATCACGTGACTTATTCCTCACAAAATGATCCAATTCATTGATGGAGAATTGGATAGCAGCAAATACATAATTTGTTATTGTGTACAAAAATCTAGATATGTCAATGTATATGGGAGTCTGAAAAGTAATTATTCACAGTGGAACAAAATGAGTTGAGAGAACTCACTGAACTACAGAATATTTGATACAAGTTTCACAGAAAAGATAGAGTTATTTAAAGCTGATGCTACACAAACCTGGAGGATGGAAGCCTGAAGGTGAGAAAAACATAGTGCACTAGAGCATTACACAATGTCATGGAAATAAACACTTGAGAGGCAGAAAATGGTTGGTTTCTAGCCCAAAGTCAATGTCAACCTCTGTAATCAAACTAAAAAACCATTAAAGAGTAAGTTAAACATGTGACATTGTGATATGGACATGAGTCTACAAAAGCTGGTGTAAGGTCTAGAAAAGGGAAATTAAACAAAGAAAAAAGACATTTATTTCAAGGTGAATTGCAAAAGCAGAAACAATTATAGATTATGGTGAGAGAAGTATTTTAAGGTGAGAAGAGTATTACTCTTTTCAAAGTAATGTTCTCTGTGATGCTTGAAAGGTGCCTGGAAGTATTATACACTGCAAAAGTTTTGAGATATAGTGGTTTGGAGAAGAGAAGGAGGATAAGTGGAGGACAGTTTATACCTCGTTTTTCACTTCACAAGTGTTTAGACTTCGAAGATTTGTTATAATAGTGCTTGTTTATTGGGTGGGGAGGGCGTGTTCTTTAATTGAAATTATGTAAGCACCAAATACTTAAGAGTGGGGTCCTTTAAAAACATTCACCAAATTCAATTAGTATTAATAAAGCCTATAGGGAAAAAAGGGTAAAAACTCACTGCCAAAAATAAGACAAACTAGAAAAATCATATTTTCTTTCACTGCTCAAAATTTGGTATCTTCTGTTTTTCACTAGTGCTTCAGTCCAACTTCAAAGATCAGAATTTAACATGGTGATTATCAGTATTTTTGAGAGCACTCTCTTAATGATATCAGTTAAAATCATTGGGTATAACTGGGGGGAGACTTAGAGAGCTCTACAGTTTTTTAGACTACCTGAAAAATCTCAATTGTCCAATTAACGTCACACTCAAAAAAAACCTCTCAAAAAGCATATTCCTACTTGTAAAACCCAAACACATTTATATTTCAAGTTGCTTGCTTGAAGCTTTCCAGGCTTCAGAGCTCTCTGCTCCTTTTCCACTGCTTACAGTTATTTAGTGAGCAAGCTGTGCACTGCACACACTTGTTCAGCTGAGGATTTCGTTTGCCACTTCCAAAATCCACATAGCCTAACTGTCAATTCAGGTATTCCACTTTAGAGACAGTAAAGCTGTGACCTTTTTAAAATTTCTGTAAAGAAAATACTTCACCGTCTCCCAAAAGTCAAAGCACAGAAATGGAAAAGAGTAATTCTCCATGTTTTCTTTGGTGTAGAGCTTACTCGACATAAACAAGATTCATGATCTAACTTCATTCTCAACCAGCTCAACTCTTTGTAGTAGCCATCCAACCTTTGTACTCCAGGCATAAAAAGCTAAGAACATATAAATACTACTTAACTAACATTATTGGAAGAATCAAAGGATCAAAGAAATGCTTTTAATGTATTGCATTTTTACTGTTCCAAACTTGAAGTTGTAAGTACAGATTAATTTTTTTAAATATTCAAATTTCATTTTCTTCAATTCAAATGAAATGTCTGCCTCACTGCAGAACCATGTCAGGAAAAAAAGAAAGAGTAACTGTTGTAAAGTGAATCAGAATCTGAACACACTTAATGAATGAGAGACTGTTGTTCCAGTTTCTAAGGAAGAAAAGAAGCTCATTTGAGCCTCCTACAAAGATGTAAACAGGAAGAGTTAGTAAGACATGAGAAGCCAGAACAGTTGAAAGGAGAAGAAAGTAACTCCTTTACTGAGGGGGGGGGGGTTAACCAAGCGAATTCAGGCAAAGAGAGAGCTAAACAAAAACATTATATAAAACTTGCACTGTGCAATTTCAGTGTGTCACGAGACACAATCTAAAAGCAAAAAAAGGTATTTGGTAAGAGCATTATGAGTTGGACATGGGGGAAAAACCTCTGTCTACGCCTCAGCGTTCCAAAAACACTGAATGTGGTTTTGAAAAGCCCCATTATTGCAATAGATAAACAAGGCTTTCATAAATGTATGCACAAGATAAGTATCACTTATCTATACTTCTGGTCTTTTGCTATTTTAAATCTGTTATTTGATACCTGGTAATTTGCTTTGTGACTTTATCAATGAAAGCCATAGTTTATAAATGAGACATAGGGAAAAAAATCCTTTTAATGGAACACAGCGAAGCTTTTTCTTTTTTTTTTCACTTGAAGACAAATTGACAAAAGACAAGTGAAGCACACTCAGCTGACAATGATGAAAGAAGTATGGGAAACAGACTACAAAACAGGTATTTAACTGCTTTTCTCTTTAGACAACAAGGATCAGCATTAAAGAGAAAGACAGTAAATCATCGCTAAGAAAGCATGTGCTGTAAATCTTCACATCCTATCCTATGATTTAGAAAAGGAGATTTAAAAATAAGAGCGAGTCAACAATCTGTATCAAATGGCTTGGAAAGAACTGGTTATACTTTAGGGAGGGATAATTATCTCTGGCTATATCCATACTGTCTTCTGCTGGCACCAATGTGTTCCACAGTGTGAAACAGATGGTGCACACTCTCAAAGCTTCATGGCCTTATTGGGATAAACAAAGCGATGAAACACAGGAATAGATTGTGGGGACAGAGAGTTTTGTATCCTGAGAAGCTGGGCTAAAGAGAGCTCCTGTTATAATCCATGTGCAAGTCCCACCACTAGAAGAACAAGATCTTTGTGCTCACATAAGACAGGGACTGGTTATCTCACCTCTTTCACTGCAGCCATTTGCTACATCAGAACACATCAGCTGACCAAGCACCCTAGAGAATCACTGGGCTGCTCCTTTCCCCAGTGTGGGTTCAGTCTGATGGAGAGGTAACCCCAGAAATTGTCCTAAAGTCTCTTTAGCTACTCCCCTCCACTCCACTCTGGTGAGACCCCATCTGGAGTCCAGCTCTGGAGTCCTCGGTACGGGACAGATATGGATCTGTTAGAGGGCTGCAGAGCAGAACCATAAAGATGCTCAAAGGGCTGGAGCATCTCTCCTATGAGGACAGGCTGAGAGAGCTGGAGTCGTTCAGCCTGGAGAAGAGAAGCCTCTAGGGAGACCTTAATGCAGCACTTTCAATACTCAAAGGGGGCTTGTAACAGAGATAGAGACAGACTTTTTAGTAGGGCCTGTGGCAATAGGACACAGGGTAGTGGTAGATTCAGACTAGATAGAAAAAAGACATTTTTTACATGTGGAGTGGTGAAACACTGGAAGACTTCCCAGAGAGATGGTAGATGTCCCATCCCTGAAAACATTAAAGGTTAGGTCAGACACTGGGCTCTGAGTAAACTGATCTAGTTGAAGATGTCCCTGTTGATTGCACGGCGGTTGAACTATACGACCTTTAAAGGTCCCTTCCAACCCAAACCATTCTACGATTCTATACAGAATCACAAACTCAGAAGAGCTGAGGTTGGAAGGGACCTCTAAAGGTCATCCTGTCCAAACCTCCTCCTCAAGCAGTTCTCCTAGAGAGGGTTGAGCAGGACTCAATATTCCCTCTTTGTGTGAGCAGGAGCTCCTGGTAGGTATAACTCCATGGGACTTATCAAACTGCTTCTTTTTGATGGAATATTCATAGGAAACACAAAGAGATGAAAAGTAGACAAAACTAACACTGTCTCAGTTTCATAAGACCTAGGAGTGACTACAGAAACCACCAAATGCAAACAAGTCATGTCTTGAGCTTGGCTTTCCCTAGAGAAGATGTATAGACACACACTACTTATGAACACTCTATACTGGTCAATCAGAAAATTACTATTAAAATGGAAAGAGAAATAAGTTAATATTTCCTCATAAGTGTTTAAAAGGATCTCAGAAGCTGAGCTGATGGCATAATAAAAATCTTAAAAGGTGCTGATTTATTCAGCATTTATTCCTTGTCTGTAAGATTCAAAATGTCTTTGAAAGTTTAGAAATAAAGATAGTTTGTTTTCTAAAATAAACAAACTTGAAGAGACCGTTCTACCTAATTAAATAATGCTATAAATCCTTATTTATGGGTGATGATATAATTCTATTCCGGATTGTCAAAATTATTGAAACATTTCTCAAACTTTGAATCATGACATCAGCATTTGGAGAATGCATTACTTAAAAATTTTTCATACTTCTTAATCAGAATACTACATGAGTGTTTATGTAAATTTTAGAATATCATGTTGATTACAGAATTATTTTATGCATTGAAAAATCTATTACATTTTATGAAGGGAAGAGACTTGCACCACAAAACAAAGAAATAGGAATATTTGGTAAATTTAATAACTGGGTGATCAAGTGTAAGGCTTGCAAAGTAGCACAGAATTCAGCAGTCTGACAGATAATAAGAGAAAATTTAGAATGATACCATGGAGGATGTTGCAAGGTGATCAGATGGAAACAATACTGCCTTGAGATGTTTTTACAATCACTTTTATCCTCTGATTTTTGAATGAAAAAATAAATGACTGCTAACCTCTGCAGTTTAACAATATTTAATGAGTGTATAGTAGCTTACATAAGTATGTGGCAAATGTATAATATAAATTCATATTTATAAATTTTTATTTATATTTAAATTAAATTAAATGTAATAATTTATGTTATTTATTTAAATTTATAATATAAATTATATTTAATTCCTTAGTTTTCTTACTCCAGAGATATTTTTAGCTGGAATGCTACTGAAAATAATTATCTACTAGTTATTATTTCAATAAGACACTGGCATTCCACAGAACTGAAAAAGCAGGTACAAGAAGAAAAGATACTATTCTAGGTAAAAAAGAAAAAAAGGAAAATGTTTTGTATCATAGATAATTGGTCATTCTTGTTGCAGGTAATACCCTCAGAGTTTTATTTCTCTATGGTTTGCATTAACATTAATTTAAGAATGAAGTGTTTTCCTGGAGATTAAACTTCGACTCAGCTACATTCGGTTGGGTCTTCCATCCTTTTCTTGCTATCAAAAGACAATCACTTTGATAACACTAAGTGGAGAGGAAGGAATAATAGAAAACCAACATGTTCAAGTTCCCTTCCATGCCCTACTGCCTTTAAGAAGTGCGAGTCAGCTGCTGAGCACAGCGGTGAGTGAAGGACTCACGCCGTGAGCAGCTGCCTGCCTTGGAATAACGTGTTTAAAAATACTTTGTTACAGGTAATTTCGTCTTCGCAGTGCAAAAAGCCTCAGCTGCTCTGAAGGACAAAGCTCACGGTACCAAGCTGTCTGAAAGGCGATTTCCTGTAGATAGAGGCTTTCCCCCCCCTTTAATTTAAAAGCCTTAAGATAATAAAAAATACATATGTGGATTAGAGAATACAAAGCAAGCATGAAAGTCTGCAAAAAGCTGAGTTAACACTCAATCATTTTCTAAGGGATTCAAACCTAGAGTGGTCCAAAGTGTAGCGAGGTGCTTAAGAACTCAGACACCTAAAACTGACGTAATAGAGACAACTTCCAGTGCTGTAGAAGGTTGGACCTGCTGACACATTCAGTCTCCTTTGCAGAGTCGCTACAACATAAGCAGCAGGTCAGACCATTGCAAACTGCTGGTGATGTTCCTGGCACAGAGGAATGCCCGCTCTGCACAGGAACAGCCAGTGGCTCCACCCTAGCTTCACACCAAAGACTTCACACCTCAGACTAAAGGCACTGCTGTGCCATAAGCACCTCCAGCTGTTTGCTGGGGGCTGTCGCACGCAGGTACAGCTTAGAGGAACTGCAAAGAACCTGCAGGGCATCTCATTTGTCTGGAACCAGACCTGTGAACATGAGGAAATGGGACATAATCCTGCCCAACATTCCTGATCTCAGCATTGGGATGTACTCATTTAATACGGGATTGGTATTGCTCATTTTGCCAGACCAAAAAAATTCATCTTGTGAAAGATATTTTCCCTCTAAACTTTAGAAATTACTTTACATCTTGGCAGCTTAAACACCACCTCATCTCTCCCTGCATGTAAAATGATCCTGGTCTTTCCTTAGCCTTCACCTTAATTATTGAAGAAAGCAACACCTTAATTGCATTAACAGAAATCACCTGATTTACACTGGATTTTCCATCTACAAAACTAAGGATAAAAATATCAGATGTACTTTATACACAATAATAATAGAGGTTTTTCCATTTCCCAGTTTTCCTGTGTATGAATACAGATAAATGATACCTTGTACATTTTGACCCATAAAAAACCAAAGCGGCTCTGTGCTGGGAAGCCTTCATATATTTTCTACTTGTAATTTTGCCAAATATATTTGTTTTGAAGGATCTCTCTGTTCCTGCTCACTCCTCCTGCTTCCTTAGATAAGTTGTTCTGGGGGACTCATTCCTCTAGGCCTAGGTAGCCACATTTCCATTGACTGCTGAATTTCCATCACTGATGTGATGTCAGCTGAACCCAACAAATACATTAATTGAAGTGCTGATTTGAAACTCAAGCCATCAATGGAAAAACAGATTAAAGCCATTTTTGAGAAGACTGAATCACATGAAACAATAACAAATGTATAACTCAGGCAATAATTTAAAAAGCAGAAATTAATTCATGTTTTCAGTTTAATGGAATATGGTTCCACTACATCAGGATTAATAATAACCTTTTTTCACATAAATAATACTAATACAGTCAAAGAAACCAATCTCATAAAGAGCAACACATGCTGCAAAGCTGAATTGTTTAGATGATATCTGTGTTTCCAGATCCTTTAAAGAGTTTTGGCTGTAGGATAACCAATAGATTTTAGCTCTCCTTCTCAAATGAAAGTATCAAGAGCAGGCTAAAGGACAGGCTGCTGGCTCTGAAGCACATCATGCAATGAACTTACTCCTTGCTTGATGAGATGCTAAACCAGCATGAAATCTGGAGTCTTTAATAATTTGTGTTAGAACTAATCAGGTAAGAATAATTTTAAATTCTGGCTTTCTATTCACTTGTATTCATAGAAATTAGAGGCTTTGGGGCATTTTCACCTATAAATTCAGAATATTGTTTCACTGTTGCTGAAAAATTCCTAGTGCTAGGTTTTTAAATGGTATTTCTATACTGAAATTACATTTTCAAATATCAAAATTATGTCAGTGTCACAATATTTTTTTTCTTTTTAGGACTAAAGCCTTTCCTGCTTAAGTTACAGATGAAACCAGAAACTAATATTTTGATATACCAGCACAATATGCAAGTCAAATGTAACTGCTATAGATTTGCTCACTAATTTTCACAGTTCCACCACCCACTTTTCCCAAGTGTCACTTCATGTGTATTTATATGATGTACCAGAACACAGTCATGCAAAGGGAAGTGTGGATTTCTTACAAACACTGAGGATCTTTTTATTATTTTAAAGGCAAAAAAATAAAAACGCTGATGAGCTACAGCCCAGAGTTTTTTTTCTAGAAAAGAAACACAGTGTATGTCATTATGATACTCTGTGCATTAATGTCATGAATTGAAACCTTTTGCAAGACTGCACTTCTTTGTTGATTGAAAATCCCTGGAACAGCAGCACATTTTCATGGGGTTTCAACTTGTGAACTTGCTCAAAGTCACAGCTTTATAATAAATGTATACTTCTTTTATGAAGGCAGGGTTGCAGATTTTGGCGTTCATCTCTTTATCATTACCTACATTACAAGTGAAAAAAGCATTCATATTCTTGTTTCAAAGTGCAGAAAAAGGCTCTGCCCTGGGTGACCCAATATTTAGTAAGGCTCATGAATATCACAAGGAGAAAAGAAAAATGGAAAATTTCTTCTAGTCAGATAACAAAAGGGAATATTAAAGGCTTGACAATAGATGATAAAATGGTTTACCTAAATCTTTCCTATTCAAAGATAGGGGTTTTTTTATGGCATTCTTTTATAAAATCTGTAAAAGTGCATTTCATCAGATTTTCATAATTAAACCTCTCTCATTGTAAGATGCCTAATCATACATTAGAAGCTCTTTCTACAATGTGAAGAAAATTATCCCGCAAGCTCTTTGAGTGGAGTTTTTTCAGTCACAAATAGAGAATGTAAATGACACGCCTCGATAATTAAGAAACCTAGACTCAGATTTCTAATATCATTATGATAATTCAAATTCCGAGAAGGATATTCAATGTCTTACACCTCTATGAAGAATTTCAAAGGATTAGCCATTAAGCTGACAAATACACTGACAAATGCTTTGAAATCTAGGCTCCATTAAAAATTCTATCTGACAAATCAGCATTAAGAATGCTAAAAATTAACATTTTTTTAAAAAGTAAATATAACTCCAACTTAAGCAACTTAAGCAACAAAAGTAAATATAACTCCAACTTAAGACAATTAACTTAGGCAAACGAGTAACCACAATGCATGGGCTACTTTGTATTCCAAACAGATAACCTATAGATAATAACCTGTATTTATTTTGAGTATAAACTATAGTTTGTACTGTTTAAACATAGGTTTAAATGTATTACATTGAACAGCAACCTCTTTTTAATCAAAATAAACCTTCATTGGGACTGTTAGGATTGCAAGGTTTTGCTGAAGGAATCTGTGCTTAACTGAGTGATGCGGACACACCCTGGACACCCCCTTGCGTGGATAAATCCCCCTGGATAAAAGAGAACAAGCTGCTGGTTCACCAGGGCATTGCTCCTGTTTTTCTGACACTGCTTAAATCAATATCATCCCTGCAATTCCTCCACTGCATGCAGGATTTGAAACCATTCAGCCACTTACCAAAGAAATCCTTGTGCTGATGCTGCTGTTGCTAATTCTAACGCAAAGTACAGAAACACCTATTGTATCAGAGTCTCCAATATTCAAAGCCTTTTCTATTCAGCTGTATTCAACATTTCCATAGAGGGCAAACTTGATGCATATTAAGGTATACCTGCTCACAGATTTCTTCTGTTTACTGTCTCTTCTTCCATTTTGCTTTTCTTTTCTTTTTTAAATATCAGCGAGTATGCTCATATAAATAGAAGCCATTCTCATACAATCAAATTATCTACAGCCTTTATAGTAAGTACCATTTCAAGCATTAGCTAATAGAATTTTTATTAAGGAGATTTAGTCCTTCCTCTGGCTGTAGAATTGTACTGATAAGACAAGCCTGAATTTTCAGGGGTTTTTTTCTGTATTCTAAGTGAAATAGATTAAGCTCTGATCAGATAATGGTTTATACAGAAACCACTGAACTGCTGAAAAAAGTATTCTACCAAAAATATTAGACACAATATTGTCCTGCAAAAAAAGACCGTCAATAAAAAGTAATATCCAGAATGACGTAAAGGGTCAGACTCGGAGATATTTTCTACAACTAAGACTTATTGCATACAAAGCTGTATTATTATGTAGCTAATCAGATCTGTACTGGAGGTTTATGGTAAAGTACTGCATAATGACTTTTTTTTTCCACAGACCTCTTGTTTTGATGTTGTTGTTTAATGCATTTGAATAAAACCTTTTATTTTTTTTTTTTTTTCTGTGCACATTAGCTGGGTAGGCTTTTGGCAAGGGTGCTCCTTCTCTCAGGGCAAGACAGAAAAAGCCTCTTTTGATGACATTTCCAGTGTCTCCATGCTATCACAATTCCAGCAGGGATTGTGCTCCAAGGCTACTCTCTGTCTTTCCTCAAGAGGAGAGTTTAGATGACTACCTTGGACTTAACTCCAATTACTCCAAAAGCAAACTTCTTCATTTGTCTGTGTTTAGTGGTGTTGCACCCAGGAACAGCAAAAGCTGCAGTGTATAAACTGTTCTTGCTCAGGCTGACAGATCCTTCAGGATCTTTCCAGACACATGCTGGTCTTCACCTTCTTGTCTGGAGAATGCCAGCCGTGACAAACTATGCAAATTTAATTTAATGCTTTAATGGTTTGTGTCATATTCATTAAGGAGCATGCTTTTTTTTTTTAATTAACTTTGCAAAAGATGACTTCTGACCACTTTGAAGTTGAACACGTGTTTGCAATTCATAAACCTGCCAAACCCAACACCCTGCTCTCTCTGCTGACAGTTTTTAGACATTACTGTCCTACAGCAGATGGCTGAAGAACCTAATAAAGCGATCTCGTACAAAGCAACAAAAATAAGCTTGGATCTGTAGTTATCACAAAAAAACCCCTACAGAACTCCCTGTCTAATACACTGATATAATTCCTGCAAAGAATTTAATGGGCTCGTGACATACTATCAAAAAATCCTTCACTGGATCAACAACCTCTCTGGGCAAGAAAAGCTGCAAGAACACAAAACTCAGACGGCTTTTACTGAGCCTTGTCCCTTTGTGACCTGGGTGCTGATAGAAAATTCCATCTCTTCTTGTTCTCAAGTATTTCCTTTCAGGCTCCTCCTATTGAACACTTCCTCCACGTCCTTAGGCCAGCCCATGTGCCCTCATTCTGACTGCTTTCTTCACACTTCTCTACACTTAAGCTAAGGACAAAAGACAAGCCTGGGAAGAGAGTTTACTTGAGAACATTTCTAGAGTTCTCCTTAAAAAAAGGTTAAAGATGACTCATAGCTTCATAAAAATCTAAAGGAAACTCCAGCTGAATCAGTTTGCTCAAGTTTGGCTTTACTAAAAGTCTGTGGTATTTTGGGGTTTTTTGTTTGGTGGTTTTGGGGGTTTTTTTTGATCTGTTATTAATCTTTTAATTACTTCAAAATCAGAATCATAATCCCAACTCAAAACACCACTAAAAATGTAATTAAGCAGGCACTATGGTCGATTTCCTCTTTGTTTTACACCAAACAACTGCATATCCATGTCTTAGCAATATGATTCTTGAGTGTGATTTTTCAGTTGTACTTAATCTCACAGTGGCAAATTGCTGTCTTTATTTGTTAAGTCAGACCTAATAGTTGTCCTCTTTCCTGAAATTCTTAATTGCAATGTAGACAGAAATCCTAAATTGGATTTAGAGTTAAACGTTGAGATGTTGGGTTTGGTTTTTTGTTTTTTAATTATTATTACTATTCTAAACTTCAGATCTGAGTAAATACATCAATACTGTATGTTAGTTCAGCCTGCAATAGGGCTGGATTCTACAAAAAGCACCACTAAGAAGCAAAGACAAGAATATTGAAAATGTAGAAAGGGACAGGATGCCATGGTGGCACCACTACACCTTTAATGCAGAACTCACTGAGGGCAATATTTATGGCTGGACAAGCCACACTTGACACATAGAATGACATTAGGCTTTACAGTAAATAGCCACAGATTATTTCTGAGTGTTCTGTGTGTGTATAATGAAAGCTCTTTTAACCTCTGAGAAGGAGGATTATTAAAATCACTTCTGCATGAATGACACTTATTTAAAAACCCAACCAAATCTTTACATTTTCCTTGCATGTGTGATTCAAGGTGACTCTGCTGTGACCCAATCAAATTTCAGCTTTTAGCTTAAACCAAAATCTAATCAAAGTCATAGCTGGCTTTTTCCTTCTTGCTGCAGTTTGCCTGACATGTTAGTTTATTGGAAGTCATAGTGTTTAACTCACATGTCAAATAGAGAAATCTGCAGAAAAATACCAGAATATACCAACAAAACTCACAATCCACTTTGGAACAATACATACCTATTAACTAAGGAAATTTGGGAATACATTACCTAAGACAAATGAGCAGTGGCTTCATTTCTTTTATGCTCCCATCGATATCTGTGGTCTCAGAGAAGCCTAAATGATGCCTGTATGCCCAACTGTATGAAATTAAATGGTACATGTATACGCAGTGAAGTAAGACAGCATCTAAATATTTGAGATCGGGTAAAAAAGTGTTTCAGAGCTCTTGTTCTCACAAAATAGTAAGTTTGTTTCAGTCAGGAGTTTGTCTCCTACTTTTAAATCAGTGCATTTGTCTATAAGAAGAGAACACAAGCTCGTTCCATCGCCCTTCCCAAACACATTTTCCTGAGGAAACGCTCTGTATCCCTATTTGCCGGTGTACTTGTGCAAGTACATGAATATAAATATTAACTGAAGAAGGGAGATAGTAGAAAAATGCAGATTATTCTATTTAGTTTTTATTTCGTATGGGAAAATACCATCTTATGAATTTTCAGTTTAGGGTGGTGCAAGCAACAGCTCCAAGTTTTACGTTGTTTTGTAAACACAAAGCATCACAGTGGAGGACTTGGGTCAAAGACATCAGACAGAGAGAAATCCTAGAATTTAGTCTTAATTAGCTTCATACCCTTACAGAGGTAAGAGCAGTGTCTACAGGAAGGAAGAAATGGGTACAGGCTGGGCTTAAACAACAGCCTAAATGACCTCCCCGAGGTGTCTCCCAGCCTCAGCAAAAGAAAATGTTGTGCACAGGTAAAACCTTACAAAATAAGGGCCTTGCTACCCTTGTAAAATCATGGCTCAGGCCTGTTACTTCAGCTGAGTAGAAGAGGACTATGGGAAAGTGACTCAGCTGAATTAGAGGTAGAAAAACAAGTTATATAACCATTACATGTTCACATCGTGGTTTATGGTGGTTGGCTGAATTACATATGTTGTGCTTAAATGCAACATAACTGATAATGGCCTAACTGGTTAAAAAGGCCTGGTTTTTGAAGTAAAGGGGTCTCTCTTGCACTGCCTGGGGAGCCTGTGTCACTCTGCTTCATAACAAGAAAACATCACGGTAAGATTTCTTCTAACACTGCAGATAGTTCTAAGAGTGATAAATTAAGACAAGAGTCGGTTTGTGAATTCACTGAGTAGACTGAACCTTGAATTTGCCTGTGCAAAATGGTTTCTTTAATCTTAGATTAATGAGTAACTAACATGAAGTCAAGGCTTGTAATCAATTACAGCAGCTTCCTAGCAGTTACAAACAGATTAGGTTTAATGGCCTTATTTCTGCTGTCAGACATTTAACTTCTTTAAGAGAGACAAGAACATTGTTAGATTTGAAAGAGAATAAAGGAAAAGAAAAAAATAGTACAGGAACCATTCAATTGCCATTTCTAAAAACTCCAGGTGTTTCATGCTAAATACCAAAAAGGCAATATGAATATAATGTAAAGCAAGAGCCACCACAAATGAAAGCAGTAATGCCAAAGATGCCTCAAAAAGACTGAAGTAATGGAGAAATAAAACACAGTAATATGATTAATAGAAAGGCCCCAAAGAACCAAAAATAATATTAATGTGCTTCTCTTATACTTGTTTAGGTTTTGTCTTGACGGCAAATGAAAAATTTGAACAATATTCTGCACACAAATAAACTAAGAGGAATTAACACACTGTAGTGCTTTACAGAAAACTGTTGAATTATTTCCATTTTTTTTTCATTTAACTTAATTCTCAATGCTTAATGAATATAGGCATCAAAATATTCTTTCACTATTTCTTACAGCATTCTTTAGTACCTGAATCTTCAAATTATAGCAATAAAATGAATAAACATTTTAATTATTTTTACTTATCTTTTTTCATCTTTAAAATACTATCTTAGCTGTACCACTGCCAAGAAATACAAGCCATCTTCCATTTCTACTTCCTTCGGGAGAAGAAACAGGTAACCCACTCCTTACTGTTTTCTTATTTCTTGTTTCCATAATATCTCTTCAGTAGAAGTTTTCCAGGGACAAGCTTGTTCCTAACCAGGATCAAACATAACTAAACCTTGTTCCTAACAAGGATCAAATATAACTAAACCTTTTCACATGTCAGGCAAAGCATTTTTACCATAGCAGCAATATTCCTATTAACCACTCTGAAAGAACACAGTAATAAAGTTTGACACTGTCAGAATAGAGGCTCTTTCAGGGTAGTTTGTATGAGAAATCATTTTAATTTTGTTTCTGAAATATGTATAAATTACGGTAAAAAAAGAAAAAAAGCTTTGTCTAGAACTCAGCCTGGCCATTCCCTCCTGCTCTCAGAGCTGTGTGCTCAAGGGCAAAAAAAAAAAAGAAGGATGCAAACAAAATATTTTGCATGATCTGTGACAGCTTTTTTACCCAAAACAACCACTGTGGGTTTTGTGTCTCTCACAAGACTGCTAGGAAGAGGTTGAGTCTCAGGTATTAGAATAAATACCTCAATTTTTCTACAACCCAGGAATCTGCAAATTCTTGCGACTAAGACCCACCCCCAGTTCTGAAAACCCAGTCTCCTTAACATAGCACCAAACTTGCACACAAACAGCTACCTCGGCCAACAGGCTCTTTCAGGAAATATTTTATTGCTGCAAGCATGCATCAAAATGGCATTAAAATTCAGTAGAAGTTAGATGACTAATTCCTATCAGAACTCTGGAAAATTCCAATTAATGAGCTTAGGAACAGTGAGGCTAATAAGTGAAAATGTAGTTATTTTTAATTAAAAGGCACAGTGCTAATAAGGACCGTGAGCATCACAAAGTGCATGCAAAGCAGACATCAACGAAGCAGAACTGGCCCACATGACTCCTATGGAGGCACAGTGGCCATTTCCTTGAATTCTTTTCATCAGCACTTGACTGCTTGTTTGTTCCAGCAAATTACATTTTGTTAGAAAATATCAGTTTCACTCTGTGGGAATGACAAAAGATCAATAAAGTCACAAACACGGGGAATGTATAATAAGCCCCTTCAGAGCTGAGAATATTGACAGCGTGTACGACAGATTGTTTCTGTGCTGCTGGAGAATATTGTGACGTGCTAAACAGCACAGCTTTTGCACTCTTCAGCTTTCTTTATAGGAGGAAAATTAGACCACTTCAGAAAAAGGTTTGTAAAAACTTCCATATTGAGGTTTGCAGATTAAATAGACAGGGAATGTTCACAGAATTCTGTTTTTTCTCTTTTTGTTCTGAAATGCCCAGTGTGAAAACAGACCACTTGAAATGTGTCAAACAAATTGAAAGCAAAATCAGACTGAGATGAACAAATGAAAGAACCTTACTTGAACTGTAGAGAGTGTATTTTTGAAAACATCAGAAGTCATGCCTGTATATCTTAAAATGAAATCTTGTGACAATCTCCTGCAATGATTTTGGCAAGTAAAGCAGAGGACCGGCTATAAAATATAGCATAAAGGCACAATACTCAAGACATCTAATGTATAAATCTTTGTCCTCTCTTTGATTAGTCTCTTTAGTACATTGTATATTTACATGCCTCTGAGTTGTTTTAGCTAAATGCAGTCTCATTTAAGAATAATTTTATCCAAATTAGAGCTTGCATTGTATTTATCTCTAATGTTTATCCTTGCAGTTCCAGCCATCTCCCACACGTGAAAATTCTCAGGTGCTTTGGAACTTTCCAAGCATTGAACTACATCCACATTTAGATTTGTAAGTAGGTCGAAGAACAGAACTTTATTTCTCTAGCCCATGGAAGATCTATTGAAATAATATATCCAATGAGTCTGCCCATGGTTTGAGGAAAAATATTTGTGAGATTGTAAATAAACTTTAATTTTATAAAAGTGATACATTTTAGTGCTCCTATAAATATAGCTCTAATCCATCAATGTGCAACATTTTGGGCATGTCAGGCAACAAGCTGTGCATTTAACGACATTTATTTTACCAATTTAGTAAGAGATCTTTTGCAAGTATTCAAATGTTCCTCTGAAAACAGCATGTAAATCACTATAAAATTATATTTCACAGTAGGGAAAAATACTAGAAACTACAAGAAAGGCTTGAATAGTTTGCCTGAGAAACCATCATTCGATAAACAAATGCACATGTAATTTTAAAGCAGCCAAGCCCAATTTGAATTGACTGAACTTTCCTGACAAAGCATTCCTGCCCATAAACTAAAAATAAAATTAGTTAAATTTCATGAAACTAGTGTTGATTAGCAGGTTTTGGTTCAATCTGAGTAAAAATTTGCTGACAAAAGTAAACTGGGAAACACAGTGTAAGTGTTTACAAAGTAAAATCTGAATCAGTGTATATTCCATTACTGCCGGCTCTATTTGTCAGTAGTTTATTGTAAAATTGTGTTTAATTAAGAGATTTGCCCTGTCTAACAAACACTGGATTTAATCCTAAATCAGTGAGGTCAGTAGTGAAGGAGGAGGTTTCTGGTGGTGGGTCTCATTTGTTACAATCAAACATCTCTAGGAATAATAATTTGACTATTATAAAACTAACAGAACTGATTAAAAACAGAAGTGTATGATGTAGATATGTAAATATATGTAAGAATATGTATGTGCAAATGATATGTAATGACTGTAAATGAACATGCAATGTGAGACAGAATTTGATCTTTGTTATCAGTAACTTATACTTCCAGCATCTCAGTTAAAATTTATTATTGATAATTTCCAAATCCATTAAACATTACAATATTTATTGAAAAACTAGTTGCTTTAAAATATTTTCTGTGGCACCTGCTGCACTGTAGCCTTTATTTCCAGTGCTCAGATGCAATTAACACTAAAGAAGGCATGAAGCATCTAGGGAAATTTGTTTTTCATTGGATTAATTGCAGTGCCATAATTAGCTCTATTTAAAATAAAGTATTAGCATGACTCCTAAGACAGTCTAAGCAACAAGCATTTTTAAGAGCTATTTATATAGCACTTTTCCTCTAAGGAAAGTAAATAAATCCAGTTGATTTGCAATAGATGGGTTCAGAAGAACTCAGGTTATATTTATAATATATATTACAATTACCTGAACAAACAGACATTTCATTTTATTGGTAACTTATTTGTAGTTAACTTCAAAATATGATTGTTCTCACAACAACTTGGTATTATTAGATCAATTACTGCACAGAGCCAGAAGACTACAATCCTATTTTAGTGCAAAAGTACCTTTCATACCACCTTAGTAAAATATAGAAGAGCATCAGTAGACTTTTTTCCTGAGCTTTTTCTTTTTAAAAATCAATGACATTTATCTTTATCCAGAGATGTCTCACCCAACAAAGGCCTGTACAAATAACTCATGTGAGCAAGTTTGTATAGATTACATATAAGTGACTGTTTAAGTAATTACAATAAAGACACAGAATCTATTTTGTAACATCACATAGGGTGATTATTGAAAAATGCTTCAGTGTTAAGAATAAACCAGATTATTTGGTTTGGGGCTTTCTTAAGTGTATAATACTCTATGTGCAGTGGCAGCTGATAATAGCAGATACTCCTGGATGGTGCAGTTATTTGACTTTCACATACAAACATCCAATAACATCCTAAGTGTAAAGGATACCTCAACAAGAACTGCAGGGAGGGTCACACTGCCTGTGTAGGAACATACAGGGGAAAAATAACCTATTTACTGTGCTTGGTGGCAAAACAAATTCAAATGAGCAACAATTTCTCAGGGAATTTAAAGAAACACTGTGGATGAAGTTTTTATATAAATTAGGGTAAAGGGAGAGAAGTCAGCATTTTTCACCAATGGATACAAACTGAAATCATCTTCAGCAGCTGCACTGGATGCTAAAGATGCTCAGGGTGTAAAAGCTGAGTTTCTAGTATTCTGTTGCATTTTCTGTGTCCAACAGCTCTCTCAGGAAAATAATTTTGTAAAAGACTATGTAATTATGCAAAGATAATCAGACAACACTAAAGGGAATATCACAACTTTCATTGGCTCATAACTATACTATACACTCCCATGAACTATATATGTTAGGGATTTTTGTTCCCTTTCTGAGTTCTTCACAAAAAATTGGAAAAAACTACACTAAAGTCCTGGGAGTCATACTAAAGCCAGAAGTTATACATAAGGTAAAGGAAAACCATAAGTATTTTTAAAATGTTTTCTGAGTCTTCTATGATGTTTCTGCACACACAGAAAAAAAGTACTTAGCAAGCCGTTTCTAGAGGATAGTCCCACCCCTTCAGAATAGAGTCACTACAGTGACAGAACACTATAATTAAAGGGATTACTGCTATTATTATCATTATTATTACTTTCTTTGCATCACTATAAAACACCCTGGTATTCTCTGAGTAGTACACAAGCAAAATAATATTAGAGTTTTTGTGCAGGGATAAAAGCGTAAATGAAATAATGAGGTGTATTACAGAGTGACTCCACTACAATTACACTGCAAATGAGCCCTGAGCCTCCTAAAGACAAAGCGCACGGACTCCAGGGGTGGCTGGATCACTCACAGGTGTCTCCTGGAAACTGTGTTGCAAGTGGCAATTGCATGGTCCAAGGAGAGAGATAAGCACCATAATCTTGCAGCTATGTACAGTGCAACTATAACAACTGTAGAAAAGGCTATTTTAATGAAACTATAGGAAAATTACATGGCAATAACTAGAGCTGATGATCGTTTCGGGAGACTTGCATGTCCAGGAAGAACAATTTGCTAAATTAAGTCTAGAGCACCTTGTAAAAGAGGAGGAAAATTGAGGGGTTTATACTTTTTTCTTTCTTTCAGCCATAGGAATTCATAAACTGGTGATTGCTCCTAAAGTGATTAGAGCATGCTATAGAATAGGAATTATCAAATTATAGATTTCAACTTTCTAGAGGCAGAGTCAATCTCTAAGGTGTCAACATACTTTACAACCTACTGGGGTCTTTAGATGGCAGCACAGCATATTAACGATCTTTATAGGCAACAAATCTGCTTTCACTTTCCTGAAACAGGGGTAAGACTAAAGCAATTACAAGAGCTGCATCACTTAATTTTGATGAGCTCTTCCATCAGGCAGCACAGGATTTCATGTGCTTGGAAGATGTGATTCCTGAAGGTACAGGGCAGGAGGTTTGCTAACAAAACAACAGCTGCATCTCACTATCTAGGTTGAACACCTGAGCACCACAGATGCTAAAGATGATTTGAGGCAAGCCAGTGATTCTGGAGGCTCTGTAGGATTGTGCTGAAGCAAACCTACTGAAGAGGAATGTGGCTGTCCTGGATAATTTTGAAATTCATAACACAAAGTTCTGAATGGAAAAAAAAGATTTCCAGCATTTTTAAACCCAAATGCTCATACTCAATCTACATAACCAGCAACTGCATTTTGAAACAACATTTGGGTAATCTCGTAACTATGAACGGACGAGTGCTGTTAAAACATGATGCAAAAAGCACCAGAGACCACAACCCCTCTCACAGCTGGTGGCTTTCACATGCAGAACTTGCTAAGTACAACTGACACATGGTCTCATGCTGCTGCCTTTGTTACTTTTCTGTCTCATTTCTCCACGGAGGATGCTGATGGAGAGGAGGAAGGATTAACAGCTCCTTGCAGTGAAATTGAACCAGTAATAAGAGTCTGCACTGGAAACGGAACAGGTAGAACTCCTACTGCCACATTCCCAAAGAACCCAACCATTTCCAACCACTGGGAGATATGGCAGGGAAGATGGGGGTAAAGTGCATGGCAAGTTCAGTTCTTGTTTGGGAACTGCCAAGTTGCTCCAAACACAGCTCTCGAAAACCAATCTAGAAGGAATTTTCCTGCAATAGTGACTCATGTATTTATGAAATTATTTTTACAATTCTGATTTCTCAGATGGTCTTAAAAGTAACAACAGTCTTGGTGTCATCAGGTGCTGCAGGAACAAACATAGAAGATACCATGGAAAAAATTAAATGGAAGATGGCAAAAGCAGTGCTCAAGATGCAATGAAGCTTCCTTCTCCCACTAGCACTGCTGTGCATAAGCAGGTGAGTATTTCATGTGCTGAAACTCTGGAGACTTTGCACTGCTCTATTTCCTGACTGACTTATAGCTCTTGAAATACAGACTTCTTTCTTGCCGTCATTTCCAAAGGAGGGCTCAGATGTGTTATTTCTGATAGTTATTCAGTCCTATTCAAGTCACCTCTGTGTCACTGCTGATGCACCTGTTATACAGAACACTCAATACCTCTCTTCACTGTTATATTCCTGAGGTACTTCCCATGCATGGGGATAGAGAGGACACCTATTAGTAAGATACATCACAAGGTGAGTATATAGTTCTGTTCTTGCTTGTTATATTCACACCAGAACTGGACTTCCTCCACTGCATTTCAGTCACTGTGTGGAATCTTACAGCTCCCTGAACAACCATTAGTTAAGAAAGGAGAGAAGCATTTAGGCTGGAAAAGACCTTTAAGACTACCAAGTCCATTCACTTTTTGCTCATCTTCCAGAAATTTAAATATAGACAGTTCTACGTATGTAAAACTGCTGAGAGAAAGCATTATTGCCCTCTCAACTGAGCAGGAAAGAAACTTGACCCAAATAATTAAACAGTTTCTCCAGGCAATCATGGGTATCTTCTCTCATGTGCTAATGATTGTAGCCTTTACATCACAGTTCTCTTCCTACAGAAAGATTGAGATATTATTCCTTATTCTCTCCTAGGACTTCTAAACCTGTGACAGAAGAGAGAAAATGGAAAAGGGGAAAAAAGAAAAGGGAAATGTGCCCTCCTTACACCCTGTTTGTTCTTTGTTGCCTACAAACAAGCCCCTCCCTTTCAGAGCAGAGCAGTTCAGCTGTGCTACCCCATTCCTTCTCCTTTATACAGGAACTTATAAACTACTGCTCTACCCCACAACCTATCAGAGCACACTCTAGTCTGATTTACCTAGTCCAGCTAGGAAAAGCAGGAAAAGTCTAAGATCTATTCCTTCTGAGTCACTCCATGCATGCTGAGTTTGGGGACAAAGACGATGTGTGGGCAGCACAGCACACAACTATCCTCAACCAACATCTATTTCTGCACCTACATTTTTATATAGCAAGGGAAATTCATATTTACTGCTTTCTCACTTCTTGCCTGAATCCAAGTTTCAGTGCCTTTCATGTCACAGATAGACGGGAATGTTTAATAAACAAAGTTCAAGCCTGTGAAAATCAAAGTATGGCATAAACAAATAAATGTGCCATAGATTTAACCTCTTATCTTTTAATTTTCTGCATTATCTTTTGCATCTTTATCCTGAAGACCAGTTTTGTTTTCAAACTCTAAGGCTGGAAAGTCTCTCCAAACTTGTTTGGTACCAAAATATGACATACAAAGAGCTCCTCACTGCTGATACCATATTTGTGTTCATTCCTCCATTACAAGCTGCCTGATTTACCAATCACCCTACTTGTCCTGTCTTCAGTATAAAAATAAAACCGAGGTGGGTCAGAACAACTCATTCCATAACCCCTTGCTAGGATGCAATCTCACCTGAGGCTCTCAAATTTTGGCATCTTTAAATTTCCTTCAGTGGCTTTTTTGTTTTGCTTTGGTTTTGGCTTCTGTTTTTTTTAATGAAAAATTTGATGAAACTGAAAGGCAATCTCATGAAAGTGTCATGGGATAACAGAATAAATTCTTGCCCTATTTTAATTAGAACGTGAATCCTACTGAGTTTAATTATCCTGTCTTATTATAAATTTGACCACAAGGACAATCTGCCAAAAAATACACTTTGTTTGTTTGTTTTCCAGGAAAAGCTGTCACGGTCCATTTGCATCTCATATTCACATGACAATGTACTCTGTGATTTAAACTTCATTTCATGAACTCATTAAGAAACACAACAAATAAACCTGACAAACTGGGGCTAAACCCCCTTTGATCCAGACTGGTCTATCACGTGAATTCCCTTATTCACCATTCCAGTCTTGAGGTCAGCCACAGCCTGGGTGGGCTGAGGGAACAGCTCCAACAGCTCAGGGTTTTCTGTGGCTACAACATTTACTAGAATAGGATAACATTTACTAGAATAGAATATTCACGTTTACTAGAATAGGAGAATATTTACTAGAATAGTTGTATTTATTATTTTATTAGACAAAGCAACAATTATCTTCTTACATTTAAATCCTGCTACTTAGTAATTTCCATGTTAAAATGTATGATTTTATGGTTTAATTTTTTTTCCCACAGCACTATAATAAAATTCTCCTGTTTCTAAACATAATTAAATGTCACAGATGTAGCCAATTTAGAAATATTCTAAATGTAAGAACCTTTAAAACACTTTATATTATACCCTTACTGAAATTTCATTATTCAGAGCAGTAATAGTTTATTTACCTGCATTTTTTTCAATATGTTGATTAACAGAGAGCTAAATTTGTAGCTTCATAAACAGCAGTGCAGTAATGTGTATACTAGACACGAAAAATAATTGTTATATTAATATTTTTACCTTACAAATATGGCAAAACATGAGAAGTTATATTTATGCTTTCCCAATCCAACTATTAAATAAAAAAGATTGTTTTAATTTGAACTGCATTTAAACAAAATCCTGCCATTCCTCCTGCAATTCCTGTCAATTAGTACCCCCACTAATGGATTTAGCAGTCCCTTAAAAGCAATTAAATGGGGACGTGTTACAGAAACAACTGTTTTCATTTGTAAAGCATTAGAATGGATCTGAAATTTTCCTATAAACAATATTTGGCAAAAAGAATACTCTTAAATATAACAGAATTGAACAAGCAATGTGTGTAATAATACAGCACTAACCATATTACTGTCTCAAATAGGAAGAAATATTAATGAATAATAGAGGTAGAAAGTAATAAGAACTTCTTTGGAAAGAAGTTTCTAATAAGAAACTCTGAGTATTTTAATTAAACCTCTATGAATATTTAGGTCACTTAAAAATGTGCTTCCTATTCTTGCTTAGTTGATCTAGAAGAAGAAATTATATAAAATATTTCATATTTGGGGAGGGGGTCAGACTACTTATTTGATTTATACAGCATATCAATATAAATTAAACCAGTAAACCTCTTGGCAGATTTAGATGCAAATTTAATGAATGATAACTAAATATTTGCTTTTCTTTTAAATGTTTTATTGTACATTGCACATGATTTTCCTCCACCTTTTTCCTCTGTTAATGAGCTTCTTGTATGGTAGATTATGGAAAGTAGATCTAGGGAAAATTAGGGAAAGAAAGCATAAAAAGTTACTGCTGTTTTCTTCCTTTTAAAAACAAAGATTAATGCAAACCAACAAATACAATTTAAAAACCCAAAACAAATAAACCACAAAACAAAGCAAAACCAGAAGTAATGTCTTCATTTCAGTAGAGGCAGGAATACCAAACCAATCTTCAGCTGAATCAAACTTAGAGGCTAATTTGGATTGAAAACACTGATCCGTGTAGCAAGATGCTGAATGAAGATTTCTCTGCAGCATGCACCCAGTGCCAATGTGCTCGGTCCAGCTCCAGCACCCTCCTGAGCACAGTAATTTGAGGGTGCAACCCCAGGGACAGTGGCCCATCCTTAAACACAGCCTGACAACAACTCAGTACAAAACACACTTCTGACTGAATCCTTCCGAAATGAAATCTCAAAGCAAAAAGAAATTATTTCCATGTGTGTTCAAAACAGATCATGTTAAACCCAGTATTATGGCACATAACACAAAGCTGTAGGGTTTTAACCTAGGTCAACAAAACCTCCCCATGATTCAGGGTCTCAGTGGGACAGAGAACTCCTAAGTACCACAGACTAGTCCAGTGTAAATTCTGATACTCTGGGTGCTGCTCCAGTTATCTCGCTTATAAATCCTCGTATTGCACATATCCTACACAACTATTTCCGTGGTATCAGTCAGATACTTTTATAGCCTCACGTCTTCATGTACCCAAACATCCGAGCCATTCCTGTTTCTGCCAGGGTTCCTTCTCCCGTGCTGTGGGGCAGCAATGCAGCCATTTCTCAGCTGTACCGCAGCAGCACAATTCCAGCCCAAGTCCTGATCCCAGCTCCCCGACAAAGTCACTGTAGGATAAACCCTGCTGCTCTCTGTTTTCTGTGCAGTGACTCAGACTCACTGCATCCCTGAAGAAATGCCTGGATCCACTGCTACGTGCTCCTAATTCTCCCCCACGCTAGTCTGAAATTAAGATATTATGAAAGGCCTACTAAGCTGCTCTGTACTATATAAATATATATATATAATGTGATTTATTGTCAGTGTAGGGAAGTCGAAGACCAGAGCACATCTTCCACCTTCAGATAAAGCTGTGCTGCCAAACCACAGGGCATTTTCTAATTTGCTGTGCAGTTAGGTCTTGTTTACACACTCAATGTGTTTAATAAACACCATGAGACATCATAATGACCAGAATTAAGGCAACAGATACTTCAAATAACCATGATCTTAAAAGGAGAAAATTATGAGGATGTTTTAGGAAACTGTATGCTAAATTTCAAATATAACATATGGACTTGGTGTTGAAACCCCCTAATGAGCTTCTAGCAGTGTTCAGACTCAGAAGACCTTGCTAATCCCATTTTCTGGCTCTAAGAACCAGCGATGACAGAAACCACTTGGAATGAGTTCCAAGAAAAAAAGATTTCTCTGGCCCATAATAATATCTTTCTATTTTTTAGTAGCAAAACTCCCTCTTGCAAACATACTTCTTCATAATCCTAATTAAAAAAAAAAAAAGATATTAATTTCAGGACATTTACAAGTATTTCAGCAACATGAACGGTGAATTCCTCTCCAAAAAGTAATGAAGACAGATGAGCTGCTGAGGATAAATAGAACTGAGAGTAATGTTCTTAAGTGAAAAGGGAAAAAGATTCTACTTCATCCAGGGAAGTGAAGTGACAGTATTGAAATAGATGGAATAAAACCTGTGGAACACAGGGAGAACTATGTAACAAAGTACGTAAATCAAGATCAGAACATGTAAATCAGGTAGAAGTAAATAAAGTTGAAATGAGAAAAAATATTCTAATAATAATAAAAATACATTTTGAAATACATACATCTAGTATGAAAAAAGCCATTTAGCTGTTTTAGTTTATGAAAAGGACTATATGATGGGAAGCTCACTGATGAATGGATAGAACCCACAAAAGAACTGTGCCAGCTGTCATTGCCTGACTGCTCTTCGGCTGTGCTTCCCAACAGGGAGAGCATTGTCCTCTGCAAAGATCCCCAAATACTGATTTCTGAGAGAAATAAAAGGCATTTTCTCAGGTAAGCACCTCATAATTCAGCATAAAACAGAAAACTGCACTCTGAAAACAGCTCCACTGTTTACTCAGAACTATGAATTCTGTGCTGGTTTAAAGGGGTTTGGATTTAGGCAAACATGTAGAACAAGGCAGGAAATAAGGAAGCAGACCCTGTGAGACAGCAAGAAATTATCCAGATAGATAAATTCACTTATGCTGCCTCAGTTTTGGGGGCTTATTGGTTGGTTTGAGGGTTTTTTTTTTTCCTAGCACAGATGTGTCACCTAACCAATCAACACTACAACCATCCCCACCAGTGAGGTCTCGGGTCTGCAAGCTAAAGGTTTTGAGTCAGATTTGGGGAGTTTCAGAAAGAACAAGTCAGAATTCAGTATTTTCTATCTAATCCTATAACAAGTGGGTCACAAGTAACTTTTGGGAGAGACCCTGAGTAGCTGCGTAGAACCAGAATGAACCCCCCAGCCCTGGAGCATCTGTCTTTGTGCAGCACAGCTGGAACCACTGTGCTGACCCAATGGACCTTCCCTCCAAAGCACACTCCCTCCCCTGCAGAGCAGGGAAGTTATTTAATCTGTTGTGCCTGGCATTAAAATGTTCTGACTTCAGCTCCGTTTAGTCTCCATGCCGACAACGTGGTCTCAAGACAAGCACAACTTAAAAGTACACCTCTATTAGAAGGCACCGAGGTTTTTCAGATACTACAGTGTTTGTTATGATTTAGTATACATGGAATCCTTCTTCCTACATGAATTTTTTCACTTTTACAACTGGTCTCCTGGGTAACTTGAAGGAGGCAACTGGGCGGTTTCCAGAGTTACATTTCAACTCCAAGGTTTTGAACAGATATAGTAATTAGTTATAGAGCGACCTAAGAATTATTAAAACATATAAACTACTTTATTAATCATTTGGGAAAAAAATTCTCTCGATGCTAGTTATCCTATCACTCACCTACAAAAAGCTCTTCAACAAACAAAACCAAGCTGAGATTCTGGCCTGAGGTGCAACAGAGTTGCATTTAAGGAATCATTACTCTTAATTTTGAGAAGTCTAAAGACTGTTAGGAAATATCAGTGCATATGACTTGCAACATCATAAATTTCTGTGATATGCCTGCTATGGCATAAAAAACACTTTGAAAAATTTCAGTGCAGCTATTTACACAATATATGGTCTGCACTCATCCTTCTTTTTCGAGTTCTGTGCTAGCATGACTTGGAGTTCAGCTCAGTGGCAACATCAACCTGATAGAATGTAACGTAATGACAACTCAGATTATATCTGGCAAATATCATTTGTATTCAAATCAGAAAAATGTATTCATTCTAATTTAGGGATCTGGCAACATAAGGACAGTGGCATTTGCAGTACTGTCAGTTTTTGAAAGACTTTCTGACTGCATTTAGTAGCCACATAAGTAGAATAGGATTCTGTATTCTTAGAAATTATGAACTAAATTACATTTTGTTTGCTTGTTGATAGGTTGGTTGAATTCACCTTTCCTTCCGGAAGTATTTTCCATCTATAAGCTAACAACTACTTATTATTTATAATAAAACTATTAGCCATGGAGCAAAGTATTTTCATGCATATAACATCCAGCTGATAAACAAATGGGTTTTTTTCTCCAGAAGTTTTCAAAATAACATTTACCTTAGAAAGGACACCCCACAAATACACAGCAGGCCAGATAATTGTTTCCCTACTCAGTTTTTAATCCAGAGCAATTCTAACACACTCATTGCAATTTTTGTGAGTTCACATCACAGTAATTGAAATCAGAATCTGGATCTGGTTTTTCAAATACAACAGTTGTTTGTTCAGCTGGTCACACATTTGGAAGTAATTTCTAATGCTTTAAAATCATGTCAAATGGATCTATCTCTCTCTCCTGCCTCTCACAGAATGAAATTAAATTTTCTGTATCTCAGAAAATGTCCAATCCTGCAACTTCCTGTGCATTTTCAGAGAAGTTATATATGCGAATCTTGTAACAGTTGAATAGATTTTTTTCCTACACTCACATTAACTAACTGAGATACTTGTAGCAGCTATTCTGCTTTGAAATTAGATCAGGACAAGAGCCATAATCTTATTTAGCTTACTCATTACAAGATTAGTTTCTTGCATTACCCCCCAGAGTAAAACACGTCTGAAGAAAGCAGTCAAGGAATTCCCATGCATCTATTTAACCTATTTGTAAAAAATTCCATACAGATTTTTTAGCCTGAAAATGTGGCGATGAAACACCCTGTGTGACTTATGTTGCTGAAAGTGCACAAGGAAGGCATCACCGGAAACCAAGATTTGAAAGAAAACACTTGCTCAGGAGGAGGTTAAACTGGAATGTGCGGCATACACCAGCAAAGGCTCACAGCCACCCCGGCCACTGCCCTCGCACTCCTTCCATAAGGGATTTTCTCCTGTAAGGGGGACTGGCATCTCATTTGCACTATGCTGCTGTTAAGTCAGCCCCCAGAGAGGAGGTCAGCATCAGAGAGGGTCTCACGGCTTATTCCTCTGAAAGGTGCTTAGCAGTGGTTTCATAATTACCTAAGATAAATGTCTGTATGCAACTCTGGGGCCAGCATGCTGCTTTTAAGACCTGTTATGGCTTCACTGGAAGTCTTCTGGAAACAGCAGGAGATTCTACAACTGCATTAAAGGTTTACATTAACATGACTTAACTGAAATACCATCCAACAGCCAAAAATCACAATCTATAAAGTATGCAAAGGTAAACTGAGGAACTATGAAACTAAAATGTTAAGTTAATCATTGTAACTAGCACCCAGAGATTGCAGAACTGCATGTACCCAGAACTTCTCACCATCACACAGAAACTCAGCCCTGCCCCAGGCACCTCAAGAGCCCCAGTTTAGACAGGAGCCTGCAGCTGCCATCACACCACTGTTGTTGGTATCCATCACCAGCCAGACCTGCTCCTCAGGGTTGACTGATGACGGTCCACCAGAGGCCCCTGAAGGCTGACCTCCCTCCATAAATATGAGGTCAGGTTTGTTTAGCCGGATTTGATGGTCCTTCAGGAATACTGGAATCACTGCTTATGACTCAGTCCTCCTTGCAAGCCCCTCAGCCAGCAGTTCACACGGCTGGTTACATCTGTTCATCCCAGCATCCTGAAACCAAGGGCGATATCCAATGCCTGCCATTCCAGTAGGATACAGCAAGGTGCATCAGATGTTTTACATTGATTCATGCAGGTAAAGCTCAACAGGTTCAGTATTATTTGTTCAACACTCCCATGCTGCTCAAAAGCTATTTAGAGAGTCTGTGTCTTCTCACAGCTGCACATTTCTCAAATATTTCTTTTCTTTCCTATTTCACTCACTTATACAGCATAACCAACAATTACACCTGAGGAAACAATGCTACATCACATTTTTTTCATTTCAGGCTGTTTTCAACCATCCCTTTCACTGTTTTCATGGGATCACTGCAATGGTGCAATAGCACAAAAGGTCTAACTTTGTAGAAAGTTCTGTTCCACCTCTTGTAAGAGCCAGATAATTCCATATTCCCACTTTGTGCATTTGGTGTAACAGACATAAATTAAAGACATAAAATGATAATGAAGTAACACTACAGACAATATCTCACACATAAGAGAAAACAAAAACCAAAAGCCTATTGTTAATCACAATTGGTGGTCAGTTAAAAAAGAATATCTGACAGCTCAGGCTGAAAACAGTAAAAAAGCTGAAAAACTCAGTGATTCAAAAGAAAGGCTTTGAAGTCAATGAACTGCAGAGTCAGGATCTAATTCAGCAAGATGCAGGAATACATGCCTAACTTCAAACATCTAAGTAGGCCAGCTCAATTTATTTGCATTACGGCACCTTTATATAAAAATGCAAATGAGAATCAGATACATCTACTTCAAAGAGCCTCTCTTGAAAGTGTAGTCTGAAACTAGTTGGGTTCAGAACTGAATTACACACACTTTATGGCCATGTGAAATCCTAGGAAGGTACTGCCTTATACTTTAGTTACAGGCAAGGTTATTTAGTGTTATTTCTTATAACCACTTCATTTGCACATTTCTGGACCTCTCAGAAGATCATAGGCTTCCATCGGAGCAATGAGTCAGCCTGAGTTAGAGGTGGTGTAATATGACATTACATTTCCATAAAGCTCTTGGCGTGGGGAAAAAAACCCCAAACTAGTTAAATGCAAAAATGATATATGAATATGAATATGAATAATCAGATGCTTCTGGTCTGGAAGGATGCTTATTTTAACAAAGCAGAATCTTTGCATTGTTCAAAAATTTAGAAAACAATAGTAACACGTAAAATATTATGAAGCAGAGCTCCAATTGGCAAAAACTCAATTTGTGGATCTGTGCAAGTACTGTCAGCTACAAACATGTGCCTGTGACAAACTGCAATGAATAGGAAGATATGACTTCAGTTTACTAAAGGTTATGAATATTTGATAGAGACTGCTCTACTACCTTAATGAAATCCTTCAGGGTCGTAAAAATATGGAGTTAGCTCAGGGTGGTATCTCAGCAACACAGTCAACTAAAAACTAAGGTGGTATTTGTTCCTCAGTGCAGAACATAAAATGAATTGCTCAGTACAAATAGTTTTATTAGTCAATGAAATTAGCTTGTAGACTGTTTTAAAAGCTTTTGGCAGTAAGATGAGTTTACTAATGCCAGTAACTTTTGGAGAGTGCAGCACTATAAGGGTGCTGATGGTATTATATTTCCCTCCTTTGCCACTGGTGAGGTTCTAATGGGATTGTCTAATAAAGACATAAAACAACCTGATCTAGGAGTCTAGTCTGTGCTTCACAGGGTTTAGTAATTTCTCAAAAGTGTTGCAAGGACAGGCTATATCGCTGTGTAGGGGTGTTGATGGAGTAGCTGCTGCTTATCCCAAGGGGAACCTTTGGCTAAGGAACCCCTGGCGGTGCTTCTTGGCACCCCGCAGATCAGCTCTCTCACCCGTGCGATGGAGACACACAGCCACTCACACTGAGCCAGCCAGCTCAGGCGTCACTGGAGGCAAAGAGTCAGAGGCGGCCCTTGCTGGAGCACCGAAGTTTATTACTGATCTGTTTCAATGCAGTCCAAGGATGAGAAGGAGGCGAGGAGGCGAGGAGGCGAGAGGCGAGGGAGGATGGGAGAGACGAGGGAGCAAGGGGGCAAGGGAGGATGCGAAGGACACGCTTCCGTTCGAGATAGACATATAGGGATACAGGAGGGACGTGGGGTAATACAAGAACAACCAGTGGGGATAAGGAGGGGACGGAGTGGGGGCTGGATAACATCCTCTTAAGGGATACAAGGGGTGTCTGTCTGTTGGCCAGTCAGACAGACCAAATCTCCACAGGGTCACAAGATCAATGGGGGAGGCCTTTCTCACTGAGGTAAAGGGGAGTCTTGCACTTTGGAGCCTGTCCACCAGCAGGCCCCCTCTGTACCTGGGCTCTCTGGCCCCCCGGCCACCACAACTGCTGGTTCAGCCAATACAACAAGGCTAGATAATGGGAAGGTTAGAATAAATTAAGAGACAAAAATAAATTTGTGCAGCATGTAGACTGTGCATAAAAGGCAGAGACGTTTGAGGGAAAGTCTGTTAACCGGAAAACTGCAACTGCCTGCACGAACTCTCTTACTCTGCATCCTGTTCTGCTATTTTATGTTTTTTACAGCTTTTATCATTAAAAAAAAATTAAAATTGTTCAGATTATAGAGTTTTATATTTGAGTTTGAAACAAATAATTTAAAACTACAACTGCCTTTTTCTACCTTTCTATGCATTTTCAGTATATAAATGAACAGATGTCTTAATTTCTTTGCTGAAACACTCTTCCCTATACGTATTTGTAAAAGACACACTAAACAGTACATATTTTTTAAACCATGTTTTTCAACTGGTCATTTCTCATACTGCACATCAGGTTTTACTCTTAGTCCTCTACTCATCTACTTTCTTATTCAGCCACAGTTTTCACTTATGTACCTCACCGGCACAATGTAAGGACGAGCCTCAGTCCTACAGACACTGAAATTATACCTTTCAAAAGACAAGTGCTATTATTTATATTACTTTTCTTGGGTTTGAAACATAGTTCAAGCTAACGCATATTTTCAGTGAATGAATATATTAAGAAGGTAAAAAGAGAATCACGTATTCATTACCCGCTCCACTCAGAGTGGAGAACCCAAAAATATATGCAAGCCCAAAGAAATATCATTCCCAGAAGCTTTTTGGGGGGTTGGCATTTCAAATAAATCTACTGTGCCTTCCAAAGATATAATACTGTACTTTTCATACTACTGGCTGAAAAAGTACTTCAAGGCATTTTATTTCCATCAGGTGTTCACTTCAACGGTTTCATCACCTTAGAAGCCCTCCCAAAATTGGTATTGCCCCCCAGCCTTCAGATTTTTTGGACTGTATTCTGGAAGAGACAAGGACTTGAGTTTTTAAGGAAAATGGGCAAATAACTGTTTTGCAAATTAAGACGCTGGATTTCTATTGTGGATCTATGAAATATTATGAAATCTTTGGGAATTTGTTTTGATGCTTAACATGAAAGTTAAAAACATTGTAAATGTCACTACATGTCTGTGTACTGAGAAATTGTAACTACCCAGCTCAGCAGTAGCTCCATGTAATGATTTACAAATCCCTCTTCCTCTCATTTGAACTATTTTCTTCATTCACCTAGTGCACCATTTTCACCCCACAATCTCAATCTTTTTCATGCCTGTACTGTTCTCCAGAATTCATCTTTTCTTTGCTTGCAATGATGCTTAGTCATCTATCAAATTCCACTTTTTTGCAACTTTGCTTTGCATAGCAACAAAACTTGTGCAGCCTACCTTGCATTCACAGACCTAAAAATACTGTGTAAGGTATTATTGATCCCTCTTTACTGCATTACCCAATCTGCACATTAGGACTTGTTTTTTCTTATTCTACAACTGTATGCACTTTTAATGACAGTGAGTTCAGATGCTGAATAGACTCAGGGAAGCTCAGATGCGGAAATTACACTTGGCTCTGTTGCCACAGCAGTAACCCTAAGGAAGGAGCAGGCAAGGCCTCTGAATTAGCCCGTTTTTAATGTTCACTGCAACCCAGGGTCTCTGTCTTAGCACCATATTCTCCAGTTCCAAGCAGACAGTCAGCAACAGAGCTATTCTAAGCTATAGACCTGTCATTTTATGTCACTTCATTAAAGGTTGTTTTTAAATACCCCATGGACTGTACGAAACATCCACAGAGCACGACTGAAAATGCATTTCCTCCATTGTCAGCAAGAAGGCCCTACTGCAGTGCAGTCCCCCTGCAACAAAAGGATTGGCAATGGACTGAAGCAAAATCTTCCTCTTTAACAATCTGTACTGCCTAAGTACTCTAAACTTAGCCTTGGGACTTCAGTGGTGCTGCTGTGAACAAGCCTCAGGTTCATTAAGGCTCACAAAGAGCTGCTGCAGCACTGTATTGCTAATTCAGGGCTGGCAATGGTACTTCTGTCACATACTTAATGGAAAGCTGTAGAGAAAAGAGACCATTCAGACTTGTGGTGAAATGAAATGGCCCCATTCACAGTGATTTCACTTGCCATTAGCTGAGGAGATGCTTCTCTCAGATTAGAGATTAGTTAACAGAATGTTTGTTCTTTGGACATTTATGACCTCAGCTACCTCTACATACATAAATGTTCGACCAAAACTTTGAGCACTACTAAAATACCAATCCAAAGTGATGCCTTAAGATTTTAGTTTTTATATTTTTCAGATCCCGTACTGCATTAGTAGTGTATAACTCTGAGCTCCACGTAGAGTGTTAGTTAGCTGTCTTCGCATTTTCATCAGACAAAACAATCCTTCTGGGCCTGGGAACCAAGGACACCATCTGCCTCAGGCCCTGAAAAGTATAAACAAAAGTGAATTGGGGGTGGGGGGGGGAGGGAACTGGGGGAATATGACTTCATTACCTGAAGCTGTAATTGGGGGATTAACCCCTGATATGTAAATAGATCAAACATACCTGTCTGAAAAACTCGTGACCATCGTCTGCCTTTAATGTACCTGAAGGCCCTTCATTAAATATATCCGCTTTTATCCTTTTAACTTTGTCTGGCCGCTGTTTCTAGGTAAGCCCAAATAAGCATCAAAAGACTATAACAATCAAAATGAACAAGAACTAGAGACAAGAGAACTCAGAATAATGCATAAGGTGATTCTGGAAGGATTGTGTTGCAGCAGCATAAAATCAATTCAAGTCATTCAAGTCTAAAGGTTATTCTCAGGATCATTTAGTAAGTGTTTGTCAAAACACTCATTCTTTTACACATAAGAATGGAACTGTCTATCAAATATTGATAACCTGTACCAACATCATTCACTTATATGCAAAACAGAACTGTATTAGGGGACAGCTGATCTAACTCATATCAGATTTGTATTTCAAAAATCTAAACCTTAACAAAGAAGTGAAGGCTAAGGAATACACTGGCACAGAGAGCAACAGAATATGGAAGGTCTTTGAATAATAGAAGTGAGCCACAGATGTCACAGGCTATAACTAAAAAGTTCTTTTTGGCACAAAATAAACAGAAATTAGTGGCTCTAATGTAGAATGTGTGTGTTGACTGTGCAACTGACAACTTTTTCTCTGCACATTTGATTTCAAAAAGTAAGTGAAAGGTAAATCTTGCAAGGTTAACTGTGGCAATTGCCACATCCTAAACGTTTTCTCCAAGGCATAAACTAAAGCTTTAGATGCCTGCATTTTAAAGAAATATTACTGTTATTACATATGATTTATTGCTGATTCTATTTACAAGTATATTTTGAAACAAATAAGTTCAGCAGTGTCAGGAGGGCTGTTTACAAAAGAAGCTTGAAAGTTCTAGTGATGCTCTGAACAGTCTATGTCCACCCAAATAGAATCACAGAATCACCAGGTTGGAAGAGACCTTCAAGATCATCGAGTCCAACCCATGCCCTAACACCTCAACTAAACCATGGCACCGAGTGCTACATCCAACTGTGTCCTCTTGTTCTGTCAGTTATTGCCTGGAGAAAGAGACCAATAATCTGATAATATCACTGAAATAACACAAGACAAACACAAACACTGCCAAGAGCTGGCTGAGGCCCTCTTTGATCCCCTTGGGAATTACCTCCACAACAAAACAGCACTTGGGTTCCACCCCCCCAGCTTCATTCTTGCTCTCCCTGGAAGGCACACTCACACTCTGGCTCAGCAATGAGCTTACCTGGGTTAGTCTGTTGCGATCTAAAGAGAGATTCTTTAAATACCTGCTAAGACTAGTCAAGGTATAAAAGCAAAGTACATTACTGTAGCTCATAATAGTTTCTTTCATATGCAACTCTCCGACACAAACTACATCACAGTTGTGTTAAATTGCTGTTTCAAGAGTTGCAATTGCTAAGAGATCAAGTCACTGGACATATCAGTCCTTCATAAACAACAAAAATAGAATCCCAGCAAAGCTTTGATTGAACTCAGAAGCCTAAGTTTACCTCCTAAACCTTATTTAATAAACAGTGTCTGAATACTATCAATCACACTCTTTACCCCAATCATTGTCAGTGATACTTTGCCCTGCAAACAGTAAGTTTACTGAGCTGTTTGGTAAATAACCTACCCACAATGGTAAATAGATTTGCTCTGTTTAAATAAACCTGGCCTGAGTGTGCTATAAGCACATACACATCAGCTTTCAAATCTTATGGCATTTCCCTTGGTTCCATTTCAATCTATTATTGTTTCAGAAAAAAAGTTTTATAAATAAAAAAAAAAAAAAAAATCTCAGCCTGATCTGTTTCCAGAATTCTAATCTGAGATGCAGATAGGAATGGGCAGGACCTTTAAAACCCAATTCTCTTATATGATGAAACACCTTTGCTTATCCCATGTTAAAATATTTCAGTGCAATTTATTCTTTACAATAACAGCACACAGCAACAGATAAAACATTTTTTTTTCTCTCTCCCTTGTGTCAGAGTGCAAGGCAAGCACCCACAAATACAGATCATCTGTTTTCTTCTGATGTTTTCCTCCTTTTAAGCATTCACCAGGAAAAGCTTGGTAATAGAACCATTTTTGCCCAAGCAATAGGACGAAAGACAACAAGAATATATAAATCATAATATCACTTGATCTATTGCTGCATTTTTGCAGCCCTGATCAGGCAGGCAAGGCAAAAGCACTGACAAGAGTCCAGATGATTTCACTGAACCTTAACAAGAATGGTTGTGACTGACATCAGCTGAGCATTCATTCCACTCTTCAATAAGAGATTAGCCAGGGCAAGAGCAAACAAATCTGACCATTTTCAATTGATTCAGCCTTAATTAAGAAGAATGAGATAAAGACAAGTGCATCTGATAGCACCCTGTATTATCCTTTCATATGAATTTTGGCCTTAATTCAGTTTTGACTGCTGGAATAACCTATCTGATCCCTGTGAGGACTCCTCTCCTCATTTGTCAAGTTCAGTGCTTGTCTGACAAAACCCTGCAGAAGATATTGAATAAACAATCATGAAAATGAGCAAACAGATAGAGATTTATGAATATAATCTGCAGAAAAGGAGATCTTCCAGATATGCCCTTCGTTAGAGCTCTGCATATAAATTCCACTGAACTTCAAGGAACAATTCTGATAACTCTTAACGGCAGGGAAGTGAGGGGCTTCACTCTTTGTAGTGCATTACTGGAACAAAAAAGCTCCTTACACACTTACTAGATATTGAAGGATAACTTGACTCAGCTGTAAAGACACCTCAGTCTTTGATCAGTCATTGATGACAAAAAAGCCATGTTGATGTGATTAAAAGGAAAATCCAGTACAGCTACATTTATAATTGTGTGCGTGGACACATTTTTGGAAAACACTACGCTACTGACAAACTGAAAACGAATTTCAGATTGAGGCAATAAATGATACAATAGCAATAAGTTGTCATAACATTTATCTGTAAAATAAACATGTAAACCACTAAACATGTAGAAAGGAGAAACAGAAAAGAACAATAGAAGTGAGTTACATATACTTCAGCTTATTAAGGTATCACAAGCAGCTCTGGTGTAGTTTGTTTCATTAGAGAATAAGAACCATCCCAGCTCTGTATTGTTTGATTCCTTAAGCTCATTTACTCAGCTCAATTTCAAGAACTGGAGAAAGATGATACACCCATAGTTAGCTAACCTCTAGAGTTTGATACAAAATAGTATTTTTTTTTTCTAGCACATCAGTGATATTCATAAATTTAAACAAGGATTAGAACTTGAGCTGGGATCCAGATTTGCAACTGTACACAGACATAATTCTTGTTTTCCATACTGCACGCATTTGTGTAACAACAGGCAAGAGCCACACCAGCTGCACTGTTTACTCAGAAGGCAGAGAAGGAGCTTCCTCCACCACTTTGTCTCTCAGCCCCTGCCTATTTCCCTCAGTTTCTCTTCCCAGAAATAGTGTCATGTCTTTCAAAATCGAGGGCCAGTGGTGTGATGGGGAAGTAGGGATTGAGGAACAGAGAGGTTCCTAAAATTTACTGTACATTATCAATAAACAGTGCCATATTTTCAATTCATTATGTTTGTTATGTTTCATAAAAGCCCTCAGGTTTATGGGATTAGACTGCACATACATCTATATTTCACTGAGCAAATCATTCCAAGAGAGAGACGCAAGAGACAGTTCCTTGCATAAAGCTCCTGAGAGTCAAATATTTAGCGTTAACAAAAGAATAGCTGAGATAAAGCCTCGCTGGACTATCCTTCACCCCATACTGATGCACTTCCAGATTATGAAGTATTCTTTAATGATCTTTGGGAGCAAATTAGGTAATATTGTGCACTGCTACTATCATACTGCAAGGATGTGCAGCACCTATAAAAGTGGGTTGTACCTAAATGGAAATCATTTATTATCTAGCAAGTAGGTAGTCAACAAATTTCAGCATCTGGTAGCGTGACAGAACTTGCATACAATGTAATTTGTGCAAGAATGTAGTAGAGTTTTTCTTCATTTTGGCTATTGGGGGTTTTTGGGGGGTTTTGGGATAGAGACAGCTTCCTCATACTATTTTTCCTCCTTCACTGCTGAGGAGGTAAATCTCATCTCCCTCTACACAGCACAAAGACATTTATTCTCAAGATAGTGCTCGTGGATTTGTTTCAGAAAACTTGGACAAACACTTGTAAACAGAATAGTTATATTTGGGAAAGAGGCTTCAATTCAGAAAGAAAAACCTCTAACATGCAAAAATACAACACTGTTAGGCTCAAGGCTCAGACTATTTCACACAGCTATAATTTGGCAGCTCGTCCCTCAGCAAACACTCTGAGCAACCAGCCTCAATCTTCCAGCAAAACACTTAATTGTCATTGATTTCACCATCACTTAAAGGTGTATACCCATGTCCAGCTTTTGCAATCTGTTTGCAGCTTCTCAGGGCAGAAAAAGGCTGTAAACTCGCTCTGATTCACATCTTTTTTCCTACTCTCAATCCGGGTTAAATTGCAGCTGGCATTTGTAGGCGATGCTTTTCCAACACTTCCTCCTCTAAACTGTATCTACCAAAGAGAGATTGCTTTGACTGCTTTACTGCCCACTTCTGTGGAAAACCTTGCCATGCCAACAAAACAGTACAAACTGAATGGATATTGTTCTCAGGTGTAGAAGTCGATATTCCAAGGGAAAAAAATGCCTATCAAAGGGAAAAAAAATCACAGAAACCTAAGTGTCAAAACCAAAGATAGGCTGAAGCTATTTTATCCCAGTGCCTGTTCCTCTACAGTAAGAAGACACAGCACAAAAAAAAGTTCAAGAAGAAAATCTTGTTGGCAATAGAAACTGCTCAAGACTGAAACTGAAGAACAGCTGCAAGATGAAAAGCCAGTACCTCAGAACAGCTACGTCGATTTGTGTAAAGGAAGAAATTAATTAAAAGTAACTTCTCAGCTTTTCCACAGTTCTTAAAATTTGTAAGAAATAATACCCTGCACAGTCACCAGGAAGCCTTGGTATAATATTCATTTCATTAATATTCTTCTAACAAACTGCATTTATCTAAAACTTTTAGGAGAAATCATAGACAAAAGCAGCAAAAGTTCCACAGAATTAAACAGAGACAGGACTGCCTTTTTTTTCTCTAATAAAGCTGACCCTTGAAACTTTATTTAGCTTTTTAATTGATTTGCTTATTTGCATCAAAACTGTTAATTTGGAGGTTTGTTCAAAACAGAATGGATTTGCTGCTCAGAGAGGTGAACTGGTTTGGACAAGACTAACTACCAGCCTAGCAGTAGTTGAGAAATACAATATAGACCACAAACTGGAGTTTTCAGAACTCTATCCCTGTTTCCACAGTTAAAAATTGCTTAATATCTTCCTTGCAAAGAGATGTAATATCTGCCTCTAAAGCCACAATGAAGGTCTACTGACACTATCGTGATGAGCACTCGGGAAAATGCTAAATTTTAGCCCTGTATATATACTGCCCAAACCTTTGGTCTGCAGTACAAACAAGAAAAATTCAACTGCCTGGGCTAAATGCCAAAACACTCCCAAAGCTTTAGTTCACTCCTTACCTCCACACCACCTAGAGAGGTCATTTCAATTATTCCATAGACTCCATTTGAGACACATCAGCTTTACATCAGTCTGTATGTCTTTACATCCCACGTCTGAAACCAGGGAGCTCTTTCCCACAGTGATAAGTGGGACCCTACAGGACTTTGCCTGAAGTTTCCATATTTTTCCTTGTTAATATGCAGGAAAAGATACAGGCCTGCCAAGGGTATTTAATGAAGTCCACATACTGGAATAAACCCATAGAAGCAATGCCATGACGGTTTGCATTACCAAGTAACAACATGCTGGTGTTATGCATTACTTTCATCTCAGTAAAACAGGTATACAGAGATTTTTATATAAGATGTCTTTAAAGAACAACGAATATAGCTAAAAATGAGTTTGAAACTGTGCATGGCTATACATTAAGGCTGTATTAAATCCTGTTCCTGAGAGAGAGCTGAAATTCCTGTTTCTGCCAGCTTCTTGTCTTCTGTCGTTTCTGATTACTGATGCAATATGTGTCAATGTTCAATAATGACTGCTGAAGTCTTCATGCTTGATGGCTGTGGATGTCATAATGAAAGTACAAGCTTTATTAATCCTCTCATCAGTAGAAGCCACAGGGTGTCTGTCACACTTCATTTGTATGTGCCAAGAGTAAATAAACTGCAGCAAATGAAAAGCAGGTTTATTAATATGGACAGATGTCAAGCGGTTTACACAGTTACCCATGCTGGTATTTCCTATTATAAATTTCCAAACTTTATAAAAAGCTGATAGAGCCATACTTGAAGAGATCTCTGTTTACATGGATATTTTACATCAATTCTGTATAAAATGAAAAGAAAGATTATTAAATTAATGGCCAAGTGGGAAGAATTTCATATCTCAGTCTGTCTCACAACTTTTATTCAGACAGCAATTGGCTATTAGGGCAAACTACAACATTTGAGAATCTTATTTACAATGACAGGCCAATTTACAATGTGTTAACAAACATGTACTTTCTGGATTTTAGGCATTCAGGTAAGAAATGGAAGATATTCTGCTCAGAAGTGCACCATGCAAGCTCATACCAGTATTTTACTTGGCAAGTGATAGTTACCACTACTTTCACAGGACTGAGGAACGCTCACTGAGATACAGAGCAGATTATACTGAAAGACAAATATTGACTAGCTCACTTTACACATGGAAAGTTCAAGGCAAGAGGAAATAATGTTATTTGCTCATATCCCTGTGGTTTTTTCCTGGCTCAGTTTCTTGATTTGGAATATAACGGACTTGCAAAAGTTTGTAGAAATCACCAGGGTCTTCATGATAACAAATTATTTGGTGATAAAAACAGAAATCAAAATTGACTGTAGTTGAATATTTTAAGGTGATGCATGCAGGAAAAAGATAGCTGCAAATTATGCCTGAACACAATGATGCCTGAAAACATTAAAAAATGAGACTCAGGAGCTGGAATACTTAGTTCTACTGAGGAAAAAAGAGTGATCTCAGTAATGTTCAGAAAGCAAACCAAACACTATTCACTGACACTGCTTACAGAGAAGCAGAGCCAGGAGATGAGATGCAATAATGTCATCATGCAAACGCATGAGCACTTGGAGTCTGTCTGCTGTGGCAGCTCCGATTCTCACATGGAAAACAGTGAAAATGAAGCTCTAAAGAGCAAAGGCATGGAGGATCAGTGGTAGGAAACCATTGCCATATGCAAGGAAAAACGAAATCACTTACGACATTTTAGCCTGAGAAAAAATGACTGACAGAACAGCATAACACAGCTTAAAGAAATAAAATCACAAACGGCTGTGGAAAAGGTTGTAAAGATTATTTGGTCTCTCCCACTCAGGTGAAAGAAGAAAACCAGAAAGGTGTGAATGCTGAAAGCTTAGATGGCTTCAAAGAGCTTTCCAAACAAATACTGAAGCATAATCTGTCCAGACCTAACATAAAAATAGGAAAAGTCAGCTATTTACTGTTTCTAGAAAGAAGGAACATAGCTGGAAAGAAAAAATGTATCTATCCATAGCCTTAGGTTTTTCACTGGGAAATCATTGGTAGTACTTGCGTGAGAAAGATCACTGGGCTAAGGGATGCTTAGTTTAAGAAACTAAGATTAATCTTCTATTTTTTACATGCATTAAAATTATTTCTGCAGGGTTGTTTTTAATATTAAGAAAAAAAGACAAAGTGTTATAATACTATCCAGACAAATATTCCCAAACACTTGGGTTCCAAAATATCCAAACAAAAATCTGGTATTCTAGTGCTCAGAATCAAAATGAAAAGCTTTTAATGCACATTACAGTTCTCTGCATTACTGACTTATTTTCACTGGTTCAGGTTGAAAAAGGAGCAGAGAAGGCTGCCAAAGGAAAGGGTAATGGGGAAAAATAGGAGGAGGAGAAGTGGAATGACAAAGAAAAGAACAAAAATATGGAAGATGGAAGGCAGCTTTGCAGAAAGGATCAATGTGCTCTCATGCTACATCAAAGTGAGTGCTCAGTCTACAGCTTACTAAAGGAACCAGAACAGAGTGAAAAGGCAGCTTTGCCAGACCAAGGAGGGAGGCAATTCTGTGCCTTCCAGAAACTCTTGCACCTGAGACAGGGCATAAACTACACCGCAGAGCAGCCCTACAGGATCGTGGTGCTGAGCTCTGCCCAGATTGCAGGCTGCAACAGAAACATATTTGGCAGATCAGATCACGTGCCATTGACACGGCTGTATTTCTTCTCTGCAGTGATCACATGTATTCTTAGCCAAAAGAGGGAGAAGCAGTCATTGACAGAAAAATCCCACTGATACACCCCCAGAGACACTAAAACCATATGTGAAGCAAATGAAAAAGAAAACCCAAAAACATCAACAAACCGCTGTTCATTTAAATGAATAAAACTATGCCAAAATACTGAAATGAATTCACTTTCTACTAAACCTGTGAATGCAATATCAAGTCATGGCTCAAATTCTAGTCCTATTCATTGGCACTACAACATTGTTTTGTTGATCTGACCCACTTAGTCTTCCTGCCCAGTATCTCCAGTGAAGCCCGAGGTGTTGCCAGGTGCAAGCCCCAGAACTTTCTGTAAGCTTGGTATGGAGATTGCAAGGCCTCCTAACAGATGCTTCTCAGGTGTGCCTTGTCTGAGCTTGATTTGGTGCAGCTGTAACAACAGTTTTTCTAATTGAGTGTTTACCACCAATTTTGCTCACACTTATCGTTTTATATATATTATATCATATATAATGCATGTTTCCCTTTGCCTCTAAACTAGATTTTGAGTGTAACATCTTACATACAGTCAGTAGTTTAGGGAATCATAAACAAAACAGAAGCAAAGATATGCTCTGTTCACAATTTTGATTATATGCTCAGAGCAACAGTTGTAAACTCCCCTCACGGTATCTCATATTTCAGAACCATTTATGTCCCAATTATCCTCAGCAGCACCTAATTAATGCCTGCTGTTCTCTACTAGAAGTCAATAGTTATTTCTAAATTTATATCCCTTTTATATCCTGACACCTGAAAGTCAGGAAAATAAAAACACATTTTTACCAGAATTAACTCAAAATTACCAGTTAATTCTGGAAATCTTACACAATAAATGAACTTCTTGCATTATCATTCAGATAAATCAGACCTTGATAGTATACCAAGTGATAGCTCTTTCTATAAACATATTGAAGTAAAGCCTTTAAAGTATTCTATGAAGTTTTGTTTACTAAAAGGCATTCTGTGGGCATAAATAATTAATTAAGCCAAATACAAAGATGGTAGCTTGTTTAGAATGAAGAAAGCCACAATTAACATATTTTAACCACATAGTAATAATACAGAAAAAATTAGGGAAAACCAATAAAAACACATGCAGTCAAGCTTTCATTTTAACAGTTTCTCTAGCACTCCTTTCCTGCAGTCACACACATTCTGCACATGTGAGAGATTACAACCTGTATTTCTTATGTCTTTAGGGGGAGTGGAAAAAAATCCAATGAAACAGCAATCAAACCAAAACACTAAAACCCACTAAAGAATGCTTTCTGTTTGAGAAGAAGAATTAAATAAAACAACAAAAAAGTTGATTTGTGATGAAGTCAGCTTTTCATTGACCCCTGATTTAACAGGAGCTGATGTTGGGCAAGTCTTTCAGAAAGTCAGTTCTTTTCTAGATCTTTGTAGCCAATTTAAATTAAAAGGCTCTTTTGGTATCCTTTTTATCCAGCACACTACACAGCAGATTTGTGTTTCCCTGCCTTCCAGCCATACTGTTGTAGTTAATAAAACTTCAAATTAGACCTTTCTGTAATTTCAAAGGCAAGCTTTGAATTTTCATTTCAGGACACAGTCTTTTCAGATTAACTGATACAATGACAATATTTCTTGCTAATAAATTTGAAACCCATTTTCAATTTTCTGGCCTGTACCTGATCAGTTACATGACCCCACAAGAATACCAGTATTTTTTATATCTTACTTAATCATACGTCTGCAAGGGAAGCAATATTTCCTTATCTCTTAGAATAAAGGGTTAGTAGATAATTAACAGTCATGAAGCTTTCAAATGCCTTATCTAGGATGCAAGATCAGTATAGATTTCCTGCTTTCAGTGAGGAACTAGCACTCCTGTCTATATAATTTCACTGAACTGGAAGGAAACTAGTCACAAAAATTAATTACTACAGTATTAATTAGCTAGGATATCTCACTAGGTCAATTCAACTACACTTGTACAAATATATTCTCATTTGTAATACAGACATTTCTGAATTTTGTGTTTTATATGAACAGAGGGTCAGCGATCATTATCACATGCTGCACTACTATGCTAGGTATATCCATTGATTTCTGTAGGACCTTCAATGTGTAAAGTGCTAGGACTGATGAAAATATACACAAAATGCACAGTTCCCATACTCTTTTATATATATATTTATATATTTATATATAATTTCAGTCTAAATTAATTTATATATGATACCAGCATTAAGAGCAAGGACTCCTACCTACATCATATCCTACTGGAGAATGCAGTTTGCTCTATAATATAAACTGGCAAGTGTGGATCAGAAATGTTCATTTGCAGACCAAATAGAGGATATGGAGGCTGTACTAAATTTTTGTTCCTATACAGACAGGCATGAATGATGCACCTTTTCCACCAGTTAACAGCCAGCAGATTTGAGCCAACACATTCTATCAGGAAAATATAGTGTTAGATCCAGACCACTGCATTTTCCATCCCTGTCTAACAGCAGTGGAACAAAGGCAGTGCAGGCCCGCATCCCAGTGCATCCATAAAACAAGAATTTAACCCCTCAGAGAGGAGGTAAAACTCCAAAGAGTAATTGTGTCAGTGGCACATATAAGTACCAAAACAACAGCTGCAGTCCCACTGCACTTTCTCCGAGCTGCTTGTGGAATTCAGTGAAATGGACATGTTTGTATAAGATCTATAATTTTATTATTTTTTCCATGAAGGAAAACAAGGGAATTCTACAGAGCTCTTCATATCAATAATCCCATGTCATTTTACACGTGTTCATTTCAAAGAAGTGACTTCTCTATAATTTAGAAATCTAGATGAGAAAATGCTTAATTTGGTTTAGAGGATTCTTAAATAGTAATATTTAATTTAGTCCAATGGGAATATTTTCATAAACTTCAAAGGAAACAGAAAAGGGGCTCCAAAGCAGACAGGGGAGAGGGAGGTCACAGAATAAATAGAGCTGTTCTGAAATAGAAAAGGACAAGTATATTAATATACTTTTCTTTTACATTTACTATTTTTAGTTTATTTCTACTTATAAATCAGGTTATGTTGTAATTCTGTCTCTATTTACTAAAATAAATCTCCACATATTCTTCTACTACCCCCATTACTTTTCCCTGTAAACTCTATCTTTATGAATTATCTTTATGAATTCAAGTAAGCAAGTTACTGAGTTTCTTGGCAAGCACTACTAAAATTATATACATATATTGATACTGGGGGGAGGTTCCTCTTACTTTTGTGTCTTCTGCATTTACCCAGCCCAATGTTATTTATTCTGATCCAATAAATGAAATCTTGAAAAATGAGGCACTCTGTTAATTTGTATTTAATATGGTGAAAAATCTGTAAAGCGCATCTTAAAGGACGTGATTACACAGCTGGAGACAATGTCCTTTCCAAAGATGGCAACAGGTAAGCTCTGCCCAGGAATGGTGTATTATGTGATGGAACTGGTGCATCTAAAGACAGAGGCAGAAGCAGACCCAGGTGTCTTCCTGCTGCAAGACAGAGTTATATGTCCCCTACAGCCCTGAAATTAGCCACTGGCTGTCAGGAATCTGCTTGGGGTTTGGAAAGGTAAGTAGGACAGATACCTGACTAATCTCTGGAATTACCACAGTCATCTCTTCCCAGAATAATGAGGTACTGGATCTTTATTCACTATGGCAAAGCAGAGGCAGCCCTGCCAGCCATTCCTCACATGAAGGGTGATGTAGAAATGTAAACAGAATAGGAGATTTGAGGAAACCTGGATCCCAGCTGGGGGTAACAGCAGACCAGGACTGCACAGCGACAAATTCAGAGCTGGGAAAAGGTGGGGCTAAGATATCTCACTTGCCTGCACACTGGTAATTCCCCTTGGTTAAACTATTCAGACATTCCTTTACAGAGGAGAATGCCCTTGGCATTGCTTAAGGAGTGCAGCCATTTCTCCCAGCAGGCGAATTTGAACCAAAAGCAGACAGCATCCAGATGATTGCTGTTCTAGTGATCTCTGTTGTCACACCTACATCCCTGGTGGCAAATATTTTTATTTCTGCAGTCTAAATAAATTTTAAAAGAAACTTCTGAAAGAATTTATTTTCAAGCAAGAATTTTGAACAAAGAATTAATTTCCTAACAGAAGTTTGTTTGCCATTTTACTTTTTCTTTTTAAAATTAATTAATTTAATATGTTTTATTGATGTTGTGTTTCTATCTTGCTGTTTTGGCCAGCTGATATAGCTGCCAAAATCAGATGCCTAATATTGTATAGCACATAATAATATCTGTAGTACTATTTATTAATTCAAGTGTGGTAGATATTAAGAGTTCTAGCTCTACCACACTGGAGGCTTCATAAGTATATTTTCTCACAACTTTCAATGTATGTACAAAAACCCAAAACACACCAAACAGGATCCCTTGAGTTATAAAAAATGCTTAACTTTATGTACATGAATATATACAGATGCATATTTTGTTCTGGAGTTGACTATATTAGAAAACTGCCATTTCAAATTTGTTTCCTAGCTAGGTTTTGCAACACAAAAATCTTGTGGGGTTTATTCCTTTCTTTAAGAATATCTTAAGTCAGAAATTATTCTACACCCATGTTCCTAACAGACCTCCTGGGAGTTTTTCCTTTCTAAATTCAGCATAACTGGTTGCCAGCAAACGCCATTCAAAGGTCAAAGACAGACACACTCAGCCAGCGCTACATCAAGCAGATATTTACTCCTGGAACCATTTGCAGCACTGAAAGTTGGCACATATCAAACAAATCAGTGCTCTTACATGACGATGCTAATTTTTTTCTCCATCTTGAATGTAACCTACACAAGAGAACAGTATCTAAATGCAGTTTGGAATTGTTACACAGTTTAGGAAATGCTGTGTTTTTACTGGGGACCAAGTTAACGTGCAATGATGAAAACCACTGTATTTTTTATCAGTAATTACCATATATATATATATATGAGGTCTGACATTTATTTACAGTTAAGAACATCAGTTAAATAAAGGAAGGCAGAGTGAAATTTCAGAAGCAAACACTGAAGCATGAGTTTTTATACTCGCTGGAACATAAATTTCTATCAGATGAGCCTGCATTTATCGATACTTTCCCTAAGCTTTCTATAACTTTCCTTACTGACACAGAATTATATTTAGCAGAATCTTCTCAGCAAATATTCTTCTAGTCATAAACCAAAACACACTTATAAAACTTTGCAACCATTTTGTCTCATTGAAAGAAAGCGCTAAAGAGTTACATGTGTTAAAATGAGACTAAATATTAACATAACAACTGGTTTTATACTTAATTTCAGTTTACTGTGACTATCCTGGTTCTTCATGGTTCTGAACCTTAGGCAGCATTAATACCAGTAGCAAAGAACCAAAGCAATTTACCTAAAAATAATTTATTTTAAAGATGTACTTTGTTTTGCTAAATTGCTTGTTCAGGTGTGGTAGCAAATGATTTTCATTTAACAGCTCTTGATGTTAAAGGGAACACTAAAAGCTCCCTAAAACTTTCACTTGTTAATGGCAAGTCTTGGTTCTATCAATGCACCAATATTTCTGTGAGCTAGAGGAGGACAGTTAATCCCTCTTGAAGAATTTTGGTGGTTTTGTTTTGTTTTTTTTCTTTTTTTAATCTGTAGATATGGTAACTTATTTAGTATTGCAACTATTTTAAAGATTAAAAGAATCTTTCAAAAGCCCACTTCTCTTTTCAGCAGTGAGTGACAGTTAACCAAGCAGAGAAGTCAAAAGGAAATCAATTAAGACAACATAAGATCAGCAGTGAAAAAGCCAATGCTTGTACACAGTTAGAGCAACTTGTCAGCACAGATTAAGTAAGGACTAACATTGTGAGCAAGCACTGGATTTTGCTTATGTGTTTTCTTGCAAAAATTCATACCTGCAACACACCTGATTCACTCAGGAACAGCTGACCTTCACTGAGTCAAATATGACCCTAAATCATCAAAGTATTATGGAAATACTTTTCTTTTTCTTGACAGAATTTACACTGAAGTTACTGTAAAACAGAGATAAATCCAGTCAGATGCAATGAAAAATTAATTTTGATAATGCCACTCATCTACTGCTCATTTTATGTCATGAATGTCAAGGATGTAAACTGATATTGTTATTAAAAATGCAGTTTAAATAGAAAATATCAGACATAGCCTGCAAAGTTCAGTGAGTCCTACCTTCTCTGTGAGAATTAAGAAGGAAAAACTGGTGGAGGTAGAGCTGCTAGGGGGAATTTTGTCATACGCTGTACTACAGCCTTGGACATGCTCAGTTTGTCTAAAATCCAAGAATATCAGGGACTAAGAATGTACGGACACAACAGCACCAGATCCCTGTTAAGTTATGCCAGAATGAAACAGAATGCATGGGATTTACATTTGGAATTGCAATGACACAGCTTTCATCCTATTTCAGAAAGGGGAGAACAAGCATGTAACTGGGTAGAAAAAAGACATTATTTAACAGCAATATATACCTATATAGACATTGCTACTGTCTGGACTTCTTTCAACACAGAACGCAACCCAAAAGCAAACGTGATATTCCAAACAAGCCCAACAACAAAGCAAAACAACTGAATCCAAAATATTTGACATCACAAAATTCCACACAGATCTATTCCTAACATACTTATTACGGAAAGAAAGTTGATCCAGGAGAAAGTTGTTGCTTCACTGATGTGCTTAGCTTACACAGTGGCAGAACAGCTCATATTGCCAAGTCACTGTACATTTGTTAAAAGCAAAATTCTTCAATATCAATATTCAAAAACAGATCAGTTGCTGAAGCTGAGGAACAACTGCAGAGAATGAGTAGCAAGATTGCCCCATGTTTTACTGAGAGTAATATAATTAAAATAATCATCCGCAAGTGAACAGCCTCTTTGGAAAGGTTTTCTTTCTGTTACTGAAAGCATAATCCCACTTTATATATACTGGTTTCCAAACTCCAGTGAAAATGCTTTCCCATTTCAGTGGGATAGCCTCTAATTCATGCTGCATGCTCATATTCCTTATTTGTGAAAACACATGAGACTGGAAACCCCGAACATTCCCTGTCGCACACAATGTGAAGCAAATACAGAAAGAGATCTCATTCTCATTTACACATTTTACCAATGTATCACAACACTGTAAAAACCATTACTTTTTAAACTCCTATGTTTATTTGAGCAGGGTTAGAATTAGAGAATTTCTTGGAACAAGGTGTTTTGTAACCTTCCTAGCTGTTTCAAGAAACAAAGTATGTCCCTTTGCCAGGCTGGTTAAAGGTTTGGCCCTGTTTCACTCACTTGGAGGCCTTGGCTACCAGCCCATAGAGTGACAGCCTCAGCAAATGCATCTTGATGTGCTTGAGGGTGCCAGAATTAGTAACTCAGCTGACCTTATTGATTACAGCTGGGAACATGGATGGGTGTAATTGATTTTAACACATCCAGTTGCTTATCCAAGGTCTCTATAAACTGTCAAAAGGCTACAGCCACTGGATCACCAGAGATTAACCTATCCATTAAGAATATGAGTCTACTGTAGATGTTCAAACGGACAAAGCAACCTGAGTTCAAGAGTTTTACACAGACTTTGCTTTAAATATACCCTATCCTGTAATTCTAAGATCATTGTATAAGCTGTCATTCCCTTGGAGAGTTATTCTCGTGAGTAAATTTCTGAGTATATTTTATTGAAAAGTGTTTTGTGAAAACATTTTTTCTAGAAAGAAAGGGTACCATTTTCAACGACACTTGGACCAATAGCAGAGAGGTCAGCTCGATACAGTTGTGCTCAGCAGGGCTCATTTGCTTAACCCAACAGAAGGGTCTTAGCCAACCCAGAAAAACTATCTCTAGGTCAGACTACATGGATGTGAACAAAAAGAACTATAAGCACCTTATAAAATATTTGAACAGATAAAATACCTTGAACTAAGCAACCAACTACGTCTGTTTTGCCCTCAAATTCAAGTTAAATTTTCTGTAATGGATAATCAGAAGTCGTATACCCTAGTAGGCACTTTATCATTTGTGAATTTCAGTCCACTAACAACTAAAAAGAGTCAAAAATAATTAATCTGTTTCTATTATTTGTTGTTCAATTTCAGTCCTGTTTTGGTCTTTACTCATTCACAGAATATTTCCAGACTATCCTGAAACCCATCTTCTAATATATAAACTTTTAATATTTTAGTATTTTAATACAGTCATCCAAATTCCGAAAATCTTTATCCGTTATTATTCTGCTTTGTCTTGAAGTTAAAGAACTCAATCATATTTACTATAGCTGATTTTGGTAAGGTATTTCTTCCTTAAAATATTTTATGTTTTTCTACATAATAAACGTATCTGGAAATTCTCAGATGGTGATATATTCGCCACAGGATCCTAATAGCAGCTCCAGAAACAAAACTGTCAGACATTTCACAGTGTTGGCCAGTGATGTTTAATGTATTCCAGGCTGGCAGTCAGTTTACTGGTTTAGATCATGACTTTGTGCTGATAATAACTGCTCTGCAAGATTTGTTCAGCTTTGCTTGGGCAAAGGACAAGCCTGGTCTGAGCAAATTTAGAGCGGGTCAGAAGGAAGATGCTTTTGGTACTTAAAGCATCAACATTTCTAAAATAAGCAAAATGGCAAATATTGAGCAGCATGACATTAATACATGCCATACTTCTAACCCTTAACAATAGCAGTTAGTCCTTCACACCACTACAGAGATTAAAAATGGTCAGTCACGTTCATTTTGAGGTCAGTAGGATTTTAATTATTCAGTATTACCCTGCATTAAGATCTAAACTTTATTCTACCTTGCAAAGACAGGAAAAGTTTGTTCATGTTCATCAAGAAAAGGGGATACTGTGAGACAACAACTGTGGATACAACTGAAAAGATTATTCCTAACAAAAGCTCATCTAAAAATCAATCAAATATGGAATCCGATTTTTATCTCTGCCATGGTTAATAATTTCTTCTAGAATATGAACTGACCTTTGAATACTGCAGCTGCTGACATGGAAATCCCCTGAAAAAAACCCCAGCATTTAGCAGTGTTAGTAGTTATATCAAAATTGATCCATATACTGCAAACTAAGAATAGCTAAGATATTTTGTAGACAAAGCATTTGAATAACAGCTTCAGTACATTCTAGAATTACATCTGACTTTAAAGTACTTATCTGAAAATTATTCCCTGTGTGATCAAGGGGGAACTTAAATACACTCCCAGAAAAATTTGAAACCTTTCTACCACATATTTGTACTTTCTCTTGCAATTTCATTTTATTACCAAAAGATTCAATCTTTTTCTTTGACAGTAAAGCATGATTTTTTAATTTGCAATAATTTTCTTATTCAGTCTGATGAAGTGTAAAGCTGTAAAAAAGCAAATCCAGAGGAACATATTTTAAACTAACAGCAGAGGTATAACATTAAAATAATCTGCATTTAGAGATATCTATAATACAATCCCCACTTGTGCTTAGCAGTTTTGATAAATGGACACAAACTCTATGGAAACTTTCTTTACTAAAATAATTTTTTTCATTGAAAAGGATGACCATTTGGAAGAAGTCATAAGTTCTGTCGTTAATTTTAGTTCTGCATGTTAATCATGTTTCTGCCAAGTTTCCCTGAAATTTTCAGCTATACAGGTTTTTCTTTATCTCTTATCCTAAATTATTTAATTCATTGCATACTTGTTACACTACTTAAACAAACCTGCATGAGCAAGATATTCCTCTACCTAGACTTGTTACAGATAAAAATAAGAATAAAATATCAATTAATAAATAGGTTTCTGAGCAGCAAATGTCTGATGCCATTTCTTTTTTAACAAATTTATTACCTACTATGCTCAAAATCCAAGTAGTTACCAAAATTATACTGGAAAAATGTTATTTTTAGAACTCTGCTGAGTTGTGTTATCAAAAGCAGCATTGTCTTGGCCAAAGACACTTGACCCAATGAGACAGTGAAGGTCCATAAAAACATCCTGCAGTCTGATGCAGTGCCAGTGTTCTTACTGAGTGAAAAAACGTATCTAATTTAAAAGCACTGAAATCAAGGCACCCGTAGTGGAAATTAATTTGGATCAATATATAAATAAAATGTCAAACCTTCGATTCCACACAATTTCTAATGAGATTTAGCATTAATAGATGTGCAACTGAGTTACTTATGAGTAGCTTGAATATGAGTTTTGAGGACGAGAGAGATCTGCCCTCTCTTACTGCAGAGCACTGCAGGAGCACAAACATAGGTTGTTTGTCCACAGGTGCAGTAAAAGCATCAGCAGATTTCTAATTTCTTGTTTGCAATTGTCTGACATGTTCCAACTTTCAAAACAAAATTGATAATCTATGAAATTGTATTAAATAATACCAACACAAATAAAGTTAGCACTATAAAGTTAATTTATTTCAGATGTGGGCAATAGTTGTATTATCTCTGTTGCTTTCTGTACCATTTTCCTTCACTCATATTGTTTTTTGAAGAGTGTGCAGATAACATGCTTCTTGTTCTAAAATCATGCAACTTTATGAATACTGCCAAATATTTTAGCAACTTTAATCCTACATCTTCCAACCAGTAGTAGCCAGTTAGAGACCATGTTACTGAATTTTCTTATTGTTGTATTTGGCACTGTTTTAACAGAAAGCTCTTTGTTCTAACACAAAGAGCAGTTTTCTGCACATTTTCATTACAATTTACTTTACTCTTCCTCAGGCATCTGTAAAATATACATGTCTCAGGATCAAAAACTACCTTTTATAAAACTAAGAACTGCTGTCTCCTCTCTTCCCTAACCTGATCTCGAGAAGGAAAATCTTTGTAAATTCTACTACATGGTGCTTCAGTAAAAGAGTTTGCTGTTTCTGGGATACAAATACTGTGTCCATCTTTAAAGGCAAGGAAGCTAGATAAAAAACTGCCCAATCTTCATCAGTGTGAGAAGGTGACAACTTATCAGGCTGAGGATCAGCTCCTAGGAGAAGAATTTGAAGTTTATTAAAGCTAATTAGAAAGTGGCTGACAAGTTCGTTAAGAGGAGATTGTAGAGGTGTGTAAATAGGAAAGGATTTTTGACAGCAGAGTCTTTGAGCAACATCTGAACAGCTTGTAAAATGAATTAAATATTATTAACATTTTAATAACAGGGCTAGCATGGGCGTGACAATGGGGAACCAATGCCTGAAAGCTGCAAGGAAGCGGTAGTCAGACAACTCAATCTTACTGCCCAAAGGTAAAATATTAACAATTCAGGGGGCATTTTTGTTATGTCACGAATGACATGAACAAAAGTTGGCCAAAGCCAAAGCACAGGCAAGGTTTGCAGTGAAATGAGAAAGGCAACAAACAGCAGCCACCACATGGTTTGCGTGTTAGAGAAGCCTGTGTGTAAATCAGGGTGACTGCAGTGATTTCCAGGGAGCTGTGCCCAGCCCCAGCTGATGGCACCTCAGTGCTGATCCTGCACCGAGCAGGATGCTGGACAAGGTTCCTCAGGGACAGTGGGATTCGGTGGCTTGCACTACACCGTGATTTAGCTGCTGACAGGGAAGAACACAAACAGTTTTGTTCATATAATTTAAACTCCTACTGGGTTCTACTCCTATCTAAGACTTAGGACTGTCAAAGGAGGACAGAAAAGAGAGAGAAAAAGAGGATTTTGTGTTTTGTCCTCCTTCCCGCTGGGGAACAGCAATAAAACAGCAGAAGGATTGACTGCAGAGCTTAACCATCTCTGTATCATATCTGTAAAAAGACAATGTGACAAAAATTTTGCTGAGTCCAGCTAAGCAGGCATTTAAAATTCCTCTCTATATTCATGAATTTTATACATATTAGGTGTGATCAAAGAGTATTTTGCTACGTTCGTTTAATAAGGGATAGGTCTGGTTTTAGTTTCCTGGGGAAGGAGGGAAGCATGTTTGTACCATCCTGACTTAGCAGTCCAATTTGCACATAAGCAGCAATATTCCAAGGACACTTGATAATTTTTTTAAGCAAATGATACTGGAAACATTCTTTTCTACTCTTAGGATTTCCTCATAAGTGGCAGAAGGTAATGTGGTAGTCATAAAATGCTTTCATTGGCTAATTGCAATTTATTCAGCATTTACATTACTTAAAAGTATTTTTCTTCACCTAGACCAGTTTAAAGGTGGTTCAAAACTATCAAATTGTCCATCAGTATTACAAAACAAGTCATTAGATATAGGCTAATCTGATCAGCTTTTGCTTTATTCTTGACTTTTAATTACTATTGCATCAATGTCTATAAAGCTGGAAATGAAAAAAAATAAACAATAAATGCACATTATTCCAGCTCTTGCCTAAAATCCAACTGTAATTAAGGGTATTCAACGGTTAATATTAAGTCAAAAAATGTCATAAAGTCTGGTGACATTAAATCCCATGTATTACACTTTCTATGAAACGTTAAGCATTGAAGATGACTGTATTGGTATTTCTGATGCAATCTTTTCCCCCACTCCCCCCCAGTACTTCTCAAGATAAATTTCCATTTACATCTGGGCATAATTTATAGGCAGAAATAATTATGATACATAAAGGAGAGAGTTATTTTTCTTTTAAAAGTTGGTTGGTTGGTTGTTTTTTTTTTTGGGGGGGGGGTGTTGCTTGCAAAATAACCTTGAAAATGTAGAAATTGTAAATGACTGCAGGATAAGTTCCTCCTGTTCATCCTCTACATGTCATTGCTACTTGGCCACTGGTAGAAATGCCTGTTATCTGCTCCATTTCTATAATCACAAAGACTCAGAGCTCTGAATACTCAAAATTCAGTTCTCCAATATAGATTTGCTAATAAAATAAAAATATTCATCATGAACCCTTAGCTTTGGGACAATAGCACAGGTCAGCTTAAAGTTACCTCCTCACCAGATGTACATTTACGACCTTAATAAAGCACCTCTAAAAAAATTTAGGGAAAAAGAAGAATATTTTTGTCCAGTTACGTAAATCAATTAGGATCTTTGAGACTTTTTCAAATATGAACAGATCAATTTAAAAAGCACAGACTGATAGAATTTCTCTAAAATCAGTTCTTAAGAAATACTACTAAATCTTAACAGTCAATGGCCAGTGCAATAATGCATTAATGCATTAAGAACAAAGTATTTAGAAGTTTTGAGTATCTTACATATGAATGTCTACGAATAAACACATAGGCCTGGAAACTCTTCTTACATTAAATTCAGAGTGCTGTAGTATCATTGATTTCTGAGACAGTCCTGATTCACAAGCATGCAAGTGAAAGCCCAGAAAAACATCATCCAGAAATACAGATTAGGAAAAATAGCCAAAAGGCAGATTTTCTTTCTCTTCAGTGTCAGATAACAATTTTGATTTTCTGCTTTTTCTTCCTTTTGAAAAGATGAATTATTCCAGTGGGATTTGTTGAGGAAAAAATGCCATTTCAAAGTAGTAAACATCAGTGTCTCAATGTAAAAAGGAATCTCTGTAGTTGTCATATGCCATAGAAAAGGTTGGCCTTTCAGTACACTTTGTATTCCTGACATGCAGATACACATTAATGTACCAGCTACAGTGCTCTAGTAAAAACATCTTTTCCAATTCCTAATCCAGCCTCCCAGAAATGAGTGTCTGACACTAAACCCCTTCAAACAGCTTAGACTCTCAAGTGGGATTTGTGTTTTATATGTACTTGTCATTGTAATGGAAAACACATCGTCCTAATGCTAGGTTTTTAAAGGCAGAAGGGTCCTTTACAACAAATAGTAATTCCAGGATTTACAAAACAATAGCACAGAGGTTTCTCTTAAGGATGGACTTTAGCTAATCATGTAAAAGCATTCCATGCATCCTTTTTGATGCAAAACAAGGATGAGATTGAGGGTGCCTTGGCTGGGGCTCTGAGCAGCCTGGTCTAGTGGAAGCTGTCCCTGCCCATGAAGGGAGGTTAGAATGAAATCATCTTTAAGGTCCCTTCCAACTGAAACCATTCTATGAAATTTCTCTGAAATGCAATGTATTTATAAAAGCTTTGGTTCATTATGGAAATAGGCTTAATTATGTAATAGAGCTGTGAGGTTATCTGTGGAATTACACTCACAAACCATTCAAATCCATGAACTCTGTGTATATATGCAAAGCTGAAAACATCACTGGAACTTCAGCAGAAAGCTGGTCATTGCTTCCTTTATTCTGTCTTGAACTTCAGTTCCTAAGGGTTTTTGTCATAAGGCTGATAATCCCTGGTCCCTGACTTAAAGGAGTTTTACTGAACATGTAATTATTCTAAAATGTAAGAGTTGGGATTGAGGACCCATTGTCAGGTCAGTCTGGCAATAAAGTCACCTGTAAAATGTATGTGATAGTTGATGGAGGCTCTTCAGTGAGGAAACCCTTTCTAGCCTTCTTCAACAGCTTGAACAAATGGCATCTACATATACCAAAATCTTAAAGGGAAACCCCTATCTCCATGAACCCTGGGAAATTACTGTATAATCTCATAAACAGGGAAAGCACACTGTGGAAGGTAAGGAAGTCTCTATTCAGAACGTTCATTGAAATGTAACTTCTTCTAGTGTAATCCTTAAAATTAATGGTAAGGTTTAAATACTCCACACAGTAATTTCGGGGCTTTTTCAGCCTGTTTGTACATTGAAACTAAAGTCATAAACATTAATAAGGATTAAATAGCTGAACTGATGTAATGATCCCTGCCCTTTAAAAGAAATAATCCTTTTCTCTCTTATCCCCTCTCCTTCTCTCTCTCTCTCTCTTAGAACCTTTATTTTGTTCTTGGAGTTTGCTTTCTGCCATTCAAATGCTCTCATTTGGCTCGCCAAGGAGAGAAACCAGACAAAAGGAGGCAAGTGGAAGGAAGGAGTACGTGGTCAAGAGTGAAGAAAGACTTTAAGGGGCTGGAACTTTCTTCAGGGATTATCTAACCCTATCCTGTTATAAACAGCTGTACCTCAACAACAGAGGGATTCCTTTGAGCTGACAAACCAGATACATCAGTTTGGTGAAAACATTCTACTGAAGTGACTACGTGGCCTCTAATACTCCAGATCCCTTATTCAGAGTTACCTAAGGTGTGTTGAGTGCAATGGGACTGTTAGACAGATCTTGTTCTGTGTGTTTGCTCATTCTGCTGCAGGCACGTAGTACTGAAGGATTCTCAGCTTCAGCAAGACTCTGTGAGAGGTTTCAGTACACATTTATCTGACAGTGGAAGTCTGATAGAGCACAGAACAAGCAATTGGACTGAAATATAGCTCTCAGAACAGGTTGTTCTAGAGACAGTCTTGATCTCTGAATCAAACCTAGACATTTTCCCTGTGTGTAATGGCAGTGTGTTTACTCAGTATAAAAGCTAAAAATATTTGCCACACATAAATGATATCTGGAGATGTGTCAGACAGGATGCTTGACCAGATCCAATCAGAAACCAAGAAAAGACCACAGGGATCCAACCATCAGAACTAACACAGACTTCCTTGGTTTTAAAATACATATTAAAAAACCTTTAGCAGTTTCATTGGAGCAAGACCAGCAGCCGTAAGTTAATGTTTCATGTAAGATTAAATGGCATCTTTCTATTAGAGAGGAAACTCAAAGAGTCTGTTTTATTGCAACCACTGTAATGGACACAGTCCACTAACAGAACAGAATTCTTCCCTGATCGGTGCAAATCCAAGAGGATTTCATGTCCTCTTTGCAAAGGTAAAAAAGGGGCAAAGACACCACTTAGCTGTCCTAACTGCCGTGCCACAGCCACTGGCAGCAGGGCTTTGATAACAGTGAGGGTGCAACAGGGCCATCACTGGTGTGCACTGGAACATGCTAAAAAAGAATCAGGATGGGACCAGGGGGATTTAAAGCTGAGTGCAAAACAGGGAAGGCAAAGAGCCCCTGGTGTCTATTAACACAATGTACCATAGATCTATCGCGGTAATGCACTGGCTGGCTTTTAACTCGCAGCCTGAAGCCAAATCAATTTCAACAGTTTGTGCTGGACAGAGACCAATTACTGATCTTCTTTCTCCTTTTTCCTGCTGCTTAACAGGGCTACAAATAATAGTTTAAAATTACTCTCTGAGACCTACCCACATGACTTTCAGAGCAGAAACCAAAGTAACTTAAATGATCAAAAATCATTTCTATTTCAAGGTGAAATGTCTTTGAAATTCACAGAAAAGAAAAATCCTGGCTAAAATTAATCCAGAAATACCAATGTTTTGTGGTCACTGCAAGGATCCTATCTGGATTTGCAACCATGTAAAACAATCAATTAGGAGTCAAATTTAAAACATATTCAAGAACAGAAAAGGGAACTTCTCAGTACGTATTCAGGTGTTGCAGAACACTTACCATCATTCTGGCACTGCCAAACAACAATAAATCTATTTAACTAACCAGTTAAGTGGATTTTGTATCTGTCTGCATTGCTAAAGAATCAAAACGGCTGGAGCACAATGACAATTCTGCTTCTCTGAAGACTCAGGCTGATTAGGTCTTTCATAGGCAGCTCTTCCTAATACTGTTATGTGAAAAACACCCCCCAAAACCCAGAAATCTATGTAAAACTAATAGTGCAGACCTGATAAATGTATTATAAGAAAAGCATGAAGTTTGCTCTTGAGGCCTACTTCTCACTCTGAAGTGTATTTGAATGCTAGTACTATCATAGATCTGCTCTGCACTTATGACATACAACACTTGGTAATGCAACGAAGTTTAGCAAAATATTTGAATATTTTCTCAACTTCAGGAGAAGGGGTCACTCATGAACCTCTTATGTACCATGCTGGAGTCAAATTTAAGCCTAAATATACACAACACTTACAAACTTTCCAGCCTTGTACAGTATCAGATTGAAAGGAAGGAAAATTTCCTCTGGTTATATCAAATACTGAATATGAAAAAAAAAAAGTCAATTTTTGCTTTTGGTTCTTGATTAACTTTAGAAACAAAAGAAGTATTGTTGAGTTCTAAAATCAAAATTATCTTTCTATGCACTCCCGTTATATGTCACTATTTTAACTTCACTCACACATAAAACACGTTTACTACTACCTGCTGACCAGAATCTGTGAGACAAAAAGTTGTGCTAAAAGACAGTTTTGCTTTTGATAATACATACAGTTAAAAAAAAAATTCTTATAAATATTTTGTGTGTATTCTCTTTGAAAAACCGTGGTTTTTTCCCTCTTAATGTAGGTTTTCGTCACTTGCTTTTGGTCAGCTGCTTGCTGAAATCCATCTCTAATACAATTTTAAGTATTGTGAAACAGGGATAATATTTTTTCATCTGTGCTGTTTCATTAGACTGGGAAAAAGAATCAATAGTCCCTTATTACATGAAGACATAATGGCTTGGATTGAAACAGTGGCAGAGGTTAATTGATATGAAATGAGTTCCCCCAAGGATACCTAAGAATAGGGAAGAATGTGAAAAACCAACAAGTGACACAGCTTTCTACCATAGCTATGCAGAAGCTTTATGTTTGCTATTTCACCTAGAAAAGAACACGAGTTATGAATCTGGATTGTTATAAAATGTAGGTAACTGAGCCAGGTTCCATAGACGGAAGAAACCCAGGGAATGTCTAACACAGAGCAGCTTCGGACTCACTGACTACTTATCATCATATCACCATGTATATAATTACACCTAATTTATTCCAGTATGCATAGTTACATGTGCATGCAAGCTGTTAATCAATTTTCTGTTAATGCATAGAAATGTCTGAAAGAAAAGCACAAAATACTTAGAATAATACCTTTCATTTCAAGCTGGTAATTGAAGCTACATCAGTAAATTTCTGTCAGGAAACTCAGACTGCATCTGGTATATCAAATGCTTCTGGAGCCCCTTTAGCTTCCTCAGAATTATGATGGATTCAATTCCAAATGTGAAACTTGTAGAGGTTATGAAGAGCCATTTGTCAGAGAGAATTAAGCACGTAACAATTTGCATCATTCCAGAAGGTAATGAGGAACTCTAGCTCATGTATGCGCTGCAAACCAAAGGAATTCATACAAAAGTACTCAGATCCACCTCATCTTGCCAGCTTTGACAATGAAACTGCAGCACTGTGGGCTGTGAGGTTACACTCTGCCAGCACTGGCTTATCTTTGTGTTTCAGTTCAAAAGTCTAAGAATTCACACAGTTTCAAACTGTAAATTCTGTACAGGCTTATGTAAAAATAGATTAATACTGGTTCACTTCTGCAATATAGCCACTGCATGCTACAGCTCAGTGAAATCAACAGCATTTACAATAACAGCAGGTTTTAAAAGAGATTTCTAGAATGCATCCTGTAATTTCTTCCCTGCAATATTTTAGTATCACACTGAGTGACAACCAGTTGGAATTTATACTCATGTCTTACTTCAAAATGCTGAAAGTTCAGGCTTGATCACAAGTTCTCTAGAAAAACTGCAAAGCAAAATACAAAGGGTATTAAACATCAAATGAAACATTTGAGAGAAGTGGGACTTATAGAAGCAAACCCCTTCCTTTGTGAACCTGGAGATATTACAGCATAATAAGGCAAGCACTGTTAAAAATCAGTAATTAATTCCTCATTTATTTCCACAACAAACTATGGACAAATTTGAAAAACAGTAATAAATTTAAAGTGGCTAAGACATGAAGATGAATGAACACAATCCTAACGATTACTTGGAAAGTGTATCAGAGATTCAACACAGCTGTTTTAGACTAAGAAATATACTGCGTTGTAGTAAGAAATTTGGAAGCACAAAGTGAGGACAAATGTCTTTGGCAGGCTTTTATTAAGCACTAGCAGGTCATGTGATACTTAGTTTTTAGTAAAGGTATTTAACTTATGTTTTAAAGTAAAGTCCAACCAGACCTTAAGATAAAATCTGTTTTATATAAGACAAACCTTTTTTGTAAGAAGTAGGAGAGAAATCAAAAGTATGAAAGGTGTCTAGAGAGGAGGAAGAGAAAGCAGCCCAAAAATCTACATGATTAAATGACAAGTCAGGTCCAAATTAGACTACATCAGGTATGAATGATATGAAAATCTTGAAAATTAATGACTCATTACATGAACAATAACACTGGGAAAATGAGTTCATAGGAGAATGGAGTGTGGGGTGTATGACACAAGGAAATAATCTTCTACCAGAGCACATATAGAAACCCATGAGTGACATATTAAGGGATTTTTGACCTATTCAGAAATCAGACTTTTGAAACTTTCTCATTAGAGAACAACAGTTCCCTAAAGACTGTTTTGATCATCTCTCTACTGACTGTTTTGATAGTCAGTAAAATAATCCAATTTATTTATTACCTTCACTGAAATTAAAGACCTTACTCCATGACTACTCTAAGCAAAAAAATTAAAGAGGTAAGAACAGCCCAGACTCTATTACTGGGACTGTAATATTGGAACTACAACCAAACATTTACCTAAAAGTGAGGACTCCTCACTCATTAATCTTCTGTCATGTGCTACAAGCATTGCAGTTGAAATGTCACGTTCTCTGGTTTCTTCCGCCTCCCTGTTCTAAAACAGTAGAGCCCTGACAGTTTCACTGCAATCAGGCTTTGCTACTCATACATGCTTTTCATTAAATTACTAGAAAAAATAAAAATAAAAACAAAGCTGGCACGAAATTAGGTTACACGGTATGAAATCATTTACAGCAGCACACCAAGCCCTGCATCAGGGAAAGTCACAGTGTCTGAGACTGAAGAATTTATGCAGCTTGACTGTACTACATCTGGAGGTCGACAGCTGGTTATTATGTACACCTAATTTATCCAAGCTGTAAATACCACAAGTAGAGAAATCTATTCACCTAAGGCTTATGGTTCAGTTGGTTTAGTATTTTATGTTTAAAACAAAATGTAGAATAAACTAAGAGCAACTCTTCCCCACACTTCCTCAACGGTGAATGATGCTCCATAGTTTAAACACACTAAATGGAGCATCTCTGATCTAATTACAAATCTGGCAATGAACCTGACACCCGATTGTTTTTGAAAACAGTTGCAATAGTAATTTTAAATTCCAGCAGCTCTTAGGCAAATGACAAAAAGTATTGGAACAATTAGATTACAACTGACAGCAAAGGACCACTTACAGCCTACTACAAGTAGGAAAAAATCCCAGCAGACTGATTTTTTTCGAGGAGTACTGAAATTACTTGAATATATGCTAACTCAAACCCTAAGAAGAGTACTAGAAAATATAATAATAATATTTTGCATGCCCATCTAATTCCCATTCAGGTATCACTCAGCATATGCAAACAGTGACTTAAACTCTACAATGGCCTTATGAGGATATGTCTAAGCATAATTAAACAAAAGTAAATTGACTACAGCGAAAAGCATTTGAGGAGAGAGATTCTCTAGATAATAGTGCTCAATCTCACTGAAAAACGGAAGGCAAATATTCCAAAGAAACTTTTTTGTTCCATTTTGATTTTAATCACAAAAGCCCCATGCATATACAGAAATGCTGAGCAAGTTTCTCTTCATGTTACTTCAGGATTACAAGTCAATTTTTCACTTTCTCACAATTCTCAGTGCACAAATCATAGAAAGGCCTGTGTTGGAAGGGACCTTAAGGATCATCTCGTTCCAACAGACCCCTCCTCCATGGGCAGGGACACCTTCCACCAGACCAGGCTGCTCAGAGCCCCTTCCAACCTGGCCTTGAACACTTCCAGGGATGGGTTATCCACAGCTTCTCTGGGCAACCTGTGCCAGGGCCTCACCATACTCTGAATTAAGAACTTCCCAACATCTAATCTAAACTTCTCGGCTCTTAGTTTGAAACCATTCCCCTTGTCCTGTCACTGCCTGCCCATGTCAAAAGTCACTTTCCCCTTTAAGTACTGGAAGAAATGAAGTAATTGAGGTCTCCCCAGAGCCTTCCCCTCTCAGGCTGAACAACCCCATCCTGTCTCTGTAGGAGAGGAACTCCAGCCCTCTGAGCATCTTTGATGCCTCCTCTGCACCTGCTCTAACAGATTCAGATTTATTTTTTTAAATCAAATTGTTTAGTATTTTTTGGGCTTATCAGGCTTGTGCAAGAAACTGGGTATAAAAATCTACTGGTGTTATACTTTCTGAAAAAGCCAAGTTGAGCTGTTATCACTGTCTCCCGTGGCCATCTATTTTCACTCTAAAGGAATATGAACCAGAAATTTTACACATCTTTCTAAAAATTAAAACTGACATCTTAAAATGAAATACTAATATTTTCAAATTCTTCAAACTTATTTTTAGTGAGCCAATTATTTTGAAAACTACTTTCTTCATAGGTAAGCATATATAACAGGTGGGGAGTTTTTAATATTTGGGAAGAAATATAGCAGTAAAAATTGAAAAAACCCCAGGGTTCTGGAACTACTTAGAGATCTCATTCTAAATTCAGCCACCAACAAAAGCAGGTCATTACTTTGCTGACTTGAACTCCCTGAGATTGCTAAATCAAGCCATCATTTTTTATTCTATCAAAGAGATGTGCAAAGAAATACAGTAAGAGCCAGACTAAAATTCCACTACCTGCCATCACTCTATCATGCCATTATGTTTCTTGTGAATATATTTCATCTTATCCAAGTGTTCACCCTTGCTCCCAGCTTGTTGTTCTTTCTCAGACATCACTTATTCAGATTGCATGTATTTATCTTATGTTACCTCATAAATCATTCTCTGAGATAAAAATTCTTGTTTTTCTTCGTTCTCATTCTCTCTTCATTCTCTCTACTATAGCCCATCTCTTTTCAAACAATTTACTTGTATTGGTTGTCGTTGAATGCAAAATCTTAATAATACATTAAAAAAGCTGATTTTGGTGGGGTTGAAGAGGAACAAAACTATTCAACAATAGTTGGGGGTTTTTAAAATAATGACTGAAGACTGTAGCAGTTTCTGGAGAAGTTCCAAGCAATCTCTCCCAATACTGTAAATATGATCTCCCCATTATTGTACATAGCTGTTCCTCTGAGTTTTATTTGCAACCCATGACATTATGTTTATACAGCACACAGAGACTGGAAAGATGCTTATAAAGCAAATATGGGGTGATATACTGGCATTGAATGGGATCTTCTTTAGGCTAAGTCATAAAATACTATGACAAAGAATGAAAAAATCCAGGTTATCCTCTAGAACTGGAATCTCTCCATTTCCTTATAAAGAATCTGATTCTCTACTCACAGAAGTAAAAAATTATTAATTTAAAAAAAGGTATAGACGACATTCAAAGCTGAAAAGCCCTTGATGGGTCAGCACAGTTCAGTCAAGACTAAGCACAGACACTGCGTGCACTTGCCACAGGCTTCTATCATTAGCATTGTAAGAGATAATTTAGAATGTATAATATAGAATTGTATGCAGTGTATCTGTTAGATATATTATGTATATGCTTTATATAGCTGTAACATGCTATTAATAGATATATACAGCAATTTTATAACATAATTGCAATATATCATGTCTAACATATAACACATAATATATATATAACAAATTATATCTCTCATAATATATAACATAGGTTACTACATTACATACGTCATACATTTAACTCATGAGGATGTGTGGGTTTGTGTGCACCACAAATCTCAAACAAAGCTTCTGCTGTTTGGAACACTTGCTGTTATAAAATGTTATGACTTTAACCTCAAAATTACTGTTCAATTAATCTGTTAAGACTGTTTTGAACCTCCTGGATTTGATGCAATTTTCTGTTCTTATTTTCCACAAATGATTTTCACTCTCTAAGCTTGGCCTTAAAATTATCCTTCAGCTGCTGGATGAATTTTGCTTGCCTGTCACCCCTCTAGCATTTTTTGCTAAATTGTGGTACACATTAATATATATAATATTAATATATTATATTAATATAATGTCAAATACGTTGCTCAAAAACAGCTCTTTGACATCTGGAATCATCAACCTGGTTAACCAGGTTAGCCATTTATCTCTTTCTTCTCATTTTCCTCTAAGCAGTTTCTTGTCTTAAAAATGGTTTAGGAATGAAATTTCCTGGATGCCATTCTTATGTAGAGAAGTTCAATGTAGGTCCATTTATGATCTCTAGTACATCTTGAATCAGAACTAAATTGAGTGCTACATCTACTTTTGAAGATTTCCTGACTGATTTCTCCAAAAAGGACTGACTCAAATTCTAGACATGTCAGAAGTGAGCACTCTGTCCTGCTATGACATTTATCCAAGATTTATGAGGTTAGCTGAAGTTTCCCATTATTACTGTACTTTGCAGCCTTCTTAATCTTTTGTGTTTCATGTTCTTTCTCCCTTACCATCATTGCATGGAGAAAGTACAGACCTGATGTAATTCTCCCTGGAATTAGATATTACATTTAAATCCACAGGTACTCTGTGGTACTGCTGAAAGAGTCACCTTAACTCTCTGATCTGACTCTATGTTTTGATATATCATGCCCATCATGAACTGTAAAATCCACCATAAATGTACAATGAAACATGTATTTTGGAACTATTTGATCAAGCATTCCTATCAAGATGATGATTTTATCACTCTGCTTGTTTCAATGCACCCAGTTAAATTCAGTCATTCAAGAACAGTCGGTAGGAATAGAGCATTTATGCGGACGTACACATGCTGAAGTCTATTCACAAGTGATGCCTTAAGTTTTAGCTTTTATATTTTTCATAGCCCGTACTGCATTAGTGTATAACTCTGAGCTCCATATAGAGTGTTAGTTAGCTCTCTTCACATTTTGGTCAGACAAAACAATCCTTCTGGGCCTGGGAACCAAGGACACCATCTGCCTCAGGCCCAGAAAAGTATAAACAAAAGTGAATGGGGGGGAAGCAAACCAGGGGAATATGACTTCATTACCTGAAGCCGTAATTGGAGGATTAATCCCTGATATGTAAATAGACCAAACTTATATCTATCTGAAAAACTCATGACCATCGTCCATTTTGGATGTAGCCCCTCGGGGAGGCTTCCTCTGCCCTTAATGTACCTGAAGGCCCTTCATTAAATATATCCGCTTTTATCCTTTTAACTTTGTCTGGCCTCTGTTTCTAGGCAAGCCCAAAAAGGCATCACATGTACCTTTCACAATTGAAATTTTGTAAAAATATTCTTTCCTATTTCCTACTCCCTTGTTTGCTTAGTTAGTATCTGTGTGCTCTACCTTCTTCCTGGAATAAGTAGGATTTAGAACTTAATCCTGAAATTAAAGACTCTCCTGTACCATGTGCTATTTGTATCAAGTGCCTACATCCAGAAAATGCTTTAAAAGTACCACAACTAAGCATATATTATTTTAGAGACACTCAGCACCATTTAAGAGAAGAAATAAACCTGTTCTGGTCTCTAATTTATCTTTCCTCTTCCTCCAGTTAGTTATGCAGGTTTTGTCTCCTCTCACCATGTAGTAGCTTATACAGCCAGCTACTGTAATATAATGATTTATTTCTCCTTTAGAAGAGAACTTATAATCTACAGATATGTATTTAAATTTTATAACAACAATGAAAACTTTTCTTGAAAATGTGAAGTCAGTAGATGAAATAAAGTCCATGTTTGTACATAGTTCTCTTTCACGTGACATGAATGAGTATTGTAACATCTGAGTATTGTAAATTCTGAAGAAAATTCAGTCGGATCACGAATTGCAAACTGATGGTAAAGCTGGTAAGTAAAAGGCACAGAATCTGTCACAGTGTAAATACAGAAGTAGGGTGTGTCAATAGTTTTTTCAATTCACTGATATTAATGACATTAAGATCAGAAAACTAATGGTCATAATGATCTATTAGAAGATTTGTTTGATTTAAGTGCATTTATAGACTAAGGACAACCTATTTTTCTACTTATTTCTACTAATCACAAACACTTGAGATGCTTATTTAAACACCTTTATGACTGCCCTGCAGGCCCTCGGTGTTGTTTTCTTGACATAATTTGTTTTTCTGACTTTCCCATTTTGTTTGTAAAGACAGCAACAAAAAGAATAAAAAGACATAAATTCCAAATAGCAGCTGCCTGTAGTTTGTTTTCCATTACCCAAACTGATTTATAATGCCTGTAAGATGCATTTCACTGTGGAGCTCTATATGTTATAAGCACTCAGCAGGCTCCTTCCATGCTGCTGCTCCCCTCTGTTATAAAAGCTTGAGCTTCGTCTCAGGAACTTTGTATGCTTCAGCAACAGAGAGTTTACAATTCCATCTCGCACAGTATTGATCAAAATCATTAAAGACTCAAAGCATTGGGATGAGTGGTGATTTGCAGCTTAGAGAACAGAGTGATTCGCCCCCACTCAGTTCTGAGTGCTCTCATAGCAGCATGGCACAGAGCTCTCAGCACATGTGCCAATAGCAGGGTTTGTACTGGAACCTGTACATAATCCTGATCCAAGGAAAACCACTCCACTGTACCAAAAGCTGACCCAACTGGTTCCTGAACACTAAACACCAAATACTGAGCCCTGAATGCTGAGCATCTTAATGGAATGCTACTCAAGTAATCTAATTCTACTAATAAGGAGTGTAACTTTATTCAAAGTTTCTGCTACAGAAGTTTTGTCTTCATATTACAACTTGTAATGAATGGCAAATGCCCCAGTTCTAAAAGTGTCTGTCATTGCCAAAGCTCTTCTGAAGACAGCTTGCAGGAATCCCCCAACTGTAGAGCATGGCAATTTGAATATATCTTTTAAAAAGTGTATTACCTCTGCCATTTAGTTATACAATTATATCTCTGTTGGCACTCAGTTTTCCTGTGAAATCCATTCAAATGCACATTGTTACCTAACAGGATTAACTTTTTTCTTGCTCTAGCAGCATTTTCAGGAAGAAACAAGTTTTATACAAACACTTCTATAACAGATTATTAAATTGTGAGGTTTCTCTAAGCATGTACATTGGGACAACGCTGCAATCATTGTATAAAATTCATCCAACTTGCTCTAACCCTTTATAGAAAAAAGGCTTCAAATATATATTCAGAGGAATTAATATGCATTTCAGAAATTTAGCAACTCTCTGGTTGATTCTGCAGAACTGTGTTTTAATTTCTCAATAGACAGTGAAAAAGTAACAAATCTGTTTGCATTTAGCACAGTGAAACGAAGTGCTTTTCTTCTCCCAGTATTATTCTGGATGGAACGTCAAGTAAATAAAAAAGGGTCGCAATGCTGTGTCAGACTAAGTCATGAGCCCAGCATTCAGTGTTGTTTCATCATTCAAGCTTGAGGATGATCTGTACTTCAAGCCAGAGTTTGCTCATAGATCCTGCAGATCCATAAATCATACAAATCAATTTACTAAACTGAATCCACAGCAATTTAAAGGAACATACTAAAAATTTTAAAAATAAAATAAAATAAAATAAAATAAAATAAAATAAAATAAAATAAAATAAAATAACCAAGAGAGTATCTTGAAGTGTTCACTTTAAGTAATTTGATGGTGCTTTGACTGTCACACGTACAACATCTTTATACACTTTTGGGTCTTTTAGTTCATTCGTTTAATCCTAAATTTATTTGGAATGACAAGTTAAACATACCAGCTTTTTAACACATCCATTTAATGAGTACGACATTTACCACATCCTTTCTTTTAAGCCCTATTCCATGATAAGATTTGGTAGGAACAGACATAAACCTTAAATTAGTGAGACTGCAGGCACCACAGCTTCTTCAGATACAGTGTAAGAATAAAATGAGCAGAGTCAGACAAAACCATCCACTATTCTTTTTTTACTACAATAGACTATTTGGAGAAAATATTATTTTTCTTTGCCCAAGGCTATATCCAGCCCTGCCTAAGGCAGTTTCTAAACTATTGATAACTATTTTTCAGTCCTAACATTGAGGAATTTATAGGATTCCTAACGTAACACGAGAAATGAAACTGCATCTCTAGTTTTCAAACATTTAGTAATTATACTTAGGGTCATTGAGCAACTCAAATATAACTTCTTTGGTGATATTCCACATGGTGATCTCAATTCTGACTCTGACAATTTGCTACTTAAACTCTCATTCTCTGGAACTGAGAGTGAAAGACCCCAGATTATCCAGTCTGTGGGTCAGATAGACAAATCTACACATCAGAGAGAGAGAGAGTTATAATCTTTTCTCTGTAAAAAAACTGGAACAAGAAAATGTCACTGCTTAATGATGGAAATTGCCCTTAGCCGAGTTAACAAAAATAATATCCCCTGATCTTAACTGTAAAAATTCTAGCTGTGGCTGAACCGCTGGTCGAAAACAGTGAAAAAAAAATTATTGAAAATTCCAAGGTATATAACTATGCTGATGGGGAAGAACTAATAATCATAAAGGACTAAAGAGGCAGGAGTCACAAAGTTATGAAGTCACCCATTTGATTTAGTTAAATCAAGACAGCAAAAAATTGCTGTCATTTGTCTCGAATCACAGTAACTCCAAACTTCTGGAAAAAAAGACTGGATGCATAATTGTACAACTAGTCTCCTTCTGGAATAGTAAATCCTAAAAGTCAGGACTATTTCCAGAATTGGAAAGTTGAAGTAGAGCTTAACACTTCTTTTTGGCAACTGTATGGTGTTTTAACAGTTGTCATCCCCATTATTTTTGGCTTCAGGGATCTTTTTAATTAGGCTCATTAGTAAATAAGGCAAACAGTCCATGAACTCCAGAATCACAAACTGTTTATAATTGGATTACACAACTTTTAGGATTGGATCTTCTCTTTCTAATGCAAATTTCTTTTTCATTTGGGCACTCTCTGGAGCAGCTAATGATTAGCTCTCCGAGCAGCTCAAACTTATCTATTCTTCGATATTATCCACTAAATGCTTTCGGAAAATACTGAGATGGAACAAAATACTGCATTTCTGACTCAGCGTAGTACAGATGAGGAAAAAAATAACTAAGCAACCAGCCAAGAAACCCCAAAAGTAGTACAGTAAGTTCAGTAATAAGTTGATTCTGAATAACCCACACATAGGAAACAGGTAACCCTGGGAAACAGTTACGGCTCACTGTGGTCATCAATTTTCTGAGAGAAAGGGTATTTGTTAGGAACTAGGACAACTAATTCTCTTACATTATCTTCATTTTCTTCAGCAGTTCTTTCTCTCACCTCCCATGACAGAACTTTCTTATGCTGGTTAATACAAAAAAGCAAAAGCTTTTAGCCTCAGTTTCTCATTGAGTGTTGATGTTCTGCTGCCTCTTGTTTATGTGAAAGAGAAGCAAAGCAGATTGATATAACTCTCCTGTAGTTGGTTTGTTCGTAAAAGGCTGAAGTATTATCAGCTATGCCAGATTCCATGGCCAGGAATACATTCCTGAGAGGTGCAGTTTCCACTGGAATTAACTGGACCACACAGATTTGGCAGAAATTCCCAATCTACTTCCCAAAAAGGTTACATGCAGTTCCTTGATGCCACTTTTCAGAACAAGCTCTAAGGAAAGCAGCAGATAACTTAGTATTTTATTTAATAAATAAGCATAACCCAAACCCACTTTCTGATTCAAATTTTGTTCCCCACTTGCCATTAGAGTACAAGACTGGAGTGAGATTTCCAGGTTTCACTTATAGGGGATTACTTTTAAAGGGTATTTAGAGATAATACTGCAGAATCACAGAATGGTTAAGGTAAGAACAAACAGCAATGCTTTATTCAAACACAAAAATAAATCTACTAATATCTGAGAGGAGTGTATTTTTTGTTTGAAGAACTGAACAAAAAAATTCCAAGCACAATTTCCTTTTTTTTTTTATTCTGCGTTTTTTTCTACAGAGCATCCTGAAAACTGAGACAACTGAAAGTGCATCTACTAATAACAGTCCAAAAAATGTTATTCATGAGAGTGTCAGTGCCTCCCATTCTGACCTCACAAAGTTTCTTTCACATTTTTTCCCCAGTACCAATTCAAGAGTAGAAAGGAACTTGCTGTATAAAAATGCTTTGGCATTTAGATGGTATCTGCATATAAATTAATATGTTAATTACACTCATGAGCTGCATATAATGAGATTTGCAGAGAACACTTAATGGTAGCCTTGAGTAGTGGATGTGTCTGAACACAACAAACTCTTTTTAAAACTTGTCATTTATGTAAACTTACAAATCACTAACAAGTTGAATTTATTTTTACGCTTTTTTTTTTTTAAAGAGAGTTTATGGGAAATATTACAACTCCAGCAGCAGGAATTGCCAGGTCTGATAAAAGAGATTAAGAGCAAAACCAGACAAGAGGAGAATCACCAATATATCTTCATGATTAAGAGCATTCCTACTTTATCTGATCTTCTAGGTTGCTGCTACTTTGTTATGGTCAGATATACAATAGTAAGGTACAAAATACCTCCATAAATTTGGGTCAAAATTTTCAAAAAAGTGAAACAAAAATTCCTGAATTTTCAGAGGATAAATCTTCTGCACTTCTGAAAAGTTTTGTCCTTTTGAAATCATGGAGAAAAAATCCCCCACAACTCTGGAAAATCCTGATTAAATACAGCATATATGCTATATAGTTATACCCCTTCCACCAATAAATAGGCTATCAGTGTAAATCAGTCTATAAATTTAAGTGCCTACGGAGCTGTAACAATTTTGAGTTTCTGTGGGTATTTTTAAACTGTATTATGTTTAACTGAAAACCACAAAACACAGCACTATGTTAATTACTCATTTTTATCTATGCAGTAGATGAATGTGCATTACACTTGCTCCCGTTAACAGAGCAATTTTATGCCAATAAATCCAGTATTGAAGTTATTTCAATATTGAACAGTTAAGTCTTCAATAAGAATCATTAACTATCTTTTCATAGTAATAAGGAAAGCTGAACTTTTGACCCCTGTGGAGAGGTGGGAGGAAGTTCTCTTACTGGGTAATCCAAAGATTTCAGATATAGGTTTGAGTTGCTGGTATTTCAACTATGGCTTCGAACCAGATCTAAGGCAAGCATTAAAAAGAAACTTTTCTTCAAAAAGAATTTTTAAAAAATGAAATAGAGGTTAGTGTCTTCTTGGACTTTAAGTTTCTTTGTTATCTGCGGGGAAAACATTAAGAGAATTCATAGATTATGGAGAAAATATACTAACAGCAAGCTAATATTTTTACAGTTTCACTGAGATTTTTTCAGTGAAAATGCTTTTACTGGTTTTTATTCGGTCACACTTGCTTGGAGAAGGACAAGGTATCAGCAGAGTGGGGTTTCAGCCATGAGATCTGTCCAATCTGCCCTGCAGCAGAAGGCTTCTCAGTTACACCAGTGAGCTTTGGTTTATGAAACAAACACCAAGAATGAAATAGCCAAAATTCCACACGCTCGGTACCACATAATGATGACTAACACTGACTGTATTTCCTTTTCTCCACCTAGTGCCCTGATTTGCTCACCAAGAAACTTCCATTCTTTTCCCCGCAAATGTTGTCCTGAAAAAAATTTACTAGCAACATAATTCCAGGAAAGACTAATTGTTCTTTTTCTCATTTTATTCTATGTACCCTGTGGTAATAGTGTACTTGCAATGTTCAAATAAATGATAAGACGAGCTCTCTGGTCTTGATAATTTTTTTAGGGATGGCATTTTTACATTTTAGCATGATATTCCATAACTCATTCTACTACCTACAGACACACACATACAATATACCAGTGGCATGCCTGCATTTTTCCAGTTCCCCCCCAGTTGTTTAGTGGATCTGCCTCTTTCTTCGTCACATGTGCTGCTTTGTGTATTTACAAGTTTTCCTGCTGTTTCTATCAAGGACACACTTACTTTTCCACTGACACAGCTGCCCAGATCACAAAGATGGAATATAGTTATATTTGTCTTAATAATTAAATCAGTATTCAGTATAACTCACAGATTATTAAGAATTCATGTGGTGTCCATGTGAATGTCACAGGTACTTCCTCAGGAGTTCCACTGGAATCCAGCACATTTAAAATCCAATTGGCACCATGGCCTGATCTACCTAAGAACATCTGAGAAAGCAAAGAGCTCTTTTTGCTAAAACCTCTGTTTTGAGACAATGCCATAAATTGTCATATGACATGAAATACAGTGTAACATACTGCACTGCACATAAATATTCTGGTCAGGAAGCACTGGAATGAGACAAGGGTACTCTGCATTTTTCATCCATCTATGTACCCAGAATCCATTAACATGATGAAGGAGGGTGTCATGGGTTGACAGGTTGTGAAGTTACTTTTATGTTACCACATCCTTTGGACCAATGAGATGGTTAGGTCCGCCCTCTGCAAACCTACTATTTCAGTGAGAGCTGAGTTTGAAACTTCCTCTTTCGGCTTCCGGCTCTGAATAGGTATTGGAGAGGGGGCAGCCCGTGCAAAGCCAGGCCCAGCTGAACCTAGCCCAGCTCGGGCTCCTCTGCAGGTGTGGGCCTGGCTGGCCCCCCCTCCTATCCCGCTTTCCGGCCTCCGGCCGGTGCGCTCGGCCC